>CM067349.1:60598385-60762216 GCA_034190875.2 Urechis unicinctus | reverse complement strand
GCATGGTTCTAGGTGGTGGCACCCCGACTACCTCAGAACATGCATGGTTCCATGCAAATACCCTAAAACCCATGGTTCTTAGCTACTGCAATGAACCAGCTTCCAAACATGCATGGTTCTTAGGTGGTGGGACCCCTACTACCTCAGAACCATGCATGGTTCCATGCCAGAGGGTTCCAGTGGTTAAGAACCATGGGAAAACATGATATGGTAGCGGATTCCGCTACAAATACCCTAAAACCCATGGTTCTTAGCTACTGCAATGAACCAGCTTCCAAACATGCATGGTTCTTAGGTGGTGGCACCCCGACTACCTCAGAACCATGCATGGTTCCATGCATGAGGGTTCCAGTGGTTAAGAACCATGGGAAACATGATATGGGTAGCGGATTCCCGCTACAAATACCCTAAAAACCCATGGTTCTTAGCTACTGCAATGAACCAGCTTCCAAACATGCATGGTTCTGAGGTGGTGGCACCCCTACTACCTCAGAACCATGCATGGTTCCATGCCAGAGGGTTCCAGTGGTTAAGAACCATGGGAAAACATGATATGGTAGCGGATTCCGCTACAAATACCCCCAAACCCATGGTTCTTAGCTACTGCAATGAACCAGCTTCCAAACATGCATGGTTCTGAGGTGGTGGCACCCCGACTACCTCAGAACCATGCATGGTTCCATGCATGAGGGTTCCAGTGGTTAAGAACCATGGGAAAACATGATATGGTAGCGGATTCCGCTACAAATACCCTAAAACCCATGGTTCTTAGCTACTGCAATGAACCAGCTTCCAAACATGCATGGTTCTGAGGTGGTGGCACCCCGACTACCTCAGAACCATGCATGGTTCCATGCAGAGGGTTCCAGTGGTTAAGAACCATGGGAAAACATGATATGGTAGCGGATTCCGCTACAAATACCCTAAAACCCATGGTTCTTAGCTACTGCAATGAACCAGCTTCCAAACATGCATGGTTCTTAGGTGGTGGCACCCCTACTACCTCAGAACCATGCATGGTTCCATGCATGAGGGTTCCAGTGGTTAAGAACCATGGGAAAACATGATATGGTAGCGGATTCCGCTACAAATACCCTAAAACCCATGGTTCTTAGCTACTGCAATGAACCAGCTTCCAAACATGCATGGTTCTGAGGTGGTGGGACCCCTACTACCTCAGAACCATGCATGGTTCCATGCATGAGGGTTCCAGTGGTTAAGAACCATGGGAAAACATGATATGGGTAGCGGATTCCGCTACAAATACCCTAAAACCCATGGTTCTTAGCTACTGCAATGAACCAGCTTCCAAACATGCATGGTTCTGAGGTGGTGGGCACCCCGACTACCTCAGAACCATGCATGGTTCCATGCCAGAGGGTTCCAGTGGTTAAGAACCATGGGAAAACATGATATGGTAGCGGATTCCGCCCATACAAATGAACCCTTCCAAACCCATGGTTCTTAGCTACTGCAATGAACCAGCTTCCAAACATGCATGGTTCTGGTAGGTGGTTCCGCTACCCCTACTACTACTGCAATGAACCAGCTCAAACATGCATGGTTCTTGGTGGTGGGACCCCCGACTACCTCAGAACCATGCATGGTTCCATGCATGAGGGTTCCAGTGGTTAAGAACCATGGGAAAACATGATATGGTAGCGGATTCCGCTACAAATACCCCAAAACCCATGGTTCTTAGCTGCTGCAATGAACCAGCTTCCAAACATGCATGGTTCTGAGGTGGTGGCACCCCGACTACCTCAGAACCATGCATGGTTCCATGCATGAGGGTTCCAGTGGTTAAGAACCATGGGAAAACATGATATGGTAGCGGATTCCGCTACAAATACCCCAAAACCCATGGTTCTTAGCTACTGCAATGAACCAGCTTCCAAACATGCATGGTTCTTAGGTGGTGGCACCCCTACTACCTCAGAACCATGCATGGTTCCATGCCATGAGGGTTCCAGTGGTTAAGAACCATGGGAAAACATGATATGGTAGCGGATTCCGCTACAAATACCCCAAAAACCATGGTTCTTAGCTACTGCAATGAACCAGCTTCCAAACATGCATGGTTCTGAGGTGGTGGGACCCCTACTACCTCAGAACCATGCATGGTTCCATGCCAGAGGGTTCCAGTGGTTAAGAACCATGGGAAAACATGATATGGTAGCGGATTCCGCTACAAATACCCTAAAAACCCATGGTTCTTAGCTACTGCAATGAACCAGCTTCCAAACATGCATGGTTCTTAGGTGGTGGGACCCCCGACTACCTCAGAACCATGCATGGTTCCATGCAGAGGGTTCCAGTGGTTAAGAACCATGGGAAAACATGATATGGTAGCGGATTCCGCTACAAATACCCTAAAAACCCATGGTTCTTAGCTACTGCAATGAACCAGCTTCCAAACATGCATGGTTCTTAGGTGGTGGGACCCCTACTACCTCAGAACCATGCATGGTTCCATGCATGAGGGTTCCAGTGGTTAAGAACCCATGGGAAAACATGATATGGTAGCGGATTCCGCTACAAATACCCTAAAACCCATGGTTCTTAGCTACTGCAATGAACCAGCTTCCAAACATGCATGGTTCTTAGGTGGTGGGACCCCTACTACCTCAGAACCATGCATGGTTCCATGCATGAGGGTTCCAGTGGTTAAGAACCATGGGAAAACATGATATGGTAGCGGATTCCGCTACAAATACCCTAAAACCCATGGTTCTTAGCTACTGCAATGAACCAGCTTCCAAACATGCATGGTTCTGAGGTGGTGGCACCCCTACTACCTCAGAACCATGCATGGTTCCATGCCAGAGGGTTCCAGTGGTTAAGAACCATGGGAAAACATGATATGGTAGCGGATTCCGCTACAAATACCCTAAAACCCATGGTTCTTAGCTACTGCAATGAACCAGCTTCCAAACATGCATGGTTCTTAGGTGGTGGGACCCCTACTACCTCAGAACCATGCATGGTTCCATGCCAGAGGGTTCCAGTGGTTAAGAACCATGGGAAAACATGATATATGGTAGCGGATTCCGCTACAAATACCCTAAAACCCATGGTTCTTAGCTACTGCAATGAACCAGCTTCCAAACATGCATGGTTCTGAGGTGGTGGGACCCCTACTACCTCAGAACCATGCATGGTTCCATGCAGAGGGTTCCAGTGGTTAAGAACCATGGGAAAACATGATATGGGAAAACATGATATGGTAGCGGATTCCGCTACAAATACCCCCAAAACCCATGGTTCTTAGCTACTGCAATGAACCAGCTTCCAAAACATGCATGGTTCTTAGGTGGTGGGACCCCTACTACCTCAGAACCATGCATGGTTCCATGCCAGGGGTTTCCAGTGGTTAAGAACCATGGGAAAAAACATGATATGGTAGCGGATTCCGCTACAAATACCCTAAAACCCATGGTTCTTAGCTACTGCAATGAACCAGCTTCCAAACATGCATGGTTCTTAGGTGGTGGGACCCCTACTACCTCAGAACCATGCATGGTTCCATGCCAGAGGGTTCCAGTGGTTAAGAACCATGGGAAAACATGATATGGTAGCGGATTCCGCTACAAATACCCTAAAACCCATGGTTCTTAGCTACTGCAATGAACCAGCTTCCAAACATGCATGGTTCTGGTGGTGGGACCCCTACTACCTCAGAACCATGCATGGTTCCATGCCAGAGGGTTCCAGTGGTTAAGAACCATGGGAAAACATGATATGGTAGCGGATTCCGCTACAAATACCCAAAAACCATGGTTCTTAGCTACTGCAATGAACCAGCTTCCAAACATGCATGGTTCTGTGGTGGTGGGACCCCTACTACCTCAGACCATGCATGGTTCCATGCCAGAGGGTTCCAGTAGTTAAGAACCATGGGAAAACATGATATGGTAGCGGATTCCGCTACAAATACCCCAGCTTCCAACCCATGGTTCTTAGCTACTGCAATGAACCAGCTTCCAAAACATGCATGGTTCTGAGGTGGTGGCACCCCTACTACCTTCAGAACCATGCATGGTTCCATGCCCCTACTAGGGTTCCAGTGGTTAAGAACCAGAGGGTTCCAGTGGTTAAGAACCATGGGAAAACATGATATGGTAGCGGATTCCGCTACCGCTACAAATACCCTAAAACCCATGGTTCTTAGCTACTGCAATGAACCAGCTTCCAAACATGCATGGTTCTTAGGTGGTGGCACCCCTACTACCTCAGAACCATGCATGGTTCCATGCCAGAGGGTTCCAGTGGTTAAGAACCATGGGAAAACATGATATGGTAGCGGATTCCGCTACAAATACCCTAAAAACCCATGTTTCTTAGCTACTGCAATGAACCAGCTTCCAAACATGCATGGTTCTTAGGTGGTGGGACCCCTACTACCTCAGAACCATGCATGGTTCCATGCCAGAGGGTTCCAGTGGTTAAGAACCATGGGAAAACATGATATGGTAGCGGATTCCGCTACAAATACCCCAAAACCCATGGTTCTTAGCTACTGCAATGAACCAGCTTCCAAACATGCATGGTTCTGAGGTGGTGGGACCCCTACTACCTCAGAACCATGCATGGTTCCATGCCATGAGGGTTCCAGTGTTAAGAACCATGGGAAAAACATGATATGGTAGCGGATTCCGCTACAAATACCCTAAAACCCATGGTTCTTAGCTACTGCAATGAACCAGCTTCCAAACATGCATGGTTCTTAGGTGGTGGGACCCCTACTACCTCAGAACCATGCATGGTTCCATGCCAGAGGGTTCCAGTGGTTAAGAACCATGGGAAAACATGATATGGTAGCGGATTCCGCTACAAATACCCTAAAACCCATGGTTCTTAGCTACTGCAATGAACCAGCTTCCAAACATGCATGGTTCTTAGGTGGTGGGACCCCCTACTACCTCAGAACCATGCATGGTTCCATGCCAGAGGGTTCCAGTGGTTAAGAACCATGGGAAAACATGATATGGTAGCGGATTCCGCTACAAATACCCTAAAACCCCATGGTTCTTAGCTACTGCAATGAACCAGCTTCCAAACATGCATGGTTCTTAGGTGGTGGGACCCCTACTACCTCAGAACCATGCATGGTTCCATGCAGAGGGTTCCAGTGGTTAAGAACCATGGGAAAACATGATATGGTAGCGGATTCCGCTACAAATACCCCAAAACCCATGGTTCTTAGCTACTGCAATGAACCAGCTTCCAAACATGCATGGTTCTTAGGTGGTGGGACCCCTACTACCTCAGAACCATGCATGGTTCCATGCCAGAGGGTTCCAGTGGTTAAGAACCATGGGAAAACATGATATGGTAGCGGATTCCGCTACAAATACCCTAAAACCCATGGTTCTTAGCTACTGCAATGAACCAGCTTCCAAACATGCATGGTTCTTAGGTGGTGGGACCCCGACTACTACCTCAGAACCATGCATGGTTCCATGCCAGAGGGTTCCAGTGGTTAAGAACCATGGGAAAACATGATATGGTAGCGGATTCCGCTACAATACCCCTAAAACCCATGGTTCTTAGCTACTGCAATGAACCAGCTTCCAAAACATGCATGGTTCTTAGGTGGTGGGACCCCTACTACCTCAGAACCATGCATGGTTCCATGCCAGAGGGTTCCAGTGGTTAAGAACCATGGGAAACATGATATGGTAGCGGATTCCGCTACAAATACCCCCCGTTCTTAGCTACTGCAATGAACAGCTTCCAAACATGCATGGTTCTTAGGTGGTGGGACCCCTACTACCTCAGAACCATGCATGGTTCCATGGGGGTCCAGTGGTTAAGAACCATGGGAAAACATGATATGGTAGCGGATTCCGCTACAAATACCCTAAAACCCATGGTTCTTAGCTACTGCAATGAACCAGCTTCCAAAACATGCATGGTTCTTAGGTGGTGGGACCCCTACTACCTCAGAACCATGCATGGTTCCATGCAGAGGGTTCCAGTTCCGCTAAAACAATATGGTAGCGGATTCCGCTACAAATACCCTAAAACCCATGGTTCTTAGCTACTGCAATGAACCAGCTTCCAAACATGCATGGTTCTTAGGTGGTGGGACCCCTACTACCTCAGAACCATGCATGGTTCCATGCCAGAGGGTTCCAGTGGTTAAGAACCATGGGAAAACATGATATGGTAGCGGATTCCGCTACAAATACCCTAAAACCCATGGTTCTTAGCTACTGCAATGAACCAGCTTCCAAACATGCATGGTTCTTAGGTGGTGGGACCCCTACTACCTCAGAACCATGCATGGTTCCATGCATGGGTTCCAGTGGTAAGAACCATGGGAAAACATGATATGGTAGCGGATTCCGCTACAAATACCCTAAAAACCATGGTTCTTAGCTACTGCAATGAACCAGCTTCCAAACATGCATGGTTTTAGGTGGTGGGACCCCTACTACCTCAGAACCATGCATGGTTCCATGCCAGAGGGTTCCAGTGTTAAGAACCATGGGAAAACATGATATGGTAGCGGATTCCGCTACAAATACCCTAAACCCATGGTTCTTAGCTACTGCAATGAACCAGCTTCCAAACATGCATGGTTCTTAGGTGGTGGGACCCCTACTACCTCAGAACCATGCATGGTTCCATGCCAGAGGGTTCCAGTGGTTAAGCACCATGGGAAAACATGATATGGTAGCAGATTCCGCTACAAATACCCTAAAACCCATGGTTCTTAGCTACTGCAATGAACCAGCTTCCAAACATGCATGGTTCTTAGGTGGTGGCACCCCTACTACCTCAGAACCATGCATGGTTCCATGCATGAGGGTTTCCAGTGGTTAAGAACCATGGGAAAAACATGATATGGTAGCGGATTCCGCTACAAATACCCTAAAAACCCATGGTTCTTAGCTACTGCAATGAACCAGCTTCCAAACATGCATGGTTCTTAGGTGGTGGGACCCCCTACTACCTCAGAACCATGCATGGTTCCATGCATGAGGGTTCCAGTGGTTAAGAACCATGGGAAAACATGATATGGTAGCGGATTCCGCTACAAATACCCTAAAACCCATGGTTCTTAGCTACTGCAATGAACCAGCTTCCAAACATGCATGGTTCTGAGGTGGTGGGACCCCTACTACCTCAGAACCATGCATGGTTCCATGCCAGAGGGTTCCAGTGGTTAAGAACCATGGGAAAACATGATATGGTAGCGGATTCCGCTACAAATACCCTAAAACCCATGGTTCTTAGCTACTGCAATGAACCAGCTTCCAAACATGCATGGTTCTTAGGTGGTGGGACCCCTACTACCTCAGAACCATGCATGGTTCCATGCCAGAGGGTTCCAGTGGTTAAGAACCATGGGAAAACATGATATGGTAGCGGATTCCGCTACAAATACCCTAAAACCCATGGTTCTTAGCTACTGCAATGAACCAGCTTCCAAACATGCATGGTTCTTAGGTGGTGGGACCCCTACTACCTCAGAACCATGCATGGTTCCATGCCAGAGGGTTCCAGTGGTTAAGAACCATGGGAAAAACATGATATGGTAGCGGATTCCGCTACAAATACCCTAAAACCCATGGTTCTTAGCTACTGCAATGAACCAGCTTCCAAACATGCATGGTTCTTAGGTGGTGGGACCCCTACTACCTCAGAACCATGCATGGTTCCATGCCAGAGGGTTCCAGTGGTTAAGAACCATGGGAAAACATGATATGGTAGCGGATTCCGCTACAATACCCTAAAACCCATGGTTCTTAGCTACTGCAATGAACCAGCTTCCAAACATGCATGGTTCTTAGGTGGTGGGACCCCTACTACCTCAGAACCATGCATGGTTCCATGCCAGAGGGTTCCAGTGGTTAAGAACCATGGGAAAACATGATATGGTAGCGGATTCCGCTACAAATACCCCAAAACCCATGGTTCTTAGCTACTGCAATGAACCAGCTTCCAAACATGCATGGTTCTGAGGTGGTGGCACCCCGACTACCTCAGAACCATGCATGGTTCCATGCATGAGGGTTCCAGTGGTTAAGAACCATGGGAAAACATGATATGGTAGCGGATTCCGCTACAAATACCCTAAAACCCATGGTTCTTAGCTACTGCAATGAACCAGCTTCCAAACATGCATGGTTCTTAGGTGGTGGGACCCCTACTACCTCAGAACCATGCATGGTTCCATGCCAGAGGGTTCCAGTGGTTAAGAACCATGGGAAAACATGATATGGTAGCGGATTCCGCTACAAATACCCCAAAACCCATGGTTCTTAGCTACTGCAATGAACCAGCTTCCAAACATGCATGGTTCTGAGGTGGTGGCACCCCGACTACCTCTGAACCATGCATGGTTCCATGCCAGAGGGTTCCAGTAGTTAAGAACCATGGGAATACATGATATGGTAGCGGATTCCGCTACAAATACCCCAAAACCCATGGTTCTTAGCTACTGCAATGAACCAGCTTCCAAACATGCATGGTTCTTAGGTGGTGGGACCCCTACTACCTCAGAACCATGCATGGTTCCATGCCAGAGGGTTCCAGTGGTTAAGAACCATGGGAAAACATGATATGGTAGCGGATTCCGCTACTAATACATGATTGGTTACCAATGAACCCCAAGCCAGAGTGTTCTACTTGCTAAGTGTATGTTGGTAGGCTATATTGGAGACTCACACAACGAGTGTATGTTGAGAGGCTATATAGGTGGCCCACACAGTATGTTTGTGCTATGAAGATATGAAGGGGACCCAACCAGCAAGTGTATCTAATGAGGCTATAAAGGGGAACAAACCAGCAAGTGCATGTAATGAGGCTTTATAGGGAAACCAACCAGCTAATATATGTTGTAGAGTCTGGGAGAAAACTCAATCATGAAGTGAATGTTGCTATGTTACATGCTAACAGAGGTCCCACAATGCTCTCATCACAATATTTGATGCATAAAAATGCCATTTTCAGGCACATGAAGCAGTAAGTACCGAGAGAAACATAACATCAACTGCTTGACTGATACAGTTTTATTTCAAACATCCGAGTCTAAGGGGAACACAAAGCATGGAATATATTCTCCCGTGTCTGATCTGGTGCATCCCAAGGGGAACTTGCTGCAGTACATCTGTACACAAAGGGTTAATGCCTGTTTATCTTTTTGTCATTTGAAAACATTTAGTTGTATCACAAAGATATCAATAATCATGGAAAGTGAGTTTCTACCACGCCCACACAACTCCTTAAAGATTATAAACCAAAAGATCACATCTCAAAAACATTTACACATTTTATCACTTACCAATGTGTCAGTATCGTGCCTCAGTTTATGTAGTTTAAGTCTGCAACCAGAAGGACCAACTGATGCAATATTCATATCATGGGATATGGAGATATTATTACAGCTCCATTTTATTCCTTCTGGGTCATACTGAAGATAACAGAACATTACATGCTCCAGGTTCATTGCAACTTTATTACCACAAAGAACAAATCTGGGCATCAACCATGAAAATTGATTGATAACGAGACAAACATTAATATGTTCAACCATTACATTTTCATTGCAAGTGCTCAGTTTAAAGCATAAAGGACCAACTGATGCATTTCACTATGGGATATGAACAAAAGTTACAGCTCCCATTTATTCCTTCTGGGTCAACTGAAGATAACAGAACATTAATATGTTCAAACAGCATGCAACATAAGCATATACATTTCACAAAGATTCTAAATTGATTGATATAACGAGGGCTCAAGCAAACTCATTATCTGTGTTATATTGCCACAAACCATTAACATACCATTACATTTGAAGTAAAAGTTCTCACCTCTAGTGAGACTGAATGTGTCTCTTCTTGTTTTGTCTTCGTATGAATCATAATATTTTATGTTGCCTTGTTTCATGGTACCATCTATACATACATAACAATAATTCCTTTTCCATTTAAATGTAAGAATGCAGTTTTCCAAAGTACCAGTTACACAGACAATTTATTAATTCCGAATTGGAAGGTATCTAAAATGGAAAAAAATAATATAAATAAACCAAAGATATATGTCATGTTCTACACCATGCTCATTAAAATACACTAATTACAATGAAATATGCTAACATAATGTGACAACAAACTAAATGCTGCCACATTTCTATCATTTCAGCAGTATTCTAAGCTGATTTAATAAGGGGCACAATATGTTACTTATCTTATGACATAGGCAATACTTACTACTGCTGTCCAGTGTGCACCACCTTGAGGATACACCCCAACACTGATGTCAAAATCACTTGCCGGACAAATAACAGTACAAAGCAGACAAGCAATGGTTACTGAATACAAAAAAAAACACAGCTTACTCAATGATGCAATATTACACCACAATGTTCATAGAAAAACAGACTGGACTAGAAGGGTGTGAAACTGTGTCAATAAAATAAAATTACTTCTTTTTGGTGGATGACTGTATTTCACTGGTATTATCATGTCCCAACGCCTGATTAGGGTGTGTTCGAACATCCTTACACAAAACATGAGGGCTGGTACCTGTTTCTTAATCCAGGACTCTGGTGTATTGCCAGGTGCAGTAAGCATCGATTAACTGTGATCTATAAACCTTTGGGTGTTAATGACATCATGTAAGTCGTAGAAGGTCAATGAAACCATAAACGACTCAAATTCCTGCAAGCAAACAAACGACATCATGTCAAAGTTAGTTAAATCCACTGCCTCGGATCCTGAGGAAATCATTGGCTGAAAGTGGATATGGCCCGTGATGAGCAAGTACGAAGCTGCCATTCTTCCCAAGTAATAAGAAATGTAGGGAGCCCAGCTTTTAATAGAAGGAAAAAGAAAACAATATGCTTGTATTATCTGTCTCATGTATATCAGATCATGTTAATCAAAATCCCATTCATAGTCAACCCTCTTTCCCAATATGTAAGATGAAGAGCATGCAGATACATTTCTTAATTATTCAAAACATTCAGATCCAATTCCCTAATATGTGTATATTTTTCCCAAGTACTGACGGAAAAAATCATACTAACCAAGGCTGACTTTCCTTGAGTGTCTTATGGAAGCATCTGCTGAATAGCACAAAGCAACGATAAGCAAAGAGGTATTTGACTTCCCTGTTTTCAGTCAAAAGACAGTGTCCAAATGCCTTTTGTGTGCAGATACACATAATATGGTTATAAATGAGATTTAAACAAATTTACACCAAACTGTAATGGTTGCCAGTTAAATGCATAACAATGGGCATATGTAAACTAATATCAGTAATCCAGTAATTTAAGTCTAGACACAAAAATTCCAAAACTGGAATGAGACTCAAAGACAATTAAGACCTGCATAATACAAAAATACCAGTAGTATACTGCTGGTATTTTTGTATTATGCATGCAAACTATAGTTTGGTTTTGTGGGGCACACACCTTCCTTCAGTCTCCCCTCAGTGGCTGCTGTTTCTGTACACATCACCATATGAGACTCTAAACTTCTGAAGAATACACTCCATTGATACAAAATATCCTGAGAGACAGGGCATAGAAAACAAAAGTACCTTTTCTTGGTGAGGAAGTTTTCCTTCTTATCTTTATCCTAGTCTCTGTATAAAGCACAGCATCAGACTGTCAATATATACACCTGTGACACTTTTTACAGACAATGTATGGATAATAATTTAACCTGTGGCTGTTTGATCTGGCTGGGGGGATCCTTGAATTATTTTCTTCTACAGATGATGCTTCTGGCTTTAGCAGACTTTAACCTTGAAAATCCATATACATTTAGCCGGTTGCCTAAAATATTAAGCCCCCTTTAAGTGAAGGTTTGAAATAGATAATATAATATATTTTTATGTTGCATTTTCCCTCTTTGCTTATTATTGAATATCTTATCATCTTATACTAGGATGAAGTTGAATAACATTTAAAAATTCATAAAGTATGTACCATATTAACACATTGATAACTCTGGGGGACTTTCACGGTTAAGTGTATTCAAGTTTTTCCGCTCTACTACAATGGGGCTGTCCTGGTGGAATCTGTCAAATTCAGCATCATTGTAGTCAGACCCGGATAGGGGATGGTTGGTACTACTAGCATAGCTGTGGTTACTGTTACATTATACAGCACATGGGCCAAATCCAAATGTGGGATGTCCAGTCTTCTTTTGTGCTCTGCAAATTTTCCTCACAACTCTCTGCAAAGCGGCCCCGATGTGGATGCTATTGTTCCTCCCGTTCCCATGTCATGCAACGTCACGTGATGTTTTAATGACAAAGGAGATCAACAGAGTCACGTGGATTCTCTCCTCAGAGCGAAAACTTCACCCCACAAGAACCCCACCTGCAACAATCATAAAGCATTACTGTATGTGTGCGTGTATACGTATGGTGCATGCCACAGGGATTTGGTGCATGCATGTATATATGTGTGCGCATGTGTATGCATGCATGCATGTATGTATGCATGGTGTATGTATGTATGACGTGTAAGAGTGAGTGTATGTATGTATGATATGTGTTGGTGTGTGTTTATCTATTTATGAAAGTATATATGATGTGTGTGTATGAATGTATATATGTGTGTGCGTGCGCATACGTGCGTTCATGCATGCATGTATGTAGTATGTGTTTGTATGTTTGCATGCATGGATGCAAGCATGTATGTATGTACGCAGGTATGTATGTATGTATGTCATACATATGTACGTACGTATGTATGTATGGGTGTATATATGAGTGAGTGAACGTGTATGTATGCATGTATGTATGATGCGTGTGCATGCATGTGTGCGCGTGTGTGTGTGCATGTATACATGCATATATGTATGTACGTGAGTGAGTATTAATATATGTATGCATGAATGTGTGTATGCATGTATGTATGGAAGTATGTGCGTACGTACATACATATGACTTTACGTACGTGCGTATGTGTGTATGTTTGTATGTATGTGTGTTCAAGTGCATGTGTATGCATGGTTGTACGTACGTATGTATGCATATATGTATGTTAATTGACGTATGATTGTGTGTGTATGTATGTATGATGTGTGTGCGTATGTATGTGTATGTGCGTGTGTGCGCAAACACATGCGTATGTATGTATGTATGTATGTATGTATGTATGTATGTATGTATGTATGTATGTATGTATGTATGTATGTATGTATGTATGTATGTATGTATGTATGTATGTATGTATGTATGCACGTATGTATGTACGTTCCAATGTACGTACGTTCCAACGTACATATATATATACGTATGTATGCATGTATGATATGTGGGTGTGCGTGTCTGTGTTCAACAGTGGCGTAACTGTGTACGAATGTGTTCAGGCTTGCAGTAGCTGCAAGAGAAGTGAACCGTTATTAAACCATTGTTGGAGCTAATATACGCACTGCACGAGGGGATTCTCATTTTGCGATTCATACTTAACGTTTTGCCTTAGAACTAAATTCTCTGGGGTTTTTATGTTGTTGTTGTTATNCTCCTATATTTGTCAGTTCACGCAGATAAATCATTATCTCACATGTTGCGACCACAAGTTGAGACCAAGATAAAGTGTTAAAGTCGATGCGCTTCACCGCTAGCATGTCGGACGTCGATATTTCTCCGAATGTCTGCAACTTGAACACCGAGTCGATGCGAAGGTACGCTTTTCTAAGTCCCAAAGAGACAATTCTCTCAAAACAAACAAACACAAAATATAAAATTATTAACTGACCATACCAGAAACTCATACTGAATACCAAAGTCACATGACTGGCGGTTTTATGTTTAAAAAAACGTGGGATTATGCGACGTAAGGTAATTGTCATTGGAAAATTTTGATTTCTCTCACGGGCCAACTAAATTTTGAAGTAAGAATTTAACACATTTCCAGTGGTGGGCCATTTGCGGGTAGGGGTGTAGACGGGACGGTTGGGTTGGGTTGGGTTAGCAAGGGTAGGACGGACAGTTAAGGAATCCTGGCTAAGACCTTGGTACCGCTGATCCTGTTATTTACTTATCAAGGCCATTAGTACGACTACAACCCCAAACCTACGCACTGCAAACACGCGATGCGTCCCCCACCGAGCGATCAAAGGCTCTACGACAACTTCACATCCGTAACCTGATAAGATTCGCAACCGTGAATTGAGTCAAGATAAGGGAGGGGGGTAAAAGGTAAACCATGCAATACCCACACATAGGGAGAATCAACGGCGTGAAGCCCTTCCGCATGAGTAGTGGTTCCCGCCGCGACAAGCGCCTCGTGACACATTAGACGGTTCATAGTCGGTTCTTCAATGCGTAAACTGGTAAAGAAAGGAAGCCAATTTGATTATTCGAGGATACAAATAGTGATGCGATGTGCATACTTGAGGATACATACAGTGATTCGAAGGAATTATTCAGCTTCAGGGAAAATACGCCATGACATTTTTTCAAAATGATACTGACTACTTTTCCAAAGACATAGTAAGTACGCAGTTTTTGTAAGCTGTGACTCGTAAGCTGCAGACGATCTACACAATATTACTCCGTCTATTCCGTTTGTAACGCAGGGGAAGGAGTAAGGTCATAGGGTAGGAGCAAAGCAAGACACGTCGTCTCGATCTTTAGATGTTCTTAGTAGATCAGCTCGCTGTAATTTACTCTAGGGTGATCCCTCTCAACTCCATCCCACCTCGAGTGAGAGATGCAGTTATATCAGCGAGCGCGCCGAGGGGCGCTTGGTCGAATTCGATGGGCACTTTAAGATCTCATCGTGGCCTGCGTACCTTATACAAACTCTGCATAGGCGGCTCAGTATTTATCAGATACTGGCTGCTTGAATCTTCAGTATTCGCAGTAAAAATATTTTAGTTTTGTAACGGCTTTGTTTCATTTTTAAATCCGTCGTACATAGTATATAGTTGCTGAAAACCATATGACGCTTGATGCAACAACAACAACAACAACAAGTACCGCATTGAAATTAAACAGATAGTCAAAATCGTACTCAAAGGGGTCATTAACATGATGTTTAAAGCCAGTGTGTCTTTTTCGAGACTGCCACCTGGTGTGTAAACAAAACAGTCCCCAGCAACATTATGATGTGTTGCCGTGGGCGCTGATAGATTAAACCACTGGTAGATATACCCCTATACCCAAAACAAAACAGTACGTCGAGTAAGATGCGTATATCATATATATGTGGACATATACAGTTACTTAAAGTGAGTAAATGCCTCACCCAATACGCATGCCCCATTATCCTCCTCCTATCTCCATGGCATACACATGACCAATATGCTGAATATTTACAGTATTTCCGCCGGTTAGCTAGCCAAAGGTTAAACAATGTGGTGCAAATTACTACTAGGATGATGCACAGGCACACAATGCTGCCAAATAGCTTGAGATAAGTCAAGTTATTAATTTGAGTTGTGGTTAAAGGCAGACATAGATTGTGGTCAGGGAAGAGTCAGGCAACTTTGGTTGTAGGCATATTTTTAGTTTTCTTCACAAAGTCAGAATGGCTTTAAATGATACACACGAGTAGCAAAAATACATTAAAATATTTTTATACCACTGCCATAAATATATATTTAAGATTGTAAAGTAATCTCTTAACGAGTTATCATTAAAAACTATTCTATGACGGATTGTGATGAGCTGTACGTCGCTGTTGTTCCTTATGAGCTAACTTCTAAAAAGGGTGCAATTTTCCGCGAAAGCATAATATATTTGCGGAACACAGTGTGACATATTGCCGTGGAACATAGGATTTTATTTCTTGACTGGAGTCTAGAGTAGAAATGCGACTTACCTCATCGGGAGTCTTCCATGATGAAGTGCTGAAGTTGATTAAGTGACCTCTGAATGTAGTAACATCAAATAAAAATACTCCTCAATATATATATTTGCCAAGTTTTGCTGTGTCGGAGTATTTTCACTTTCTTCATTATTCGTGTAGTCTGATGTAGTCAATAAAGAGCGATAAATGAGCATCCGAGAGCCGGGACTAGCACAAACGATCCCGTTCTCGGGATAGTCAGCCCACGATTATTCAAAAACGCGGCGTTCCATCCCAGCATCATGCCTCCTATAGCGTCATAGCAATACTCTGCCCTATGGTTGTAAATCGTGGTTTATACGCGGAATCTGCTACGCACTAATAGCTCTTAAAAGATACCAGTGTGAAGTTGGCGCAAAATAGTAGAACCATATAAGACGAGATCTCGCGAGAAGAAAAAGAAGCAAATACCTTATTGCAGATAATACTATGTTTCCGAGATAGCTTGATATTCTCGTCTGCTACGATATGCTTTATTTGAATGTTGTAATTTTCGTTTTATACTGGTAATTGCTGCCAAATGTTGAATATGACTCGAGTGCTGTGAGAAATGCTAACAAATGGATGTACAATCACCCGCGTAGTTGTTATCATTCGTTATTAAACCATATATGGTATGTAAACTTTAGCTTTGAGCGACATTGAAAGGTTTTTTGAGCAATCAAGTCCATAATAGGACCACTAAGTTATAAATCAGTGAATTCGTGCACATATTTTTATAAGATAAAATATTATTAAAACCAGTTATGAACACATGCTAAATGATATAAACTTGTTCTCTCTCTTGAATGTCATTGCATTGTCGCCAAATAGTGATATTGCTTTCCCATATGCCATGCGATAATAATCCTAGTGTGAGAGCCTGTCATGTAATGTAAGAATCTGTAGAACCATCCCCAACCCCCCACCCAAAAAAAACCCCATCAGATCAGTAATAATAGCAATGAACAATCCCATACATTAAAAACATATCCCAGCAACAAAATAGTGTACATTGTTCCACAATCAAGTTTTTCTATGTCAAGAGCAATTTAGCTGACCCCAAAGTAACTATTGTCTGGTACTATGCACCCATTAGGCAACTCAAAACTGTATGTAGTATACCCCAATCAGCCAGTTTGGTTCTAGATAGTTATAACGCCGATGGGGGTATACTGCCTACAGTTTTGGGTAGCCTGGTGGGTATATAATAGCAGACCATAGTTACTTTGGGGGTTCCCCTCCCAGTTTTTGTGTTACAGTGGGTTCAAAGTGGGATTTTTGGCTTTACGGGACCTCAATACACATAGCTTCCACTAAATGGTTCTAGATAGTTATAACGCCGATGGGGGTATACTGCTTACAGTTTTGGGTAGCCTGGTAGGTATATAATAGCAGACCATAGTTACTTTGGGGGTTCCCCTCCCAGTTTTTGTGTTACAGAGGGTTCAAAGTGAGATTTTTGGCTTTGCAGGACCTCAATACACATAGCTTCCACTAAATGGTTCTAGATAGTTATAACGCCGATGGGGGTATACTGCCTACAGTTTTGGGTAGCCTGGTAGGTATATAATAGCAGACCATAGTTACTTTGGGGGTTCCCCTCCCAGTTTTTGTGTTACAGTGGGTTGAAAGTGAGATTTATGGCTTTGCGGGACCTCAATATACATATTTCCACTAAATGGTTCTAGATAGTTATAACGCCGATGGGGGTATACTCCCTACAGTTTTTGGTAGCCTAGTGGGTATATAGTAGCAGACAATAGTTACCTTGGAGGTTCCCCTCCCAGAATTTGTGTTTCCTATGGCCAAATATGTGATTTTGGACTCAATGTTAACTCAATATACATGGCATGTATATTGCGTTAAAAAAGTTCACTTGAAAGGGATTATGGTTCCCGATGATGCTTAATTATAGTTGTTTATTAATGTTTGAAAGGAAATAAACTATTTCTACTTTTCTATAGTCGTTCATTCTGTTTAAATATGCTTAGAATCCTTATATTCCTTACCACCCGACCAATCAGCTGATCTGTGTTTACATGCTAAAGTTCGGCGTAAGCTATTTGCCGCTCATCTGTACCAGGTATAGGTTGTCCCGTCGGGCTCTTATTTGGTTCTACTATTTTGCGCCAGCTTCACACCGGTTTAAAAGATGTCGGAAATTATGAATTTATCCAAACTAAAGGTGAGTTTATGGTGTCTTAAATAAATAAAAACCACAGGGAAAGTAATTGATATAATGTCTGTTATCTTGAATATACGCTTTAACCGATTTGCCTTGGATTGTCTTGTTCACGTGAGAGTCACTTTATTATCGCCCATCTTTGCCTATCTACTTTGAAAGATGCTATTCGCACGGTGACCGTGCATCCAACTACCGGAACAGCGCTATTCGCACGGTCACCGTGCAGTCAACTTTCCGAACTGCGCTATTCGCACGGTCACCGTGCTGCCGTGCCGATCCGTTCTTATAACTCAGTTCACTGCATATATGCGCTTGATGCATATCATCCCCCTTCGGGGGGGTGGGGGGGGGGGCACTTAAGTGTATAGAGGTAGTTCATATGTGCCGCGCGACGGGGTATGTTTTATCGGCCTCTCGACTTGTATGACGGATTTTTTGGCCTCATACTTGTACGGCTTTTGGCCATTTTTGACCTTGTACGACGGGTACGGGTTTTCAAGGTCCCGCGGCACACCCTTATCCAGAATAAGGCCATTCCCCTTCCCCCCTCCCGGGATATTATGGTCCATGTGCACGACTGCCAGATGCAACCTTATCCCTTATATGTGGGACAATCTCCTTGGATCTTCTCACTGTCCATCGATTGTTACTAATCGACCATGGGAGTGATATAAATTGGCTTCCATAAATAACAAATACACGAGGTGTTGTTTGTTTCACTTATATTCTGATCCAAAAATCATTCAGCGCATTGTTTCACATATATTCTGATCCAAAAATCATTCAGCGCAGGATCAAATCTCAACATAGGTTACAGAACCTAATACTGTGTCATAACTGTAATAATTTCAACAACCTTGCGGAAACATTCAATTTAGTGCCCTTAAAAATAATAACAAAAATGTCAACCAAATTGAGATAAACAAGAAGGCACTAACTTAACGTTTCTAAGTAAAATACATGCATGTAGAAAACAAGCTGGTTAAAACAGAGCCCATGTGTGCTCTTAAAATAATAATAACGCAGGCGCAACTGACCGTGCGTACAAGGAAATTCTGCCTTGCTATTCGCACGGTCACCGTGCGAATAGACACTTTGATCTACTTTACTCTTTAGAAGTTTAGGTAAGGCTAGACGATTTAGTGGGGCCTGCTTCATACCACTACAGCGGATGCATATGTCGTCGATTTTTTTGCGTATCCAAACCCGAACACCTTGACAGATTTTATGCATAAATTTCACAAATGAATGAATGATTCTTCACCCAAAAATGTCCGATTGACCACAGCTGTTAACCATGATCTTTTGAAAGTACGTTTTTACCTGTTTACGCGAATCACGACACCGCGATATCACATGATCTTATGGGCGTGTTCCGTTCAAACGCATATCTACTGTTCACAGGTGCAAGAGCTGAAACAGCTGCTGAAGGAACAGGGTCTGTCTCAATCGGGCAACAAAGCTGACCTCGTTGAGAGACTCAAACAGGCTGCTGCTAGTGATGATGGTAAGAGCTGTAATGATGAATAGCGTTGCCCAATATCTAACACAGACCTTGTATTCTTTACACTAACAACAGATTCACTATGATTGAGGGTAGAATAGGCCCACTGTATCCTCCTGCATGTCGAAAGAGGCGACTAATAGGGGCAAACCTGTTGGCCACGGGCTGCGACATGTGTCGGTAGGCAATTGGATCCAGGTGGTTGAGTAGAGTGATCCGTGTGTGGGCCAGATCTGCAACATACTACTCTAGCCCGGTTGTCACCTAGATGAGAAGCTGGAATGGCCTGGTCCGGTCAATTGGCTGGTGGTGATATGCTCTACGATAATTGTTTGCATTTTCATCCTTTTTCATTGTCATCCACGTGTTTTCCCTCTTTTTTTCCATCTATCCTAGAAGGTGGCTGCTTAATTAGGTTAATCTTATCCAAGGCTGGAAATTAACACCCGTCCGTCCGTCACTGACGGGTGATTTTATGGCCGGACGGGTAGATCTAGCCCAATCACACGTCCCGCTGACGGGTAACTTTTCACGGTGAATACTGTTTCTTTGTTATAAGAACATAGCGATCATAGCGAGACTAATCAGAGCGCGCAGCGTGTCGTCTGACAACGAAAGCTGTTCTGGTGAAAATCAACAAGATTACTGCTTGGGTCATCTACAGTATTGTTTACAGTTACACACATTCAGCGATTGTATGTCTGATGTTGATGCAGTTTTACACTTGCACACAGATTATTACAAGTCTTTCTGCTCTAGCAGCTCTTTAACTCTGAAAAACTTGAAACACCTGTTCATCTATTTTATTTGAGTAAGGCCGCTCCAAGATCAGTCAGTCAACGTGTATGGCGACTTTCCAATTGCAGCTGTATCAGTTCATTTAACACGTGCACATGGTTACAGATTAGCCATGGTTACTATTCGTTTAAGTGTAATTTGATCTGACGCGCTGATTTAGAAGCCACACCGCTCGTGCTCGTTATTCTTACTTTGATGACTTATTGAACATATCATATAAATCCAGGTTAACGCGTACATGCTCAACGGCGCCAGCCTCAATCAATCAAACACCCCTACCACCTCGCTTCTACTTACTTTTCCCTCTCTCTGTTCCCCCTCGCACACACGCGCACCTTTGTTAAGCTCATAAAATCGGTATTTCCATTTTGTACTTTGGCGACAATTTGCAGGAAGAGAAAGCTGACTTAGTTTCTCTTTTCTCACACAGGCCGAGGATAAAATAATGAAAGTGCGTTTTGAACTCCCTTCACCTTTGTCGCACACGAACAACATGATCATTCAAAGACCAGATCAAAAACCTGTTGCTATTGACGACGAGCTGTACCGCGCTTCTCTTTGTCTAAGAGCAGGTGCAGCGGGGTGTGTGGTCATTTCTTACCAAACAGCAATTCGTCCTCAGGCTGTTACTACAGAACACAACGTCGCTGGTTATTTCTATTCAGGGGTGGTTTGCTCTCCTGAAACTTGCATTAAACGCGACGATTATTTTGGTCTCGCGGCTAGATTTTCCTCGATGTTAATTTTGTGTGTAGCCTGATAATATTACTAATACCGTATTATACGGTTGTTAATTCATTTTTAAAAGTTGAATTTGTGAAAAAGTGAAGCTAATGCTGTATTGAAAAGTTTTACGGGATCTTGGTGTATGACAATCGTCAAGGGTGTGAAAAGATCAGAGCGCACTTCGTTGGTTTTAGCGCGAAAGGTGCTTCTCGATAAGCCGCGTGACGCGTGCGCGCTTGTGTCAAAGCTATGTGCAGCTTATGAGTTCATCTTGACATAACGTATTATGTAATGGGTATCTTTTTTGTTTGGACGGGTAGAATCTGTTAAGGACGGATAACATCTCCTGGCTACCCGTCCTGATGACGGGTGGCCATTTTAGTTAATTTCCAGCCCTGATCTTATCTATTCACCTTTGTTGGCACCATATAACACATAAGTGTTGGTGCGCTGTTTGTCCCTATATTTACCTTACCTTACCTCCTCTGATTGAGAGGGAGCCACCAAGGAACCTGCTTATTTGCATTTTGCCATAAAAGATCATTGTAAACTTATTTGACTGAAACAAATATTTATATTTCAATTGAGGGAGTGAAGTGTCTACCCTGCCTGAAAAAGCCTATCAGGGTTTCGACACTTACGGTTGTCCGCTGGCCAGCGGCAAGTGATTTGGCCTGTTGGATAAGTGATTTTTTTTAGCCTGGCACACATTCTGCAACGCCCCAATATGTTGTTTCACGCTGAGCGACATTCACTGCCTTCACAGCTGCAACAATTTCACCCTCCTGTATTACAATACTTAGCGTATCTTAAATGTGTGTATGCTATTGTATTGTGCATCCTTCATGCATCACTTATTAATGGTATATAGTGTCACAGCTGCCCCAAGTGCCCTGCCTGTACTGCCCAGAACGCTCATTATTGTTTTTATTTGCTTATGCATTAGTCAATGAGAAATTTAAAATGCTTTGAATCAATAATGGGAGGCAGTTTTTGCTCATGCTGAGATTGCCAAGAGTAAAACTGACTCGAGTTGCTGTAATGTGAACTTGTCAAAGTAGTCAGAACGTGCCATGCTATTTTTGAAGAGGCATACCATACTTGGTCATCTTGCTGTTTTGACGTAAGCATTACATACGTTATGGAGTTTGTACAACTTGTTAGGGAAGTTGAAATATGGACAACTGCTGCTGTTCAATTGGACACATTTCTTGGCATGTATAAACCAGTGCATGTTTGCACAAGTGTCATGTTTTATTGTGAGCCCTGTCAGCAATAACTCGATGGCACTGTCTGCAATGACGCATGCTGATCGGGGTTTCTTATATAATGTCCTGTTAAATTCGGACCATTATATTGAAATAACAGCCTCCCAAAAATTAGGGAGGACAAGTTAAAGTTCCAACACTTGTCCTACAGGACTGAAACTTCACTTAAAACTTACAAAACTGGAAGGATTAACTACCCCTCTCCTGCCCCTTTTTCAAGTGTGCTTGTTTGTATAATGTCTATTCCAGAATTTACGGTTGTTCATGTGACAGGGTCCGGCGAAGAGGACCTTCTGCTGAATGTAAGTATGTTCCTGTGTGTATTTTTTCTATAATCCACCCAATTAATCAAAATTTTTATAGTATGGACAAGTAAATTTTAGAAACATTATCATTAGGGATTATTCTCCTTCTAACATCCAGTCATGTTCTATAAACCATGCATGTTCATTTGATAATGTTCTGGTTCATAAGCCATGCATGGTCTATATGCATTGTGTTCTATTTATCAGGCATGGTCTATATTTCATCCATGTTCCGTTGCTAGTATGCAATTGATCATTCATGGTCTATCACTCTAGTTCCATAAATCATGCACTGGGTTCAATAAATCATGGATGGTCTATCACTCCTGTTCAATAAATCATGTATGGTCCATCACATCTCTTCTATTATTCAATCATGGTCTATCACCCTGATCCATAAATCATGCTTGGTCTACCTATCCTGTTTCATAAATCATGCTTGGTCTATCAATCATGTTCAATAAATAATGCATAGCCTATCACCTCGGTTCCATAAGCATACTTGGTCTATAACTCATGTTCCATATATCATGCATAGTCTATCATTTATGTTCCATAAATCATGTTTGGTCCATCACTCCTGTTCCATAAATCATGCTGGGTCTATCACTCCTGTTCCATAAATCACGCTTGGTTTAAGATCTGTCATGTTTTCTCCATTCATCACTCATGTCCCATTAACAGTTGTGTTGTGTGGGTGCAGGAAGGCGATGTAGGTGATGATGATGATGAAGATGATGAAGATGTGGAGGAAGCCGACTTGGATGAATCAGAGCAAATCCTGGAGGAAAAAGAAGAAACAGAGAAGTATGCGATATATCATATTTTCAAATAACAAATTTCATCACATTTCATGTAGTTACAGAAAATATTTATTTGTGATTTGTTGTAATGTTGACATGAAAAGCTTTGCAAATTTTCTTTGATATAGTTATATACAGGAATTGATTATTAAACAACTTAGTAAAATACTGGTATTGATTAGTCTACAACATACTTATATACTGGTATTGATTAGTCTACAACATACTTATATACTGGTATTGATTAGTCTACAACATACTTATATACTGGTATTGATTAGTCTACAACGTACTTATGTACTGGTATTGATTAGTCTACAACATACTTATATACTGGTATTGATTAGTCTACAACATACTTATATGCTGGTATTGATTAGTCTACAACATACTTATATACTGGTATTGATTAGTCTACAACATACTTATATACTGGTATTGATAACTGAACAGCATAGATATCAGGGGTGGAAACTAACAAAATAAGCTACCAGCAATCAGGACTGGTAACGTTCAAATGTTACCGCCAAAAACAGAACATACGACTAAATATAAATCTTTATTACCCACTACGATGCACGTAATTCTCAGATAACCCTCTCAAAAACCTGACTTTATGAATACCTGATCTTGTTGACAATTTGTTTTGCGTATTTTATGGTAGCATGCGCGGACTAAAACCAGAGACAAATGTCTCAAGCATACTTTAGATGTTTGGCAAAGTCGCCAGAAAGTAGTGAACCCAGAGAAAGTGCTAAAACTGACTCGCCACCCGGGCGCATGAGTTTGCGAATTGAACTCGCCCAAAATCGTTTTCAGTCGGCATAGGTGGGCGGGCGACCGTTAGCTTCTACCCCTGGATATGTACAGGTATTTATTGATGACTGATGCAGACATTTACAGGTATCGATTAATGACTGGCTCAGGTGTGCAGTTGCCCTGTCCATTCTTCATTTGTTACTGCATCTGATAATAACGTATGTTGGGAAGTTTGTTGATCCTATGTTTTGGTGATAGATCAAAAGAGGAAGATGAACTTACCACAGCCCCCAAGCCTATCACTTTCACAGCCAAACCAGTCGTCACAGACCAGGTACGTTAATAATCAAAGGTGTGCCAGGTATTCACAGGTTATCATATGCATCTTGATATCAGTTGGAAGTGGAATAAACCCTATTCTTTGTCATATTGTTGCAGTACTTTTCTGTCGATGTGTTCCATTCTTTGAATATGTTACCTTCTAATATGTCTGAAAAGTGGTTTTTTTTATTGGAAATGATAGTTTAAAAATGCCTCTGAACTTAAAAATATCCATCAGGTGAATGGAATTATCTGTTCGAGTTAAGTAGAAGTTTAGCGTTAATGTCACCTGCATTGGCCTAGGCCACTCACTGTTGATTTATTTCAGACTTAAAGTGTTATTAAATATGGTGCTTTTCTTTTGTTATCAGAGTTTGCAGAAGAGAGTAGATAAGTTTGGCTTGGTGTCTCAAGAAGCCAAGAAAGCCAGTCGGGCTGCTCGGTAAATCAGATCTTTGATTTACTTGTATCATAGTTCCAACAAGCTTAGAGCTTAGCCAAGAAGACTTTGTGACCACAATTAGTAGTGCTGTCTGTCCACTGCAAAGATGCTTGTAAAACATCTAGCATCAGAGAAAATGGTCTTTGGTTGTCAGATTGTCTCAACCAATCAGGAGACTTTCTTCAACATAGGCTGGAGACTAGTGATCCAAGTGATGTTGCATAACAGTCCTGCATGTATTAATTTGCAGAGTAGTTCTCTACACTGGTAGCTGGAGTGAGCTCTGAGCATAGTTATTAGCTCTTTGAAGCTGCTATTCTTTTTGTGTCCCTAAAGCTGAATTCACTTCTTTGATCCATCCCCTATTGCAGATATGACATTGTATTAGAGAAAGTGATGATAGAACTGAACAAAATTTGAAATGACTTAATGATTGATGCTGATGAAATAACTGTGTTACAAGTTCAAATTAGACCAGTTAAAATTCATGATTCAAAGCGAAAGTTATTGTTCAAGAAACCTTATCTGAGAGAAAATCCTTTATATTTGTCAGATTTAGAAAATGTGTTGCCTATAACGATGATACTTATTTTTTGGCAATGTTGTTTGCAGATTTGGTCTCCCTGACAACCCAACTGAAGCAGCAGCAGCAGTTTCTTCAGTACAAGGCAACAAGTCATCCCCCCTCACTGCTGTATCTGTGAGTCATCATTCATCTTTCTGTCTGTCAATCATTTGAAACTTCCCTGTTGCTATAATGTTTGCTTCACTGTAGTTTTCTCCATGGAGTTGTGATGCACACATTTGCTTCATTGAATTTATGTTACACCTCTTAAATTTCAGAAGTCAATATTTAATATTATAATTACAAAAACTGAAATGAATCTGACAATTTATATTTGAAAGTAGCAATGTAATTGATTCTTAATTAGTGCTAAAATCCAGTCTGAACGTTGGTGATTTGCTTCATAAATCCAGCAGATACTTAATCAAACAATTTGTGTAATATATGATAATGTTGTCATTGTAAGCCTGAAGACTGTGAGAAGCTGAAGAAGCGAGCAGAGCGGTTTGGTGGTGTGATATCAAGTACACTGGAGAAGGTATGTCAATACACAGGCACTTGAGCCTTAAAATGCCCCAAATCTTAGCCTCATATATTGAGACTTTTCTTTTATCACTTGTTGGAATGTGATGCTGGATGAATATTCTGCATTATTGTTTGAGTAAAATTGGCTGAAATACAATTACTCTTAATGTGTAAAGCTTGCTGCCTGAGGCGGTTTGTGACATGGGTTGATAGCCCTGTTTCATTATAAAATCTATTAAATTTTGACTATTATCATCCTGATCATTGTCACCATCTGGCATCATCATCATCATCCTCATCATCATCTATATTATCATCAAACTTATCAGTATTGTTATGACCTAGTAAAGATGTTGACTATTATTCCGTTTGTTTTGGCTTTATAACAGTAAATGTTCCTCATGCCTTGTGAATAACTGTCACTCTCTGATCAGGTGGAAGGCATGGATAAGTTGAAGAAACGAGCTGAGAGATTTGGTTCTGTGACATCTACAGAGTTGTCGAAGGTATGTAATATATCTATCAGTTTTACCCATAAAGTGCATTTTGAATCGGATATTAGACTTTTATAGGTTCCTCAAATCAGTAAATTCTACTTCCAATATTTGTCATTGTCCTAGGGACATCTATTAAGTTTTATGAAGGGATCCCAGTTGTAATCAATAAAAATGCATAGTGTGAAGTGCTCTTTCTAAATAATTTATATTGAATTTATTTTTCCGATATGAATGCCCCCTGGAAACTTGTGTCTAATGCTGGCCTATACTAACCTTACTTAATATTTAATTCTTGTTCCCTTTCTGTAAAAGCATATATTATATTGTGCCTAGACACATTATTATGTCATAAAAACAAGTAAAACAGATGATGTAGATGTGATGTAGATCAAATTAAACACTTCAGGTCGAAGAAGTTAATGCACTTAAGAAACGGGAGGAGAGATTTGGTACTGTCACTTCTGCAGAATTGGCAAAGGTAAGCTGTGATCTGGTGTCTACAACCCATGCACTGATCTGAAAGCTTGCAGCAGTTTCCTCTGGTTTTAGTCCCACTTCCTTGTACCCAAATTAGATCATAAAAAACAAGAGTGGTAACTTGAAGTGAGGCTAGGAAATCTCTTGGCAGAAACTGTTTGATTGTTATCTGGGGTCCTTGTTGATTCTGAGATTGTATTGTGTGTGGCCTCAGCTATCTTGAAGAAAAAGGTGTTCAATATGGCTTCTGATATCAAACAACTCCATTGCTAACTTGTTAATTTGCTTATTCATACAGAACATTGTGGGTGTAAAATGCCATGAAATAAGGTTTTTTTTATTGATTTGATTGACCTGTTTTTAGACGGCATCAAATGAACAAATTCTCAAGAGGAAAGAGAGGTTTGGTGAAGTAGCCGTGGCAACTGGAGGCACCAAAGTCAAATCCACAGATGAAGTTGAGGTGAGAAATGTTTTGCTCAATTGTTTATCTTTTTTCAAAATCAATGTAAATGAATGTATGTTGAGTACTGTATAATCTCAGTATGTTGATTTCCTGTTAGTTTGAGGATGAGGATGATATTGTGTCATGGCCCCTTAGCTTGTCCAGTCATCATCAGCACCATTGGTATCATCATCATCACCATCACATCATCAGAACCATCATTATCATCACTTTCATTAACATTATCACTATAACCATTGTCATTTTTGTCAGCAACATGAATATCATCATCAGCAGCATAACCACCTTCATCAATGCCTCATCATCAGCAGCATAACCACCTTTATCAATGCCTCATCATCAGCAGCATAACCACCTTTATCAATGCCCTCATCAGCAGAATAACCACTTTTATCAATACCCTCATCAGCAGTATAACCACCTTCATCAATGCCCTAATCATTATCAAGTCGGCCATTCACACTTTTCTGCCTCCGTTCCTCTGTTGGTGACATTTCTTGTTATGCACCATCTATACCACTGATAAAGCACTGCTAATTCACCACTTAGACCATTGATCAGTTAACAAGGATATTGCCTTGTAAGACAAGACCTAAACTGAGCCTCAACAGTGACAAAACAATTTTTACAAATCCTGCTTGTTTCAGGCCAAGAAACAAAAGAGAGCCGAGCGGTTTGGCCTGACATAATCAAAACGGACGAACACAGAATATATTTTATCATGAAATGTGAACACTTGGAATGTCGACCTCACCAAGCGATATCAAACCAATTGTTAGCATAATGTCAGGCAGCATTCATGCATCTGGAGGAAAGTAATCCATACAAGATACTTTTCTTTCCACACACATGCATTGTGAGTTTTGTTCAGTACTGTCAAGGTATTTTAGTTTACAAGAGGGGAGGCAGTTTCAAATTGTTTTATAATCATCTACAGAATAATCAGATGGCGTGTGTGTTTGGGGGTATTTAGATCTCTTCTTTGTTTCGGGATATATGTGGATTATTCAAAATTATTTCTGCAACTGTCAAACATTTCAATAACCTCAGAATCTTCCGATTAATAAGCTTACATTTTTAAGGGTAATTTGTTCATTTAATGAATGGATGAGAAAATTTTCTCAGGATTCCTCTTCCTTTTATGTTGAGTTCGTGATTGAAATACAATTTGTAAAATTTTCATTGAATAAATGCCTTGTGGATGAATATGTAAATACATTGAGTTTTGTTCAGTGACCTTTAACCCCAGTATTTCAATTTATTTTCATTTCCATAGTATTTTAGAAATTGATAGCACATGCAAGGGTAAGAAATTGTGGGAAGTCTACTGATCATGTTTATGGCTAAAGAAAATAATGCTGGATTTCATACCCAGAACTACATTTGATATATTTTGGAACACCCTTTAAAGTAAGCAGTTTTGAATGCTTGACTTGACAAATGACTGGTGACAAGAAGTTACTGGAGACAAAGAGTGAATAAATGTGTACCCTACATGAAGCTGATACAGCTACCAATCAATCACTCAGGAATAAACATCATTCAGAAGGGGTTTTGGTATATAGTTGAAGATATTTTCTATTTTAAATGTATTGAAATTTTGGTATTTGTTATACAATTATGAAATCAAATTGACCTCAATTGATCAAATGATTTTTGTAAATTATGACAAGTAATTGCAATCTTAGGCTCATATATTGAGTCGGAACCATATATATTACTCATAAATGCCATGGTTAGCCAGATATTTAAAACAACATTGTTGCAACATTACATACCCATTCATTCAAACATACACCACTGCTACGTACAAAAATAAGAATGAAAAGTGCATTTGAGACATTTTGGCCGAGCTGAAGGTTTTTATGCTGTCAAGCTAATTTTGTGTCATCTACTGCTATTTTCCGTTAGCCCCAGCACTATTCAGTCATGAACTGAACTCTTGTGGTTGCAAAATGTCCATCAGCACCACAACTGCCATCTTTTGCATGCACATGAATTTCCGTGCCCCCAAACATCACTGTGATAAGGATCAGTCGATTTATGCCTAAACCGGACAAATTTATGTGAATATTCCCATGGTAAGACACTCCATTTTCTTTGACATATTTGGGGCTTTTCTGGTCCGAGCTGTATATTTTTATATCAGCTCCCGTCTGGTTGGCTCGTAAGGGGGTGAAATTAAACAAACGTGTGTTGCCAATTTCAACTTCTTCCCCTTTTTGTACAAGAACTTTGAATATCTCCATGCAGTGAGGAACACCGTCAACGACCTCTTTTTTGTTGATGTCGTGTATATCTGTGTCAAATTCTTGCGTCACTTCGATGCCGTAAGTTTTGCGGGCTATTCTGGTGCTGATGAGTGAAGGATCGTGCCCAAAAATCGCAGCTCCTTTGATTACACACAGACTGGCATCATGAGGTATGATGATGTTAAGTCTCGTTCCTAGAGCGTCTTTGATAGCATCTTGAAGTACCGGAGAATCACTGAATCCCCCAACCATCATTAGGTGAGTAACCCCTTCCATCACTGACAAGGCCATCAGGGTTTTCATATGGTCAACAATCCCCTTGACAACGGGAGTAAACAACTTCACCATGACATCATTTGAGAGGCATAACATTCCTGCATTGAATCTCACCCCTGGGTTTATCTTTTGATAATCTTGGATACCTCTCCGTAGTGGTTTTCCTTTGATTTCAACGTAGGTTTCACCAAGCTCGAATGGAATTGGAATGTTGGTTGTAGTGGTGCCAGATGTTTTTACACTACGTTTGATTCGCTCAAATGTGCACATGAATTGTAGCCAACCAGCTGCACATTCCTTCCGATACCTGGATAACAAAATGACCAAATCGTAAAATGTTTACTGTGAAAGCTTATTGATCAATTTATCATATAATATAAAGCCACTGTATTTTAACATATTTGACATCAATAATTAACGATTTCCTATAGATTACAATGATCTCACTTGACATTAAATCCAGTGAAATAATCTGTTATATAAATCAAAGAAAATATTATGATAATCAATATCCACCAGCTACCGAATTAGCTCATTTTCTAGATTTTGTCACAGCTACTGGCATGAGAGAATTCAAGATTACTTTAACAAACATTGTCAATCTCTAGCCAGATTCAGATTTGACCTCACCTATCCAAGACATCTTTCCCAAAGATTTTCTCCAGAAGCTCCACATAGTGTTTGTCCACCTGTGTGCCTCCTAGATTGCCTCCACTGGCTTGGTAAAGCTCTCTCACTCGACCCGAAGCATCACCCAGCAATTGATGTGCAGTAACATCCAGTGTGCCACCTGACAGTTTGTTGAGAGAAGTCAATTTCATTAATTTCTCAGTAAACTGATACTTCATCAGAGACATATTGTGCAATCATTGAAAATTTTCAAGGAGAACACCATGAAATGAATATACTGATTGCCATTGTAAAAAACAATAAACATTCAGCTGTCTACATGAGGTCATACAGAGGTCACAAAGACATCATACTGACAGTATTCAAATCATGTGGAAGTCATAAATAGGTCGACAGACAAACTAATGGGTTTGATTTAATCCTTGATATCTTCTCATCTTTTCGTTTTTTACCCCACCTTTGTAGGCACCATATAACAGACAAGTGTTGATGTTCTGTTAAACCCTATGCTAGCCTTACCTTACCTCAATAGGACACATACATCACAAAAAGATCAAGCAGAGGTCATACAGGTTAAAAAGAGGGCGCACACATCATAAAAAGTCAGGGACATCCACAGGTCTTGCATATATCACATCAAGGTCACACAGAGTTCAGATAGCCTCACCCCCAGCATCAAGTACTAGGTACTTGACTCCGGCAGCCATTTTGACACTAGCGGTGTAAGAACCCGTCACCAGATGTTCTATGTCCAGGGTACGGCAGTATAGAGAAGCAGCCTCAGGCTCTAAGGCAATCAACAGACGTGTTGATTCAACGTCTTTGATAATCCCAGCCTAAAATGTGACACAAAGACAATGACTGTTTGTTATGTTGGGCAATCACATTGACATATGACATCAATCTAAACCACTGTAAGTCAATATACAAGACTAGTTTAGTATTAACTTAGATTATATAAGAAGTGTCTACATAAAACAAATACAGCCCTCATTAAACATTAATGATGAAACAGATAGTAATTAACATTAAAGGATATTTAATTTATTTTATATTAAAGCATTGAAAATACAGGATGATTCACCAGAAAGGCTGCTTCCCGCATGAACTGTTTGGAAGCATCCGACCAGATAGCAGGGACTGTGATGACCCAACGAATATGATCCCTACTGATGGGACTGCAACATAAAGCAATGTTGAATTAATACCTACCAGAAGTACAATATTCTATTACAATAACAGTAATTATTATGACTATATATATATATATATATATATATATATATATATATATATATATATATATATATATATATATATATATATATATATATATATATATATATATATATATATATATATATGTATATATATATTATATATATATATACATACAGGCACTGCCTTCTACTAAAAACCCTCTCACTTCAAAGGTTATTTAAAAATATTTATTACATCGGGGAATGGAATATTTAGGATACGATCATCTTGGGGAATACCACGCACACAGTAGTTACAGTGATCATAATGGGTAAAATCATAACGTTCTAGCCATTTTCTTAGTTAACTATACACAACTTTAAACTCCCACTGACAATGAAAGCTTTTACAACTAAGGCCAACTCGAAGGTAGCATGTCACAGCTATAATACCTGGATGTTTCTTAATTTAATTAGTAGGAATGCAATGAAGGTATGTCATATCAAACTTACTGCGAGCTTTGCTTTTCCACAGCATCTATGAGATGAGACTTCAAATAGCGCAGGGCCATGGAAAAAACTTCCAGAGCAGAACGGTTCTTGCCATTTCTAGCTTTGATTTGTGTTGACCTCCCCAGGTTCTGCATGAAATTCAATGGGTCAAGTGAATATAACACACATCTTGCTGAAGACATCCATCAAAATTTCATAAACTGGAAAACTTGGATAAGTAAAATTGGTAAGTAGACATATTCCCCTCAGAATATAGGCAGTTTTCTGCCAATGCCTTACAACTCTTACCAATACCAAGGCTGAAGGTCTGCTTCAGTTGTGCTAACCTTGCAGAATATTTTATTGGTTTAAATGTGTGCATACAGTGATACTGATATGATTGTATATTAAAATAAGGAATTAACTATTATCTCAAGAAACTCAAAAGTGGGTATCAATTCACTTATTGTGAAATTGTGGAGGGGTTACAAATAGTTCAGCTCACTACATTGATTGCTCTCAATTTTGATGATGGGACTCTCCTATAATTAATTGATTGATGTAGCATGGGAAAAAAATTAAATATAGTGAGAATGCCCTTTCCACCTGCCCCCACCCATCTACACCTCCCATACAAACCCCATCTCATCAACATATTCACATAATTTTCAAAAGTCTATAACAAAAATCCATGTTAACAAGAAGCTTTTTTCTATTAACCTGAACTAAAAGTATTGTTACTTTTCATAGTATACTACCATACTGTACCTTTTCAGTGTGAAGACGCATCTTAAAGCGGTCATAGAAGCAGTATTTCTTAACCTCTGTCTCATCTAGATTAGCATATTTTTGCTCAGCTTCATATCCAAATGCTTCAAAGTCTCCTTTGGCGTTAGTAAGTACACATGTAGGTGCTTTGCATCCTGACAGCCCAACCCCCGATCCCCAATCAGTAAACATACGAATGTCATCTTTTTGAGATTTGAATGAAAAGGCATATCCACTGAATGTAGTTCCAAAATCAATGGCTCCAACCATAATGTAATCCTTTGGGGGCTCGCTGATGGCAGCGGCCGCTTTCGCTTCTTCCATTCCTTTGTTGTGCGCATGCAAAGCATTTAACAGCCGGACTAATTCGTCCGCAGCGTCAGTCTTTGCCATGGTGATCTTGATATATCACTGTGTATAGTATGAACAAGCAAGTTGTGGAGTTTCAAATATCAAGATCAGTCACAGTTGATGATTTGGAAACAATTCACAGGTACGGTTTTGAGTGTCTGATGGCACTTTCGCTTTCGTATTTCTACTTCAGCAAGACTCGATAACGCTTATTTCCATTTTAAGATTACTCTAGTGTAGTGTTATTCTACTGCGTTAACCTCTATATTCTTATCGATAGCACCAACGTTTTCTTCGCATTTCCAACCGCTAGACAAGTCTTATCCACGGCCTACCTACAAAGCAAACCGCTTTGAGTTTGAAATGACCATCGCCTTGCAACAAATAACCATGGGATTTTCAGAAGACAGCGCATGCGCTAACGCGCGAAGGGGAAAATGTATGACGAACCGGGCCTGCGTAAAATAAAATGATCGTGTTCAACTTATTTGTTCGCATGCCGTCAATCAACTCGTATTGAGCTGTAAATAACATCGTAAGCAGATATAACTCCTAAATGTGACATAGAAATTTATTCTGTGGCCTCTATATACGTGTTATATAGTGCTATTTATGTATGCTCATTTTAGGCATGAGCTGGAAATTTCCTTTAATCTTTGTATATGTTGATAGGCGCTACACTTGACTAAGACATTGTACTATTACCAAAGAGTTTATAGCTACTCTAAGAGCGCTCGCTCAAACTTCAGCCTGAGTAAAAACGTGAAGACGCCACCCAAGGAGCCGTGCGTTGCTTTGTCATAGCGTCCCTTAAAACCACTTGGAATTCTCTGATTAATTCTTAGCCGTGGAAGCCTCGACCAATCAGCTCCATGTCTTTATCTAAGCTTAGCGAAGCTATAAACTCTATGCTCAAGGTATTCACAAACCAACAAATGTTGAAGTTCACCCCAGGCCAGTACCCTCGCTCTGTAAGGTTGATGACCATCTAATACCACCGTCTACAGCGCGGACATTAAAGTTCGAAAATAGTGTATGGCGCGAACGCTGTGAGAGCCGAACTGTTTTCGATAGGTCAACCTGGGCAATTTATACAGTTGCCATTCTTTTCGTGTTGTAGTTGTGATTTTCGGTATTTTTAAGCCTGTGCGCGACGTATTTTGGCAACGGAAAGGCTCTGCGAGACGACATTTTTCCCGCTCTCATCAATCGTAGTGACGTCAGCCCAGTATTCCCAAGTGTTTATATCACGATAGCGCCACATGACGATTGCAGTGTATTATCATCAGCGAAGCTATCACTACAGAGCCGCTCGAAGTGAGCCCTTTTAGCGAAGCTATACGTTCTTGGCTATTGCAATTAAGGTGGATTTTGTGATTCGATATATCTGTACTGTAACCAGCTCTGAACTTCTGAATCTCCTCAGTGTCCAAACGAACTGGGATGAAATGGCCACAAAGTGAACAGTTATAGAAACGACAAAACAGAGACTTTAACCAGAGATCTTGTTATAACTGCCGAAAATGAGAATTAGGGCCCTTAGCTTTGAGAGAGGTGCGTATAGGAGTTGGTGGTGGCTCCAATGTGTTCTTAAGTGGCGAATTGACGATCCATAATGAACCAGATAATTTGCTGAACGTACACGTTAAAAATGACCAAATCATTCTTTCAGCATACGTATCATCACCCCACCCCCTATCTTCACCCTCATCCACTCGATCCGTCAATCAATAATGCTGCGATTGAGATAATAACGGTCATGCATATAACTTCATTATATATATATATATGTATATATATATATATATATATATATATATATATATATATATATATATATATATATATATATATATATATATATATATATATATATATATATATATATATATATATATATATATATATATATATATATATATATATCCATAATGAGAGAAGTTGTGAAAAGGTTAAGGGAAGGCGGGGCATGATGGGACGTGGGGCTCAACGAGACACTCGCGTAACTTTTTTGCTTCCCGTCAGATGGCAGCGTGATCGCTTCTCGCGGGATACGTTTTGACAGCGGATATTTTGAATGAGGTGAGTCGTCTGCTTGGCTGGATTTTGCTAAAAAATTCCGCATTAATCGAATTTCGCCATTATAATTTTTTTGTTACAATGAGTCAACAATACTTCGTGATGATCGTAGATCGGTAGTCATATCGATTTGAGCATGTAAATATGAAATACCGGTGCTTATTTTGTCCCACAGCAAGTCGTGGTTAGACGATCACCACGATTTCAGAATGAGGCTCGGCTGAAATTAGGACATGGATTGGGGCATAATGGGACATCTAGTGGGGGGCACGAGGAGACACTGTCCCGTAATGCCCCATAGTAAAAACAAAATTTTAAGAGCACACGAGTGACAAGTATTCGGTGTGAAATTACTGAAATACGAAATTCTAGACCATTTTTATAAAAAATAGCTACAAAACATGACAGGCAGCAGAACTAGGCAAGTGTCCCATAATGCCCCAGTAAGAGATTTCGAAATAATTGTGCTTATATTTCCATCTTTATTTTTCAGAATGGTTCGTAAATACACTAGAAAGTCTCAGAGATTCAGCTGGGATGCTGAAAACATGGAGAGGGCTGCAGATGCAGTGAAATCTGGGAGTTACTCACAACGTTTTGCAGCACTAGCCTACTCAGTTCCCCGAGCAACATTACACAGATTCTTGGCAAAGGACAATGGCGAGATCGAAAAAGGGGGTTTCACACCCGTCTTTTCTAAAGTAATTGAACAACAATTAGTAGATCATATTCTGGAGCTGCAAAGTCTCATGTACGGACTTACACCCGCTGACTTATGCTGTCTAGCTTATGAGTTGCTCAGATGAAACAGATTCCTCACCCTTTTTCGAATGAAAAAAAGAAGGCTGGTCGAGATTGGTTGCAGAAGTTTATGGAACGTAACCCAGTTTTATCATTCCGCACTCCAAAAAAAAACTAGTATGAATTGTGCAACCGGTTTCAATAGGGTGCAGGTTGGTAGATTCTATGAACTACTACAAACTATCCTCGATGAGAATAACTTAGCTCCACACCAGATATACAATATGAATGAGAGTGGAGTGACCACCGTGCCTAATCGCGTTTCAAAGATAATCGCGAAAAAAGGTGCAAAGCAAGTTGGAAGAATCGTGTCAGCAGAAAGAGGACAGACCACAACAATAGTCTGTGCAATGAGTGCAAGTGGGACACTCGTCCCTCCTGCCATGATCTTCGCTCGTAAAAACATGAGTGATAGGCTTCTAAATAACGCTCCACCTGGTACTCTTGGACTTTGTTCGGATTCGGGATGGATGAATAACGAACTCATTCCAAAATGGCTTGACCATTTTGCAAGCCACGTAAAGTCAACTCCCAACGAGAAGGTTCTTCTAATTATGGACAATCATTCTAGCCATACAACTGTTGCCACGAGAACTGTGCTGACTGTGAAACCCATGTAGAGGAAGGTCACTACATTTGTGACATCTGTCGTTGAACTTTGAGTGCCAGGCCTAAGGGACTGAAGAATCTTAACTAGGCCTATGACTTTTCTATCATTTAGCCCCCATAGTCCTATGCATGAAGTTAAACTGTTTACTGTTTCTGTTTATATTAATTTTGCCTTGTTTAACATCAATATCAAGTGACTTTTTGGGTGTCCCATCCTGCCCCATCGTGTTGGGGGCATGATGAGACACTTGCCGATTTAAAATATTGTTATAGTTCTATTGATTTTTGTTCGAATCTTTTGATATTTGGTATTTTCATAAAGTTGTTTATACAATAAAGTGTGGTTTATGTTTCGTTGGTTAAGTAGTGATCTTAATTGAGAAAATTCAAAAGCGTCCCATTATGCCCCGCATTCCCTTACTAATTGAAGCAAAAGGCAACTTGTCCAATTGCCAAGTATTATTTATTTCCACTTAAATGAACCTGTATATTTGAAATAGGTGACTGCTTGTCGTGGAACAGGCTGATGAGGAGCCATAAATGACCAAGGAAGCCTTTTCAGTGTTGGTTATCGCATGGTCACGTGGTAGATATGGAGAAAGAACACGAGGACGCGGACACCTACACGCGATAATCAAGCGCACGACGCTGTCTCCAAATAAGGATAATTAGCGTGAACCTATATTATGTAAGGTATTTGCCTGGGACCTGTAAATATGAGATATATTCACTTAATCCCCCACTCGGCCTCAGCTGCCTGTGATGATGGTGTCAACTATAGGAGATCTCCGAGGTTTTTCTTTTTTCGACGCCAGTGATTATGAGACGGATTTTAGTGTTCCTGATAGTGCGTTTGTTGCTCCCTTGATCCATCTATAGATACCAAATGGGAAGTCCAGAGGTGCTTCTTTTGCTGGTCGGTTCAGCACCAACACTATAGCGCTAACCAACACTTCTCGATGAGCGATACGCAACCAGATTAGCGGCTGACAAGCAAATGACTCTTGAGAAAACCTTCGTTTTACGACTTGCCAGGTGTGCGTGATATTAAGACCTTCCATAGTGTTGCCATGTTAGAGCAGTGGTGCTCTGTGAGGGACCTTCTGGTTGCTGCTTGGTGATATATCGACACAGTCGCAGTTATCGCACGGCAATCTGTGCGTTTGAGGCGATATGGGAAAAAGACCGACCGCACCCTATTCCCACCGATGAACCCATCCGCCGAGACACCACCTTTATCGCAGCTGAGACCGTAACTTGTGGCCTTCCACGCCGTTTAGCGCATTCCAGTGTAAAGCGTAGCATGAAGTTTTGGCCTCAAAGGCATTTTTGGCCTGGCGAGGTGCAGAGGCTTGGCAGGAGAACATTAAGTTCAAGTTCAGGTCTTGATGACAGTTTTGACTTTGAAGCAGTTAGGATGGACACACAAACTGACAGATGAATTTTCTCAAATATATATTAGATTTAATAATCAAGCACAGCTGTAAACTTGTATATCTTAATTGTTTCTTGATACAATGAACTGATATATGGATATTTGCCGAACACATTTTAATTCACACAAAAGGTATATTATCCAGAGGACCTACTGTCCATAATCAATCGTGTAATCGCGATAATTTATCAACCTACTTGTCTCTATAACACTGACTCCATTGTCACAGAGTTCTGATTCCATAATGTATATTACTTTATTAAATCCCAGGGACCTAACACACAGAACAATGTCTAGTTCATCCTTTTTCTTTAATAACATCGATAAAGATAATCCTAGCAATATTAAATGATCGATGGATGAACTTTGTTCATGAAACTGGACTGTTGTTTATAAACTATCACTGACACGATTGACAGGCTATTGGATATAAGTGTACTTTTCATCTCTGTATACCAAGAAGCACGGCTCACGACGTTGAGTAAGAAACCAGATCGAGATCCGGGTCTTGCTGTTGACAAACCATCGAGGATGGACGCGGATCGTTTGCATTGCATTGATGGATTTAATTACAATGCCATTGACTACTGCGATGTTTTGAGACGTTCCCTGGGGCTTGGGTATCTAGGTCACTGCATAAACCGATTTTTGAGACGATCCCTGCAATGAGGTGCCACCACTAGCTCACGTGAACTTGCTGTTGCGTGTTATGTACGACTGTCGAGCTATTTGAAGCTTGTATCCGGGGTATCCTGTACATACAACTGGCAGCTGAAGTCTGAAACAGTTATGTTACAATTCAGAAAACACGATCTTTTGTGAAAGAAGCCAGGATAATTAACTACCTCACACCTAAGAAGTGATAGATAATTAACAGCTGTGAAGAATGCAACGATTTGACTGTGCATACTTGAAGTAACGGCCCGATAACCGACATCATATTAAACCGAATTATAGTCCAATGTATATAACATACAATTAGTATCGTTTGTAAAAACGGATACCGATATCACGGTTCTGATAAATATATTGTATTTGCAAAGAAAAATTCGTAAACTGTTCGCTATAAATGTTACGAGGAGAGCAATAAAATGTTGTACAAATGTGCTGCTTACGCTTGGGGGTTGGGGCTTGAGTTTGGACGCGCTGAGACAGAACGTGCAGACAGGGGATCCTCCTCTTGTGTCGTTCCTCCCAACTCCTTCCACTCTGTTTGGACGAAGTGCTTGGTTTTTCACACATGGCTGCTCAGTTGAGTTCAGTCCAACCATTAAAACTGTATGCAGATGAGAAATATAGCTAGTGGCGAGACGCAGTGTTTCGATCTTAGATAACTTCCTGTCGGCAGGTTCTGTGGGAATGAGGGTTCTCAACGTAATGAACGCTGAGTTAACACTGTGGGTTCGATCTCGTTCCCGTGCGTTCGCCGAGCCTCGCACAATTCGTGCCCCGCCACCATCCCGTGATTTCTGTCTGAAAGTGTTTTGAGGCAGTTTATGACTGGATTGCATCCCAGTCATGTAGTTTTCTTTGATTTGCGCAACGTCTATAGGTTGATAAATATCGCTGACTGATTTCTGCAAGTGAATGTTATTGTCGCAACGTTCATCAAGAGATGAGTTGAATATGGACCCGGAAGCGGCGTAAGTTGTGTCAGCGTATGAAATGTTGTCCAACGCGGATGCTGTGGTGATTGCCGCATATCCCGAACTGTCGTTGGACGGAATAGACAACACAGTCGGTAGGGACATCCCGGTAGAAGACACTGCAGCTATTGGTGATAGTAGATTTGATAGCGATGACATTTTATCTGATCGGTTAGTACTCACACAGTTCATGAAAGGAGTACGATACTCTTGAATGATTGGGGGAAATTCTAGCTCCTCGAATTGCAAAAACTCCGCCTTGGTCAATTAAGTTTCATTTCACGGCCAGAAAGCTGGAACAAAATCAATTTATATACACAAATTCACTACAGCTGAACGGTTAGACGCTTCATTATCGGTGCACACGCAAATGCACCGGTCATCAAAGAAATACGGATCAAGTTATGTCTTTGTGTATTCCCTGCAGGTTTGAGCACTGAGCATCGCAGGAATACCTCGAGGTTAGCTTATACCGCTATCGAAAAAGTGTAATTAATTCCAGGATTTACAACCAGCCCTCGAGGGAATAGGATAAGTGTCGAGTTGAACGATACAGAGCCTACTTAACGCCCCACCTGCGATGAAATCGACACCTGCATGGGTGCACGCTGGTAAACAAAGCAAGCGCGCTCTGTGGTTCGTGGCATGGAGATACTCGCAATGATCTAAGGATTGCAACTAAACCCAATAATGACAAACCTTTTGTAACTGTGGATACATACATACATATTCAAATTTCATAAATATATACTTCTCGGTGCATTTAGTCAAATAGAAAAATCCATAATCGTGAATTCCTATGGCGTCTTAGCGTGGCATTATTGGATATAATAAGGCCTTCTCATATTACCATGTCCGTGAAGCGCTTTCAGCCGATTCGGATGGTAATCAACTTCGCACAATCTTCGCGTGGAAACTTGCTTAACTTTGTAACCTATGCTTTGCCTCCCCACCTCCGGCATCGCTACGTCACGAAACCTCTGATCAACCCTTTGTATGCACACGAATACATCGTTTTGAACCAAGAATAACTCTGTTGTTAGTTGCTGATAAACAAAAAAAGTCGTCTTCCATCTCACAGGAACCCGAGTCTTTAAACGCCCTTTGATTATATATATTCACACACACACAAACACACACACACAAACACACACACACACACACACACATATTTATATATATAAATATATATATATATATGTATTTATATATGTATGTATATATATATATATATATATATATATATATATATATATATATATATATATATATATATATATATATATATATATATATATATATATATAAGAGCATTTGGGCGTTCCTGTGAGATTATCAGGCACTAGGGTTTGAGGGGCGTTAAGACACTCGACGGTACATTTCCACACAGACGATAATTATTTGGTTTTCATTTAAGTAACTTTCAATTCGATAAATAGGCTATTTATTGTAACAAATACTCGTTTCGGTACTTCAAGAAGACATATTATGTGTTAGTCAGGACTTGATGAGTCGACATTTTCGCTGCTACTAATGAGAGATGATAAGCAATACTGACCAACCAATCGTTCAAAGTGTAATTTCCATTCTCGGGGTGCAGAATCCTCGGAATTGCCTCTTATTCGATTTCAATCCCTATGTTTTAACATTGTCTTAGGACCTGAGCGTCTTCAGCTGTCGACGAAGTTGCCACAAAGTAATCCGAAATGCCCCCTGGTCGATACAAGATAGCGAGCTAAGAGGCACTAGAGGTAATTTTTCTACTGGTACTAAACTCCCTTAACCAAATCTCGGCTTACAGCATCAAAACAGGGACTTCGAAACACCATGGCAACTATGGTCCAATCAGAGCGCTATTGCTCGAAATTGACAGGCGGTTGCAGTTGGAAATGAAATCTACACGCTTGAAAGTAACGAAGTGGGCGTGGCATATGTCTGCTTTGAAGCATGCACTGAACAGGTGCGATGCCGAAAGAGCAAAGTTGTCCCACGCCTGAGTTGAGAAATCAACCAGATGTATTTCTCAATTGGTATAAACTAACACTTCAGTTGTCCCGTCTCAATGTGTTGCGAGGTAAATTACTGAATAGTGAGCATATTTCTTGTCATTTCATTCAATTGAATAAACTCTTTCGAGTTCACTCTAGAAGCTGAAATAATGACAGAAATAGATAGACATATAATTATACAAATTGCCATGTGTAACATTTTGGAAAGTAACCTTTTGTCTATATCTATACGCACTACTAAATCACATATCACAAGCAACACAGGTGGTTTGACCTTTTGTTGTGACCCTATCAATCAGATACCTTTCGTAAAGGGCAAACAAGCTGGAACACTGGAATGGCCAGAAGTAATGTATAGCTAGTTGAAATCTCACTTGTTCCGCACCCGCAACTTTTCAAAGACAGCAGTTTGACCAGCAGATTAAAAACCCGTATCTGTTTCATTCGGCTAGTACCGTTTCCAACGCACCATCTCTCGCATGCTTACAAGATGATCAAATTTCAAAAGATTGTTTTGCCTACACAAAACGAATGTGAATCTTTGGCTCCCGATCGACAATCAAAAATATCGCCCGGATGTTTAAGGGGGACAGTGGTTATGAAGTCGATGACATGCTTTTCGAGCAAGTGTATTTATCAATATCTATCAGAATCCTGACGTTGAGCTCCGTGAGCCGGTGATTTTTGACTTCATTATTGAGCTTGGTGAGATATCCCTGACATAAAACTGGCCTTTTCTTTTGTGAACTTCATCGATGCCCTCTCGCTGATTGGTCGACCTATTGATTTCGCGCTTGAACGGTTATATATATTTAGGTGTATGCATCGAGATAAGTTGAAATATCGCTACATTTATTCCCATAGTTTTTTTCTTTATTAAAAAAAGATATTGCGGTATAACACACGGTTTCAGGTTTTTCTTCTTTTAAACTATGCTATATGATAGGAATTCAGTCGATCGGTGCTCAAAAATCCTCGTTCGGATCCGAGATAGAGAGGGTACTAACAGTTCCTGTCGCAATCTCAACGCAGCTAAGCATTAATCTTGACAAATTGCTGTTAAGAGGTCACCCACGACAGCTGGTATTCTTGTAACAAACCCAACCATCATGTTAGGTACCAACGAAATGACATCACAGAGAGATGTCATTGTTACCATGACCCCCATGAGCAGTTGTCAGCGTCTGTCAATTTCATGAGACGCCGGGAAAAAACTAGTTATTTATTATGAGGTTATTGCGCTGTGGAATGCTGTGCTTGAAACATGACCGGCATATTATAATAAAGACGTGACCACGTACAGGAAAAATAAGCCTAGCAGATTGCAGCTGCCACTTCGTGACTTCCTAGATGTTTTAAATGACATTTGTGAATCAAACTCATCGACAATTAGTGCGCATTATTGGCTCAGTTTGTAATGTTTTATAATTCATAGTTTTAGTAGTCTTTTTCAATACAACAAGATAGTAAAGGAAGACCGATTGATGGCACATCGTCCATATTTGCTACTCTACTCAAACCGTAGTACTTGTTTGTGTTTCTATCTTTCAAGGTTGCCTAAAACCTTGTCTAAGACATGATAATTTATGCATCATTTCAGAATTGTTGAAGCAGGAGGGGTATTTAATTATTCTGTAAATATTTTCCTACGCTATTTCCTCATGAACAAATCATTTTTCCATTTTTTTTCACGGGCTCATTTGTAGATAGGGCTACAAAGTTTGACGTCACATCGATGATAATGGTCCAAACTGGGTCCTTTAGACCTTTTCGCTGTAGCATATAGTCATGTCTGGGAATCAATATCACGGTGACCACCAATCGGAGAAATATCAAACTTACATGTTTATTTAGATAATCACCGGGGCAATAATATATGGATGATTGACTTGGTAGAAACAATTTTGATGTCAAATTACAAGGCGTCAAAAATCCTTATCTTTTATACCAATGCTACAGGGACCCCATGGTGTTTGAATAAGTCTGGCTATTTTCGCACCGTTTTCCGGACGCAACGTAGGGTCGGATGGGATTATGACGACACCACTTTGAAGCCATGTTAAGGCCTTTAACTTAAGACAACGGAAAAATAAAGGTTTTCCAAATTAGATTTAAACCCTAAAATCGCAGTAAAAAATGGGAATTGTGGTTAAGAATTGGTCCTCCCGTATTCATCCAATATAGAATTCGATAGGATGTAGAGTCTATGGCAAGTCGTCGTAGAGAAGGCAAGTCTATACAGTTAGCAGTAGTGATGTGAACACTGTTAAAACAGGAAGCAGATTCACACGGCAGACGAGACTGTTTCCCTATTCCCCTTATGCTACATCAATCAACCTAGTAAACATCTAAACATTTTTTTGATGTTGCCAAAAACACGAGACTATTGGCAGGTGCCTTCCGAACTTCACAGATAAACAGTCTCTCACGTCATTAAACCCAGTTGTTGTTTAGTCACGACTTACTGTCATAATTAATATATTTAGGAGAAAAAGGTTATGTGTTTTCAATGTCATACAATATTCCTTGATAAGAATGTAAATTATGTGTAAAATAAACATTACTTACCATAAGCGGATCGTTGAGGCATGGTATAATGAAGCCAAAAGTAGCTAGTCTTTCCGCTTACTGTGAATATAGAAGATACAGTACTTCATTATATATTTCCAAGAATCAACTTCAAATTATTTCAGTACATGATATTTATGTTTCCCTATCTTGCTCTCCGAGTTAAATATCGAGAGACGACGATCAAAGCTTTTCGCTATTTACATTTCACCAAAGTTAGGATCGCAATGAGCATTTAATGCTTGGGACGATGATGTGAGTTGAACGAAGACGTCCAAAGCAGCTGCCAACTGTGCCCAAAACTTGAAGCATATCTCTCCCATTGATGAGCTATTAATGGCTGTTTACGCTTCAGGGCCATGGTGTGGTATAGATATACAGTTCTTATGTGCACCTGTAGCCAACTCCAAACACATTCATCATTGTCATCTGTCGACAACCACACTCGCTAAGGAGAAAAAGTAGTTCCAGTCATGTCTCTTGCACTCTCACAGGAGAAAACAAAAGGGACTACTTTCCCCTCAGAGCTATATTGCCCATCTGCTCTTGTATTTCAGCGTTGAAGACAGATGTCGAACCGCAGCGCACACAGGATTTCCATGTGCTGGAGCCAGCCCGAGATTTTTGGTTGAAATAGTAAACATATATCTATCATCGGTTCTTAGTGAGCAAACAACTCCGGTCGTTTGCGAGGTGGAAAGGGACTGTGTGGTATATGGAAGATGCATAGAGAATGTATATCTTCGCAGAGGTTGTCAGTGTTTATTGAACTGACACGCCCTGTCCTCATTATCATAATTCATCCCAACCCGTATTTTTTCTCCCCGTCGTCCTCGACCATAAAATGCTACAACATCAGCATCAACCGTGTGGGTATGTCATTATCATGGTGATCTTTACAAGGACTGGGAGTAATTAAATTTTAATAACTACTTTTACAGGTCCATCGGATGTCAGATTTGATAAAGGCTGGATTTTACCATTCCGAGCGAATGAGAATAAATGTATTCGAAAACTATGCTATGAGCATCGAATTACAAACTTAGAAGCTGGAAAAGATTGCGTACGATACGCAATAGGTTTATACCACGGTGTACCCTAATATTATTTAGGATTATTGATTAAAATTCTTATCTCACAGGTTTGTGTTTTAATAGCTAAATAGTTAGATTTATTAAATATGTACAATCCTAAGCAATTTATAACTCCATCCCTGTCATTGTTTGTATGTTAATGGTTGTGCGTGTGGTCTGTCAAATCCCGTTTACCACACCCTTCCCAGCAGATAGATTTGAAATATACTTTAAATTCAACATTTAGTGTATCTGTTGATGATTTCGTTACAAAGTTTGTGGTAGACGTTTTTATCTTCTTATTTACCATAGACCATTAACGTCATGTTTGCATCAAGGTCTGTTATAATTGCAACGTATTTGAATGCAGATAAACCATAAATACCTATAAACCAACAAAAGCTACAAGCGGCGCATTACAACTCTTTTACTGGAGAAAGTTTTTCACAGTTCACTATATCAGAACTGGAAATGCAACAACAGGCAAACGGTACCATAGAGGGAATATTTCGAATTCAAGATTTGCTGGAGTTCATATTCTTCTGTTATATTGTTATCAAAGATTAATACTATATATAATTATTACAGTTAAACACTGTATATTAAACATTTCGACCAATGTTGAACAATCATATATAACATTTCGCTAAATGTTGTTGGTAAAATCTTATCTTTGCGGTATACGATTGTGCTCCGCCTGATGTTAATGTAATGAAGGTCTTCGAATTACCTGAAGTGGTTCTATTTGCACCAAATTGCATATTGAACTGCTTCTCTAATTTGTGTTCCAACAATCAGAAGCCTCAGTTAAATCGTGAAAATCGGGTTGATCGGCCACTGAAACTCCACCTAGCGACTGACTTGAGGTTGCGCACATGTGATGGTATGACGAGAAACATTGCTGTCGACATCTTCTGTGAACCTCATTTTACACTGAAAAGGGGCAAATCCCGCCCTCACTTACAGTCTGCTCTAGACAAGGGCGGGAAGGTCAGCACAGAGTTTTTGATTTATGCGAATTCACCAATGTTCACAATCGTCTTTTCTAAGTTTATATTTATATATAAATACATTTCTGACTCGAAAACCGAACTCCTAATATACTAGTTGTTTGATGTAAAGATGACTCACACGAAAATGAGCTTAGGTGATGTCTGCCAAGGAAGGCAACCGGCAATGACGGTTGAAGGACTTCGTCGTACCCGCCCTTAAATAAGGGTCTGCCTTGGTACACACGTGCGTTGACTGCTGATAAACCATATACACACCAATTTAACAAAAGCTACAAGCGACAAATGACAATTCTCTTTTACTCGTATATAAATGAACTTCCGAGGTTGAATTTCTTTAATTGGAAATGCATGTATCTTAGTCATTTTTCAGAACATTGTTGTGGGAAATTCACTCGGGAATTGATGAAAACGGGAAAGTTATGACTGCACAAGCCCTTCACGGACGTCCATAGACGTCGTGTAGGGCTGTGATCGCGCTTGCTAATTGATGGCGCAAAAAATATTGAAACGTTATGATGTTCCTTGTAAGTACTCGAATCGTAAATGTTAATCGGAGGAATCTAGCATGACAGCTGGGGTCGGTCTTTTCGATTCGTTTTCGATTGCACAAGACTTATTGGTCAAGACGTGCAGTTTCGAGAGCGTATTGCGAAATCATCTATTTATAAATACCCACAGAGTGTGAAGCACCGTAAACGATCTAAGTGACCTGCCATCGTTAATCAGCTCTGCTTAACACGACAACTCGCCCGCAGGTCAGAATCTTTAGGCGCTGCTTTCAGCTTTTTGTTTCAAAATATCTGAATAATTTTAACTGCTATTCATTCGGTCAGTGAGTTGAGCGATTGGACACCGAAATTTATCAAAATATTATTTAATATCCGGAAGTGGTTAAGAATGGAAATGTAGGTATTGGGACTAGCTCTTTCGAACGGGATAGTCCTACAATCAGGGCTCTCGGGAACCCAGGTTCCGGGTCCCTGACCCGCGATTCTTGCAGTGGACCCGCGTCAACAGGTCAATACGGCCTGCGGGTCCCAAGGACGCGCGAGATTTGTGATGCCGTGCATCCATTACGCAAAGCTACAAAATCAGCGAGATCGTTAATTGGCCCGTCCGCAGGTGAAATGAAAACTCGAAAGTCGTCGCCCGACTGGCGAGTGCAAGTTGAAACTACACTAAAATAATTTGCGTCTCTTGACTTGTTTGAATAAATAGAGCACGCTGATAAGTTCACTCTGCGTCCGCCAGGTCATCGCAGTGGCGACAGCTTTTCTCGCCAAGAAATGTGCTACAGCGTACGGGGGTGTTACGCTTTCTTTTCTCGGCGAATGTAAGCGAATTCAATCATTGGTCTAGATGATAGTGATGAGAAGGTTTGGTTTCAGAGTATTGACATTATCTGGCAAAAGATGTTCTATTGGGAAGAGATATGCAGATTGAATCATTTTCACAGCGTGTTTCACTAACTGAACTTCACCAAGTTGGCTTGTTACCATGGCAGTGCTGGGCGCTGTGCTAGTGAAACTCAGTTTAAGGACATCAAAGGGCGATCGCGCATTTCGCGTAGCGTCGAGTCTGTGGTGAGATTTTATTCTGAGCTTCTCCATACAAATGTCACAAAATCTCACAAACGTGCTTCGTTGTCAGAAAGAGTGCTGGAGATACTGATGCGCATCACGATTGAGGGTCCAGCTGTTCAGGACTGTCAGAAAGCAGCTATGAACTTTATTGCTGATAAACAAATTAATATGCATGCAATTTTTGTACATAGGTGAAATGAGTAAGGGACCCTTGGGAATTTTAACCTGAGGGTCCTGGACCCTTGATAATTTTTGGCTAGTCAGAGCCCTGCTACAAGGTGTCTGAGTAGACGTCTTACTCAGTTTGAAAACGACGCAATGTTATAAATTTTGAGATCGATTCAGACAACTACCAAACACCAAACATACCAAAGTGACAGAATTTTAGAATATTATTCCTTTGTGGTGGGGTATGTCATCCATGGTAATTAGTTATAGTTCAATAAATTTGGAAGCGGTAGAAAGTCAGAAACACAGCAACAAGTTTTCAAGTTGAAGACCACGTGCGTCGGGTATGCTCAGAATAGCCCGACCCATCGACGACCATTACTTCCTGCGTCTGAACCCAATAAGATACAGCAGATTGTATTCAAAGTGCTTCGCAAGTTAAGCAAGGAGGTAATGCAGATGAGGTGGCGGGAAATCGCAGGAAATCACGCTACCCAATATTTTCCAAAATGGCGGTCATCGCATCGCTATTTTTCAGAAATGATATATAGATGGCATTTCTTCAAGTATCGCATCGATCGGTGGTAATCTTCTGGTGTGATTTATCAAATCTTCACTCATTTAAGTTGTGGGAATCTTTGCGCATGAATTAGACCGACAAGCAGGAAGGGCAATTTCCAACAACATAAATGCGGACAGCCGAATCAAGGATCTATTTTCTGAGACCGCAGCGCCACGTAGCAACTGAAAGTCTGAAGACTTTTTGGTTTCCAAGGTGCAGTTGCCAAGCAGCTTGCTAGGCAACCTCTTTACAAATATGGGGCCAAACAGTCTCTTCAATATGACACCAAAATTATGTCATTGGCTACAGTCTAAGAAATTTAATTTTGAAGTTTCAAATATACCTTCGTTTTCCTCCAGGTAATTAAAGGATTAACTGTTAGAACAAAGTGATCAAATCATGACTTTGTTCCCACAATTTTATCAATCAATTATGCAATAATCAAGATATCACCTTAAAAACTTTCAGAAAATGTTTATTATATTTTCTGTTGAAATTTTCCCTGATATTTTGTTGTAAATATGGGTCCCTAGCAATTAAGCTCATGAGAGCAACTTTCTATCCTATGTCAATGCTAACCCTGCACAGACGTATCATTTCATTATAACGTCCTTGATTTATTCCTTTTCTTGATCTTGGGCAAGTTTGTCAAATCAATTGTAGAATGGTTTGCAGGGTTATGCATCTAGAGGTTGAATACATTGTGTTACCATGGTTCTTGGCCCATGCAGCATGCATCCTTTACCTGGCATTGCTGGCAGAATTGGTCACTAATATATATATTTATGTAAATATGAACCATCCTTGTCTAGTCAGCTGTATGCCATCTGATTTCAGATATTAATTTTCTCAAGCATATTTTAAATCATTCGTGTCTACAATGACTTACTATGGACAAGGCTGCGACAGGGCGATAGTGTATCAAGACACCACATATTACTCCAATCACATGCCACAATCATACATGGGCACAGCGGACTACTACCATGAAGAGTACCCCAATCCTCAGTCCATGTATGCACCTGGTCAAGGAGAATTCCTGACTTACCATCACCAGCCTACCAACATGTATGCAGACCCAAATTACCATCAGCAGAGGTCATTTAACAGAGGTCGTGGGTCAAGGTCAAATAGAGGTCAGCAGCCTCGACCCCAGTCGTCTCATCTGGGTGCTCTGTTGACTGGGAATGACGATATATCTGCTGAAAATCAGGATAGAAGATCAAACAGAGGCCGTGGTTCAAGGTCATATCAAGGTGCACGCATGAGGCGAACAAACCAAAATGATTCTGGTCAGGATTCTAGTGTGTCATCTGAGCAAGTGACAGCAGGTACTGTTGATGGTCAATATTCCATGCAAAATAACAACTGGTCTGGGTCACAGAGAGGTCGAGGTTCAAGGTCATCCAAAAATAATTCAAGAGTTGATAGAAGCAAATCATCTGATGTAAAAACAAGTGCCTCAAATGTGGTAAATGAACAGACTGATTCCCATGCCAATTCAGATGGTCTTGTGTCTGAAACAACCAATACAAATTCAGATCTAAGTGGTCCTGAATGCAGCAGAAATCAGACTGCAAAACCAAGACAGAGGAATACTCAAGATGTGCGATATCAAAGTAAGCGGCAAACAAGCAATGCAAAGGAATCAACCCGTGTTGTAGTTGCTACGCAGCATAATAATGCTGTGCGTTCTAGTCAGGGTGGGGATGATCGAGAAAGTCGTAACAGCTTGAGAAGGGATGGAGATGACTCATATCAGAAAGGTTACCATGGTTACAGTGGATCACGCCAGCAGCAGCAACCCGAGCGGAGAAACCGTAGAGGCAAAGATAATGTATATCAGTGTGACAGCCGAGGTGGGCGGAGGGACAGACGCTGCGGGGGAGCAGTGTTTGAAGTGGCATCATATGAACAAACAGATTCTGGAGCTGAAGGAGTTAAGAACAGAAAGCAAACTGGTTCCAGGAAAGGAAAGCCGAATTCCAAGAAAGTCACTCCAAGTGGAAAAGAAGGAGATGAGAATCAGAGAGGTTTGTGGAAAATATTTCTTTCTACAATCTGATGATCTTATTTTATGAATTATTCTCTTTCCTTAAGGCATATTCAATTTCTGCTATGATTTCTTTGAAAAAAAGATGTGTATTGATTGATGTGTATTAGGGATGCTGATTGAGGAGGTCACCCTGGGGTCATATGAGTGTATGGTGTGTTGCGATGTGGTACGTAGGGAGGCTGCAGTGTGGCACTGTACTGCGTGTTACCACATCTTTCATCTTCACTGCATCAAACGCTGGGCACGTAGCTCCAGTGCCGTGTTTACTGATGGTGGGTTGTCACAGTAATAGTGGATGGGTTGTCACAGTAATGGTGGATGGGTTGTCACAGTAATGGTGGATGGCTTGTCGCTGTAGTGAAAGATGGATTGTCATGGTTATAGAAAGCATGCAATTTGAGTAATGGAGAATGTATTGTCATGGTAACTGAGGTTCGTTTTCATAAGACTGGTGGGTTGTCATGGGTTACCGTAGTGTTTTTGGCTTTACAGGAGGAGCTGGGGGATGGAGATGCCCAGCTTGTCAGAACACATCACATCAAATGCCTTCCCAGTACAGGTGTTACTGCAGTAAGTGCACTCTTGTCATTCAGTATCATCTAGGGTCAACTGTGATAAAGATGACCTTTGGATAGTTTTACTTTGACCTTGTTCTATCATAAGTGGATGTGACAGTATTTCCTATTAATGTGACTGACCTTGTGAGACCTTAGTAATCTCTACCTGTGTGTACAGGTAAGGTGCGTGACCCGGTGTTTGACCGGTTTGAGACTCCCCACAGCTGTGGTCAGGTGTGTGGGAAGAATCGCAGCGGTCATTGTACCCACCCTTGTAACATGTGAGTTCATAATTGACTTGACCTTTACCCATCATTTATTCTTGCTTTCTTTATGTGGGTCAAATTTACAATTCACGGAGCTGTGATGGATCAAACATGATCAAGATCACTTAACCTTGAGCCCTAATTTTTCTAGCTGAGCAGACCATATTCCTTTGCTTGCCAGATATTTGTCTGTCCATTCATGAACTTTTGCTAGCACATTTTCTTATTAAGCAAGGTATGTTCCACAAATTACACATTTTGTTGACCCGGTACTCTTTGTCAGTCTGTTATATCCGTTTGTTAGCTGTTGGGTTTTCTTATAGAGCAAGCTTGCCGCCCCAAAATGAGACTTCTTATGATAATCTTATTTATTAAAAATCTGCTCTGCATGACCTTTGACCCTGAGATATTATTAGAAATCTGCACCATTTAAACCCATTGATTGATTTTATCTTGTCACAACTTGCTTTTGAAAAGAATCTGAGCTACTGGTCTGTTTGTGTGTGTGTGTGTGTCAGCCTGTGTCATCCTGGTCCCTGTCCATCTTGCCATGCTTCAATCACTCAGACCTGTCAATGCGGCAAATCAAAGTATCCTTTTCCTATTCAGTCCTGACCAGTTGGCTCAGACGAACTGCATTGGAGGCAGAGGTTGGCAACTCCTCTAGCATATTCGGTTAGTGCCAAATGGGTAATGGCACGTTGTTGTTGAAGTCACGTTAAACATCAATCTTTCTCTTCAATTTCATTTACTTACCTAATTTAGTGTTGTAATGTGTTATCTGGGGCGTTAACATTTGGCTTCTGGTGGCAGAAAGATAAAATTATATTATAATTAGACTGTCATAACATTAATAGCAATGAAAATATTGCTTCTTAAGTTCCATATCTTAAGCTATGATTTCACCATTCCAATTGACATTCATCCTTAACACTAGCATAGACAAAAAGTTCCCTGTGGACAAGCCGCGACTCTGAAGTGTGTCGAGACTTGTCAGAAAACTCTCAACTGTGGTAAACATGAATGTCAGCAAATCTGCCATGCAGGGCCATGTGAACCTTGTGACAATGTTATTACTCAAGGTGAGGGTCATGGTCTTTTGAGAACAAGACCCTCATAGGCTGATGTTATGTGCTTAACAATTCATATACTTTTGTATTGCTGTCTTTACAGTTGTTTCAGTATTATAAATGCCTGTTCTCTTATCATGTAAATAATGATGTATTCAATGTTACTGATACATATTACAGATTTGAGTGAACTTCACACTTCACGGCTCGTTTTCTTTTCACGGCTTGTTTTCTTATACCTGCTTTCGTGGGCATGGTATGCCACATCTGTTTGTACTTCCCGATCTTCACAGCGGGTTATTAACTTAGTATGTGTGTGTGAAACAGATTGCCACTGCTCCAAGGAGTCACAGACTGTGGTGTGTGGAACCTCAGAGTCCTACCAGGATTCCTTCTCGTGTGGCCAGCCCTGTCGTCGGTAAGTCCTGCTGGTATTGTGTTATGTTGATCACTGTCTGTTGTAGTTAGATCACATGTTCCGAGCCATGACATGCTTGTAGATATCTTTATATTAATTCCATATCAGTGATAGCTGCAAAAACAGAATGTGTGTTATCAAGAATGATAATTTGTCATGAACCTGTAAATCTCATGTTAATGATCTAGGATCAATTTGAAATGTGGCTATTATCAATATGTCCATGATGTGCTCAGAATTGGTTTGTCCCAGTTATTAAAGACATTATAATTTAGTTTTAATTGCATGATCCCAGGGAGTTGGAATGCAAGAACCATCGATGTGAAGCTACATGTCACCCTGCAGACTGTGCCCCCTGTCCACTGCTACCGGAATTAGTTGAGTATTGTCCGTGTGGTAAGACTCGACTCTCTGAGCTGAATGGTGATGAAAGGAGATCTTGTCTGGATGCTGTTCCCCCATGCACCCTCATCTGTGATAGGCCCCTGCCATGCGGTTCCCAAGGTGATTGTTACCATGGGGATATAATGTTAGACCGTTATTATTGTGGTCAGGTATAATTTCCTTTTTTTCTTGCCTTAGTTTTAATACCACGAATTCATTGAAGACTGTTCGGAAGAAGAGTTAGTCATTCAAATCATCATAAAACATCCTTACAATATTTTAACATGCAGGGAAACCACACCACTGCTCAGAGCCATGCCATACCGGTCACTGTTCCCCTTGTAGCGGCCAGAGCCAACTGAGATGTCGCTGTGGAGCTGTGACGCAGACTTTGCCCTGTACGGAGGTCATTGGGTACACGGAAGGCAACCCACTGCTGTGTGAGGGACGATGCAACAAGAAGTTGTCTTGCGGTAGTCATCGCTGTGCCAAAAAATGCTGTGTGGTAAATCTGACTTTGCTATTCTCATTCAATTCAGATAAAAGAAGCAGTCACTAGGCAGAAAGTTCCCTGTACCTCGCTCACCTCGTAGGTGTCAATACCAGGACACCATTCTTTCTGTATATCTTAGGTTATCTAACCTGGGCACATTAATTGATATGCAACATATATTTGAAGTAATGCATAATTTTCACGTGAACCTGTTTTAATCAAGTCCATGTGATTGCAATTTGATTTCTGGCCAATTTCATTTAAAGATTTCATAAAAAATCATAGAAATTCTGTTCTGAAAAAAAAAATGTCGATTGATTCTCTCCCAAGCTTAGTACAGATATCCAACAACTCGAGTCTAATCGGTCACCCCACCTATGTTGATGGCCTTTATAAGTTTGATATCTTACTTTTGACGGGATGTGATTTTTAACCCAAATATGGCACACGGTTGACTTTACAATACATCCAAAGGGGAAGATGGGTGTAGTTAAAGTGATAATATCAGAACATGGTAGTTGCTGGTCCAGTTCGCTAGTCTTTTAAATATTTCAGTTCGGAAGGCTGTTTTCAGTGTGCCTTATTTAATTAATCATCAGTGATTTGATGTTCCCAGTTACATGTAAAGATTATAATCGAGTCATTGTAGCAACTTCACCAAAATGGAAGCAAATAAAAAAAAATTGCTGAACAAATGCATCTTTAAATAAATCATGCAAATTAGTTTAAATGCGTAAAATTGATCACAATACGTTGTACAGAACTTTGCTGAATTGTTGTCTGTGTTTCCAAACAGGACAAGGACCATGTGTGTCATCAAATCTGTGGTCGTAAACTTTCATGCGGTCTGCATCGCTGTGAGGAAGTATGTCACCGTGGCAACTGCCCCCGCTGCTACAACGTCAGTAAGTAACTATGGCCATTCATTATGAATAATTTAAATTAATCTTTCTAATTTCTTAACGCTTATAGTCATTGCAATTTAAGCATTTAAACTTATGCATGTATGTTATTTTTTATATGTTTCAAACTCACATTTTTATCTGCTCTGAATCTGAAGATACTAGATGTGAATAATGTTTGTTAGATCTCCCATTTTGTAGTGTGTCTTTCTATCAAAATATCACTTATTTGTCTGTATTAAAAGAATCCATACTTGGTTTGTGTTTGACCATGCTGTGTTTTTGTCTGATAACTTTTAATTATCTTTGTCATGTCTTGTGTTTATCTGGTTTTTAATGAACCATTTAATGTCCCTTTCCACCAGGTTTTGATGAGCTCCATTGCGAGTGTGGGGTCGAAATTCTCTTCCCTCCCATCCACTGCGGCACCAAACCCCCAGAGTGCTCCCAACCCTGTACTCGCCAACACGAATGTGACCATATGGGTACATCATCTCACCCGTTTTGAAATCTGCTTGATTCAGAAAACATCTTTTATTTGATTCAATAAACCCTGCCCAGATCACATCTTTTTTTAAGTTAAACTCAATTGGCATAATTTGATTAAACTGGAAGCTCATTTCATAATGGTCAACCCCCAAGAGCTGGTAGTCAGATTTTCTCATGATCCATCCTGCTGAATGTGTTTCAATATGTTGACATTTCATTTGTGATAACTGATTTGTCTGTGTTACGTTGACAGTGGTACATCCTTGTCACAGTGAAGTCAAATGCCCTCCCTGCATCCAGCTTACAGAGAAATGGTGTCATGGAAAACACGAGGTAATGTACACACTGATGAAAATAGAATAACTAGGTTCAAGTCTATTTTTTTATAAACTTTTAAATCCCATCTTAATCCCATCATGTGGATTTTGACCCCAACCCATCCTGCTGATCTTAATCTCATTTCACAGATCTTAATCCCATCCCGTAGATCTGAATCCTACTTTGGATTTCTAAATCAATTAAGGTTGAATATGTTGTTGAAGGGATGCTGGTGATAGCAGTGAATTATACATCTGGTTTGAAAATAAGCTGTCAAAAATGACGTCATACCTAATACATTACCCTAACCATTCACTATTTCCTCCATTTGACAAAATAAAGTGGTGTGCCAAATCATTTAATTTGTTTGTGTTATGCTATATTTGCATAAAGATAGGTTTTTTTTAATGTATGTGGTTGCTATGGTTACAGCTTAGGAAGAATATTTTATGTCATGTGACAGAGGTCTCATGTGGCATGAAATGTGGGAAGCCGTTACCATGCCAACAGCATCGCTGCTTGACTGTGTGTCACAAGGTGAGAAAATCATCATGTTGTTATGTTTTACAAAAAGTTTATATGTTGTTGCTTCCTGCACCAGAATCATAATTTATGATAATGTGTTGTGGTTTTATGTGTAGGATTACATTTATTGCCCTTGCTTAATTGATAAAACATTGCGACAGAAAATGACCCCAACACTTCTCCTTTTTCCATCATCATCACAGTCATTCAGCATCACCATCACCGTCATTCACCATAATCACCATAATTCAATATTGTCATCACCATCATTCAGCATCATCACCATCATTTAGCATCATCAATGAAAATGATCATTTCCATTTGCCTTCATCATCTTCATCCTGATCATCATGCTCCTCTCTGAAAATGACCCTGTTGTCCTTGTCCTCAAATCACTAATATAAATGCTGTCTTTTGCAGGGTGAATGTTTGGCTGAGGGTGTCAAATGCCAGCAGCGATGTGAAGAGAAGCGAGAGTCGTGTGGCCATCCATGCGGTGTGGCATGTCACGCTGGACAGCCATGTCCCAACACCTCATGTAAAACACAGGTATATCTGTTTGTGAATTACTTGTAAGACCTCCTGTGATTGGTCAGTGTGATGTTAAACTCTGTGATAGGTCCTTGAATGACTGAGGATACTTATGCCCGAACATCCTATATCGATTGTGTTTTCATACAAAATCATCAAAATTCAGTAGTGAAATAACAACACGTGACTGATTTTCCCTAGGTATCGTTATGATAATGATGATAAGTATCTTCCCTTGTTTGATGGAATGTAAACAATAAACCCTTAGTAAACTCAATAAGACAACAGAAGCAAGAAGAGCTGGAGTGATAATACGAGAGAAAAATTCAGTAGCATGCTAGTAGGCGAATGTTTTGGACCCAGTGATCCAGTTTGCATGGTGATTCACTGATTTTGTTATGTGATCAGGTTGAAGTGAAGTGTGTCTGTGGTAACCGTGTGGAAACACACCCCTGTCATCTTTTCTGGTCGCCAACACGACAATACCAAAGGTGAGTAACCCCGCCAGAACTTTTCTCCCCCACTTTGATTAATCTGCAGCAATATGTGACCATAAATGATTATATTTATTCAAAATTGATGCAAATTCTTCTAAAATAAATGAACGCAGGCCATTTAAAAAAACCCTTATTAATGTTGGCGTTTGAAGCTATAAGAAATTATGATAATGATAAATGGGTATGATAGTATTGCCTCTCATATCTCACATAGCCATAGTGCTATGGTTATATTGCTAATTACTGAGCCTATTTACCATATACTCTTGATGATTTTGATATTTAAACCAAATGTGACCAGCCACATGCAGTTTCAATAATTTAACCACATTGCATGGTTAATTGGACTAACCCAATTAATATGGTTATTCTATGACATAGCTGTGCTGCTGAATGTCACAGTTTAGCTACATCCGTCTTGGCCATGAAGATATCTGATACTCAAGATGGCCAGTCTTTTGATATCTCATCCCTCACTAAGCCTGATAACACAAACTCCCCCAAGAGGTGAGATTTCTTATCTTTATTTTTATGGACAAGAAAAACAAGCTCTGTGGCGTGTGGTAGATTTGACATCTTCACCTCAAATTGGGGAAGTTCGAGCAAACTTATGCTGATAAATTATCAACGATACTGATGCAAAATAAGAATTGCATAAAATAGCTAAAAAATGCATTTTAGACCAAAAGTGTGTGGCTTTTGTTAGGTTGGAGTGTAACGCAGATTGTGCCCAGCTGGAACGCAACAAGAGAGTGGCTGTTGCATTACAGATACAGAACCCGGAGCTGTCCAGCAGACTTGGTGCTCCAACCTACACCCAGTTCCTCAAAGACTATACCAGGTAGAAATCTCTACCTCCATTCTTATGATGAGATGGTTCTTGCCAACAATGTGTTTATCTTTCAAATGTATTTCTGGATCTTTCTCTTGTCTCTTTTATGTTTATTTTTTTATATATGCTTGAATAACTGGGTCCATGTGTCATTTTGTTAATTCAAATTATACTTAAAAAGATTTTGACAAACCATCAAATTACAAGCATTCAGAAAATGTGTATTTATATGATATCTTTAAAGGCCCTTTTGCAATTTAATGTGTGTATATTGTTTCCAGAAAGTTGGACAACACTAAATAAAATTGTCTATTGGCCTGCCAAATTTTATTTGCCAAATTTTGGCTGAAAGTTTTAATTGGTACCCCCACCCCTCAAACACCAGTTCTCCCATTAACTTTGAATGGTTCAGTACAAAAAGATTTATTTCAATCCAGCAAACAATTCAGTCATTTTGCCTTGACTATTGGTTTATCCCTCTTCCATTTTATTCCATTTAAGGCAGAATCCCAGCTTTGTTGCATCAGTGGAGGGGGCACTCTCCGATTTAGTGAACCGTGCCCAATCTGGGAAGCAACCCCGCCGGAGCCATGCCTTTAAACCAATGAAAAGTGATAACCGTAAGCTGGTGCATGAGTTGGCGTCCTATTATGGCTGTGAGACCCTGAGCTATGACGAGGAGCCGTGTAAAAATGTGGTGGCTACTGCTCATAAGTGAGTAACTCATTAATCTGCATCATTTTACTCTTATGTCATCTTATTACAGTTTATAACATTAGTGGATATTGAAGGGCATAAAACATTTGCTGTAAGCATAATATAACTTTCATACTTCAGTATATAACTTGGTGAATCCTAAAAATGTTGACGTTTTTGTGTTGTTAAAACAGTTTCTCTGATATTTGAGGTCAGATCAGTTATTATTGATAAAGGTGGTGGCATTCCTGGGGTTCAATATGGTTTTAACATTGAAGTTCGACTTGAATGTAAATGAGAACAGAGTGTGGTCATAAGATGTTCTGAACATTGTATGTTTGTTTGTAGAGAGTATGCAGGTTACTTTACTCTTCATTTTGAACAATTGATGTATGCAATCATGATGGTTGGATCCTAATGATCTACCTCAAACACGTGTGTTGCACATTTCAATTGTTAACATGTTTTAGGAATTCAATATGCCATATCTAATTGATATGTGTCTGTTTATCAGGGGTAAATGCTGGCAACCCACTGTGAGTCTGACTGCTCTAATACAGCGGGAACTGCACCCTAAAGCCCCCACACCAATACCCCTCAATGGCAACATGGATAAACTCAAGTGAGTTTATTGTGAATCCTCATTTCTTTATTCCTAATACCTACGAGCATGTTTTTTATTTTCATATATCAGATGGATATCCGATTGACTTCTGGATTGTCAACTTGATTATGATTGGCTGGTTTGATTGTCATTGGTTGATGTTGCCTGTGTGTAGAAGTGCAGCTGATGCTGCTAAGCAGAGTACCAATCTACTGGGCGGTGCTCAAGCCTCTGCACCCCCACCTGCCTGGGGTAAATCTCCACCAAGCTTCAACACAACCTCTGCATCTTTAACTAGTTCAAGCACCCACAGTGATGGCTGGACTCGATTACCACTGAGAAGTGCCAAAAAAGAAACTGCTAAACCTGAGGAAACCAAACCAGTTATAGATTACTTTGATATGACAGAATAGTGTGCTGTCATTGCGATGAATTAATGTCATTGCGATGAATTCATCATTCCAGGTGTGAAGAAAAAGCTCAAATATATACTGTATGTGATGAGTTGGAAGTGATTACCATCGAGGTTGTTTTGGGAGTTTCTTATTGTTCCTTTATAAAGCGCTTACAAATTTTGCCCAATGTTTGTCCCCATCAACATCATGTTGAAAAGTTGATAGATTAATATGATGGCAATAATTACAATGAAATATGAACGTGCTGACAGTGCATCTGTATGAATGTCTGTTTATCACAGCACATTTTTGGATTTACCACCTCATCATGGCATTGTCTTTTTTAAAGCCAATCACAAGGGGGCAAATCAAAATCAACAGGGTTGTGGTTTCATTTTTTTATCTGGGACTTAATATATTTGATGCTCTTTTGAATGAAAACACCTATTATGGCCGATTTATGAATGAATGTGCTTTTTCTTGTACCCAAATACACATAACCTTGGTGCCTGTGTTATTTGAACCAAGTGCTCTTAAATCTCATAACTTGAGATAATGGTCTGATTTTTGTGCATTACTTAGGTTTGTTATTGTTATTAAAATGTGTAGCATAAGATGTTTTCAAGATTGAGAATAAAGAATACCCACCCTGAAACTTCTGTCATGTCTTTTTCTGTACACATTTCCAGACAGGATGCAGTTTGGGTAGTATGATCATAATGGTCTACCTGAACACGTGTGGCCACACCATTCGTTCCTCGTGTGAATTACCGGTGTTAACCAGGACAGTGAGCTTAGACGTTACTGGAAGCAGTTCTATGTTGTGTAAACGGACTAATTCCACTGGTAGCAAAACACTAACTGTCCGATTCGTGTGTTGGAAATTCGGTCCATGTATCGGTGTTATGTTCATTATATTACGTTCTTGCTCCGCCAAAAGACAGTCATGAGGCCCAAGGGGGGGGGGGGGGGGGGGAGGTTTCTCTGACATAAAAATGGTAACGGAGAGGCTCTAACTCACCCAACAATATACAGATCTTTGAAAAATGATAAGACTTGTGATCAGCGAAGTAATTAACTTGTTCGGTTATACTAGTAATCGAGTAATTCGAGTGAGTCAAGACAAGACGTTGTGGCAATCATATCGAATTGTGAAAGAGGAATATTATCGAAGAATATATGAGGGAAAGACTGGAAAAGGGATGCATTTGCGCGCATGAAAATCTCAACAGTTATAGTGGCATGCAAAATAAATTTATCAGTCACCCGTATTTGTGCGCGAGTTAGTAATTTTCGTTGTTACAATCGAATGACCTCATGTGACTCCACAAGAGCTTATTATACTGGTCGCAATTGTATGATTCATCAAGTAACGTGACTGCGGAACGGAATGGTTACGGGCACCCGGGCCAAATTCATCCCCTAAAACCATACAGGCTGGCGCACAAACAGTCGCAGCTGCCGCGCCAGCGTTATCAGTGGCGACGCTCAGCGGAAAGGTGGAACATATAAGCAACCGCTATTGTGCAAAGCACGACAACAACCGGTGGTCTGTTTGGGTAGTTGCTGTTTCGATTTCAGTCATCGGACGAAGAAATTGTTGACATTTGTTTGACAGGAATCCGTCGTGTTTCTTTCGATTTGCTGTTACTTGCAGTGAATTGACTGGGTGATAATCAAGGGTTATTATGGAATCCGTGACTGAGTTGATCTGGAGAGGAGTGGGATTTGTTCAGCAGGGTGTTGTCCAGTATTTAACAACAATGATTGCTTTAATCACACACTTCTATGAGCATGATATTCTTCCTTATTTCATGAAAATGAAAACGAAGATTGAAAATATCAAGAGTCAAGATGATTTACTTGGCGATCCGGAATTATTGGTGTTTCTTGGACTCACTACCCTCGCTATCGTCATTCTTCTGAAAATACTAGCTGATTTTCTGATGTATGTTTTGCGAGGGATTTTCTCTATTTTATGCTGTTGTTGCCGTCGTCGGAAGCAAAAGCTGTATCGACCTAAACAGAGTAATGAAGGACAGTTGAGTGGAGAAGATGTAGGTATGTTGAGTCATAGATCTGGAAATGCTGCTGAAAGATTGAAAGAAGCCCGAAGATGGGCACGCCAAGCTCAGCAAGATCTCAATGCAGCTAAAAATGACCTTAGCTCAACTGACTTTGTCGCCCCTGAATGGGCCACACTTAAATGCCAACAGGTGGGCCATCTACATCAATATTTTTCTATAAACCTGGCTTTGTTAACGCTAGTAGCCTTTAAGAAGGTTGGAGAATATTTTTGAAAATTGGGTTAATCGTATTTGATTGGCGTTAAAATTTATGCGCCCAGCGCTTCAAACAATGAAAACCAATGTTCTATTTTTCGTTTGAATTATAATGAACTAAATCCATATTTTGGTATGCAATTCCTCGTGAGTGCGGTTGAGTTATACATCGTTATTCTTATATAAAATGCAACATATTGAGCAAAATCGATCGTCCGGACATATGACGGTACAGCATCTGTCAGTTTAACTAATGCAATCATTTATCCTAGTATAAACCCACTTATAAAGGTGTTAATTTCTGGTGGTATAACGATTGTTTCTATTTGACTAAATTTGGACAGCAATGATTCTGTACTATTTTGTTTCGCACGACAAATGTAGTTTGATCTGATAATGACCGCAGCTAGTGTTCGGTTCCCGATTTCAAACCGCCTAGCGCCTGGAACGAGTTGTTGAAAATAGATTAAAGCTTGGGTTCTGACATCGGGAATCGAATGCCTGTAAAAAATAAATGACACTGCATTTGAATAATATATTATTAAAACACTGCATTTCCTGATTGGACAGTGACTTCAATTGGGAACAGTTGATGGGTCACCTATCTTCTGGTGAAAATTCCAGTTGTGCCAGATTTAGCAAATTTATGTAAATACGACGCATGATGTAGTATCATTAAAATGAGTTTTCTGATCTTGTGCTTCACACGAAGCTTTTGATAAAATATCGATAGATTTAGTCTAAATGGTGTTTTGTTATCGAACAGTATCGGAGAAAACTTTCTCACTCGTAGGGTTTCAAGACATGAGACGTCTTTGCCTACCACAACCTTAAGTTGTTCGCTCAAACGGGTCTAAGTATATTGACCCGGAATGGGTTTGTATAACATCTAAGGCGATTATCAATCACCCTTCATTTGCATTCCAGGCCGCAGAAAAGGCACTCAAAGCTTGTCTAATTTCCAAAGACATCAGCGCTGTCAATATCAGAGGTCATGACCTGTACGATCTAGCTGCCCTGACCTATGACCGGCGTCTGATAGAATTAGCCCAAAAGATTCAAGGAATTGTTGGATTCATCGGACGTCTCCGTTATCCTGATTATTTACCATATCCACATGTACCCCATGACGTCATCAGTGAGGAAAATGCAGAGGCAGCCATTGGACTTTGTAACGTCTTGCTTTCAAGTATTAAGGAGCATTATACAAACCCAGAATCTAAAGTTGAGAGTTCTGACTGAAACGGATCTGTTTTAACCATTGTAATTTTATTTTTAATAATTTATTTTTGCTTACTAACAGGGACTGGTTATTTGTATCGTTTCAGTACTTTAGCTGTATATGTATCCACATAGAATAGTATTCACTGTATTCCAGTTGCAATATATCATGTAAGGTTGGATACCACAAAAATATATTAAAGTCATTCGATTTGTTTCATTTTGTGGAATACTACAGCTCTTTAAACTGCATCCACTGCAATATGTTGATCATTAATTCGCTTTAGGAGTTTGCAATTCATAGATATTAAGTCCTGGCTTGAGTATAAAGATTACATCATGAAATATTGTTTCGTTAAAGTCTGTTACACACCCCGCTGTATTTCGCTTCAACAAAAGCTCACCCCGTGTCGACAACTCGTGATCACTGGTCTGCTGGAAGGTAGTGAAACTCCAGTCAATAATTATACACTGGATCCAACAACATGCACGTGAACACCACCGAACGATCTAATTGAAGCACCCGAGCATCAGGTGTAAAAATAACTTGCAGATTATGGTTAACCTATTCAAATGTATTTCCAAAAATGATTTGCTTGCGGAATTATTTACCAATGCAACGAAAAGAAACTCGATTGGCTTTGTTATCTGGGAAAAATATATATTTGTCAGAGAAATAATAATTGAACGAACACCATATGTCATTTCATATTAGACAGTCAAATAAACTAAATAGAGATAAGTAAAACTCTCATCCCATGGATCGTTTCCACTAAATCAGCGTAATATATTCACGCTGCAAACCCATCGGATAGATGCATGTGATAGGTTAAAATCAATCATCAGATCATTTTGACAGTATAAGTGGTGTACACTGAGAATGTGTAGTCACGATTTAGCTTTTTTTGATGGGGGAGCAGAATCTTCCTTTTCTTCATCATCGTCACCACCTTCTTCGCCATCCATTTCTGCATCTGCGAAGAATATATTCAGTTAATGTGATTTTAGACAAAGAGATAAAGATATAAATTGAATACTGCTTAATTAACGTTGAATCAAGAGTCACATAGAATCAATATGTGTTGTGTAAGGCGCGCCATCCTGGAATGCGCAAACCGACAACTGTGGCAGTAAATATATGTGATATGCAAAATATTCCGAGCTTCTATAGCAGGCTGGTTTGAAGCGGTACCTTGGGCATGGTGACTTTTCGTGTTCGATGACTTTTCCTCGTTTACCAACTCTGTGAGGTAATCGTTTGAAGTTTTCTGTATTTTGTTTAAGGCTGTGGACAGATTTGGTAAATTTATAAGATCTCCATTCGAGCAAATTACTTCAGAAAATTCTTTCTTCTGGCCGGGGCGATTACATACGACGACAGTAACGGACGCCATGTTTGGAAAATAACGCACCGCCTTGATGTGAATGGTTCAACATTTGATGCAACGAGATTCGTGATTGGCTGTTGATGACGTTTTCCGATCTTAGCCTGGTACTGCATACGGAAACAAATGGGATTTAATCGCACTGATTTGACCAGAATTAGACGTTATAACTGTTCGATTTCATACTTGTTGTTTGAGATGATCATCCGAAGGACGAGACCCCGATATTCAGCAGTTCATTGTCTACAACCGTTGCGCGAGTACCAACGAATAAGGCAAATAGGTTTTAGATCCGACGGCTGAACAGCCCGATATCAGTGTATTGCCAGAGAACCGATTTTATCGTTTTTTGTTGATGTCTCACATAATATAGGAATTGAACACATTTAGGCCCTTATTTATTTGCCACAGTAACAACCAGTGTATTACCGGATAACTCATTTGATCATTTTTATTTAACAGATTATTTATCCTCGTTTATTGCAACTTAAGCCAAATGATGTCTGAATTAATTCCCTCTATTTTTGTTTCAGCTCACTCCGTTCCAGTTTTGAGTACTACAGTTAGATTGCATTAGTGTGACACTCAAGTCAAGGGCAATGTAGATGAATAAAACATGGCAACATATTGCTCAGAAAAAGAAATGCAATGTGTAGTCCATTGGTTTACGGGATGGAGTGATATGCAAAAAACAGACTTCATGAAAGACTTAGTCAAGAAAGCCGTGCCACAGAAAGTATTCACACTATTCGATGCTATGGAGACTCTGAATGTTTCAGACAAACCGCCAACGGTATTCAAATGCCAGATGCAGCTATTTTCTCAATGGTTTGAAGTCTGGTCAAATTCTGAACGAAATAATTTCCTCAATAAACTTGAAGAAGTTGAACCATCATTTGTTGCTACCTTCAATGAACAAATTGCAGCTACTGTGCAGCAGATATAAAGGTGTAGATATAAACCCATGTAAAAATGACTGACATTCCAGCATATTACTTCACAAATTTGTAATGCAGTATAATGGAAATGTTCATATATTTGTGATTGTGGTAATAAATTAAACACAAACCACCTTAATTGTTTATTTTTAGATAAGAGTTGGTAATGCTACTTTCCAATGTTTATTTCTCAAACATAGTGACCATGCATCTTAACTGACCAAGCTCACTACAGACACCTGATTGTGGTGGTGGAACTCCAAATCATTAAAGCCGTACCAGCAACACACACAGATACCTGAGGTAAGCATCATGCATTTCTATGTATATGATGATGTGTGTGAAATCAAATAATAATTTAATTCTCTCTGAGACCTCTTACGAAGTATGAGAGTTCAATAACATGCATATAACATAGTTACAACATAAATAACTAAACATATAGCTATCAGTTACATATTTTGCAGGACTTTATATCCATATTCGCAAATACAATAATTAAAAAGTGCCAAGGACAACAGAAAATTTCCTATTCTTCTAGCTGAAAACACAAGTACATAGTAAAATGGTGGGAACAAAACCCAAACAACAATCTGGGTTAACACTTGTAACGCAGCTGTTTTTTTATATAATTATAACAAATTTGGCTAGCTTTTTGTTATTTCAAATTGTGCACATATGTATCAGCCAATTCCAGACTCATTGCAGACCTTGCCCAATCAAAACTATGTATAGACACATAACTGTTCCATAAAAAAGACTACAATAATCAATTATCGAGCTAATTTTTATTATCCAAGGTGATGAGTATAGACATTTGTCATGTAGACTTTCGTGACTCTGGAGATAGTTTACTACTAACAATACGACGCCAAAAATATACATTCCATCATTATTCATTTCATCCAACTTTGAAAACCATTAAGCTGACAGTTATCACCAAAACCCAACATTTCGCAGCCATACTATAATATACGAACAATTGACTGGTTTAGAAGCTGTAACTTGAATTTTCCTACTGTAGACCAAAACGCAAATAGAGCATGTTCGTAACGTTATGATCACACATTTCACGACAAATGCATTATCTGCAAAACATATAACTTTCGGATATTGAATCCGAACTTGCATTGCAAAATCGGCGCTGATTGGCTAGCGTGCCGAACTTTGAAAACTGAGGGGGAAATTCCAAATTGCTTTGCGAATGCCTCTTCATGAGCCTTGTTTTAACATCGATATTCGATAATCGATGTGTTGATTTGCCTCAGGTGAAATCCACAAGGCATGATTGATCTTTTGTTTTAGAAGTGGTATCACAGAGCTCGTAAGTTCTTTGATTTCTATGATTTTTGTCTTTGCATGATGTTGTTAAACATCAAACACTTAAAATTATTAATATTATTAATGCTTGCAAACCTGATAATCACCAACCCAACAATTTAGCGTACTATTAATCTGTTAATGTTCTGATGTTATCTACGTATTTATGAAACCGAATGTATAAGTATGACATGACACCAAACTGTCTGGTATCAACTCTCCGACGGCAAAAATTCGCATGATCTTTGTTCAGGAAGTTATTTCTAACATTCTGAAAAAAAGAATCAAAGGCTATGATTTAATTTTTGCCATGAATCAGATTTGTTGTACTTTTCAGGATCAGTATGTCTGCTTCAAAATTATCCTTGGTAGCTCAGTTTGACGATTTGGTGCGAAACAGAAGTGTACTCACTGCAGGCATTGAGACAGGTATGTTACTGTTGCAAGTTACAAGTCAAATCATTAAGCTGTTTGACATTGGACTTTGAAATAAAAAGGCATAGGAAATTGATGCTAAACAATAATAATTTTATTTGTAACCTTTGATTAGCAATGCTGAGAGTAAATTTTATATGTTTTTGTCATCACAGAATTCTGGAAGTTTGTGTCAAACCAAGAGAATTGTCGTAAAAGATGGCTGGAAGCTGATGGCAGTTACGCTGACCTCAAAGATCGTATAGGGAGTCTGGAGCTGGAGAAAACCACACTTGATACCAAACTGAAACATGCCAGGTGTGATATTGATATAAGTTATAATGGTATCATCTATATGTGGCTCTGTCTCTCTATTTTCCCAGTGTCTCTGTATGATCCACATAGTGCATTGCAACAGGGAATTCTTGTTTAACAGGAGCTAAACGTTGTTTATGACACAAGTAAAATGGCAGGTATGTCATTGCTTAGCATCTTAATGATACCATCTACATGTGCCCTAAAATCTGTATTCAATCCTTTATAACTATTCCACCAACAAAGCCTGGTGATGGCTATTTCTGCTGCTCATGGTAGTGCAACAAGGAAAATGAGTGTGACACTTGATGCTGGCTGATATCTGTACTGCCGTAAAAGGCCTTAATGAAGAATTGGTAATGATGTAGAAAATTCTTTTTTATCAGTTATTCGAATTATGTTAGGGTCAATGGGTGCACTTTGAGTGCATAAGGGCATGCTTAGTAACCTTTCAGCAAGAAAAGGGACTAAACAGCATTTGAAAATCACAGATATTACAAGGTTGTGTTTAAACCCAGCAATGCACCACTGTCCTTGTATAAATCAACTATTTATAACTCCTATCATTTTTAATATATAACATGTGGACACTTTGATTGCATTGATTGCAGAAATCATATTGATCAGGAGATCAAGAAGAGGAAGAGGGCTGAGATGGAGAGAGATAGTCTTGTAAGTGTTGTCTAGAATTCAGGCCTACTTCAATACTTCCACTGCCAGTTTTAACCTAATCAACTGGCCAATTGTTCTCCACTCCTAACTCTGTTTCATTTCTCTCATGCTGTTTCTACCTTCAGCAACTCTTGAACATAAGTGAAAGTAAAGGTCCATTTCATAAAAAAAATCATAAAAATTTTGTTTTGAGAAAATAATTTCGTTGCCAGATTCCCCGCTACGTTTAGTAATGATATCCAAGAACTCTTAGTCCAATGGGTGACTGCAGCTATGTTTATGGTCTTTATAATGTGTGATTTCTATTTTTTTTTATGGGACGTGAATTTTAACCCATGTATAGCACAATACATCCAAAGCTGAAAAAGGGTGGAGTAACTGGTCCAGATCACTATTCATTTGAATTCGGAGGCCACCTTTATCGATTAATCATCGACGATTTAGTGATTCAAATAACATGAAAGGATTGTTAATGAGTCATTTTTGCAACTACACAAAAATGGAAGCAAAATGAAAATTACACCAAATCGTTGAAAAATGCACCTTTACTATTTTTCTAGACATGATTCTGTTGATAATTTCTTTGAATTCATTGAAATGTAATGCTGGAATTAAGTTTTTTCACATCTTGTATTTTCTTGTTTGCCGTAACATTTGACATTTGTGTAGGAGCGTCAGGTTGCACTTGTCAGAGAGCTCTTGACGGACAAGAACCAATCGGCGCTCAATGAACATGACCGCGAGAAATTGGCCTTTCTCTCGACTGACTTCGCTCAGCGCGGACCTTATGACCAGTCACCACACCGCCTGTAAGTCTCCTGCATTTCTCTGGCATTATTTACAGAAATTGGAATATAATATAGATCCCCACCTCAATAGGATAGATTAGTTTAATTTTCAAATAAGATTTCATCCATGCAGAAATCAAAGCTTTATAGTTATTTGTATATTGATCCACATTCGTAAGTATCACATAACACAGTCGGGTTTTTGTGCTGTTAAAACTACATGATACATAAATTAATAATTAAGTGTACTAACAGCCAACAAAGGCCTCTGACAAGGCAAATACATCACCTACCAACTTCACCATATCATTTCTCTGTTATACAACCATTATTGGTTTGTGACAGTGGTCTAGGGACTATAGACGAGTCTCTCTCCGTCCTCTCCCCGTCAGATATCAGCTATGACAAGACAGAGGAGGACCTTGATGAATCATATTTACGCTCCGGCAAGAAGTGGAAACACCCCTCAGCCCCGCCACATTACGAGGATGACACAGCCTCTCCGACACACCTCAAAAAGTCACGCCATTCGGTACTGTCTTGTTGTTATATACTGTTGAATAAGTAAATTTGGTCATGCAAATGTGTATCTCTATTGTGATGCTGCATATATCAATAATCTATTTTTCATGATATTCAATATGTTGCGTCTCTCTATACAATGCTATTATAATGGATTATAAAATAAGAAAGATCATGAAAATATAAGTGCTTCTTTGTGTATCAATATGGACACCGACTAAGTTCTTGAAATGTTCTTGCGGTTTTTAAACGAGTTCAACAATTGCTTCTTTAGTTGTAGATTTTGAATGGAAGCATGGATTTGCTTGAATATCTTTAATAAATCAATGAACTAATCACTTATTGTTTTTTTTATGCAGTCGCAAAAGCAAAGAAGAAAACACCGGCGATCCAGATCAGCTGTCATCGCCACCTCAACTGTTACCGTGGAGGATGGTATGATAGACGCCTCCACAGAAATCATTACAGACCCCAGGAAGCGCCACCTGTCAGCCACGCCAATCAAACCCATGAAGAAATTCCATTCTGATGGCAATGTTTCAGGTGAGGAACTATTTACCCCGTGCCCAGCTTCAATAGAGGGATGTGGCGTGATCTTATATCGGTCTGTCCACTTCATTTGATTTTGGACATGACTGATTTATTTTTAAAATGTATTACTAGCTACAACATCCACCTTTAATTGGAAAATGTCATATCTACTAAGTAGTGGGTAAATCTAAGACACTGACTTATTTGTTTTATATCAATGAGCCCATTCACCTGAGCAACAATGTAATTTTGGAGACTAATTTGTCAATTTGTTATTTGGTGTATTACAATGTTGAAATATAATTTGAGTTGTGATGTATCATCATGGTGTTGTGATGTATCATTGTGGTGTTGTGATGTATCATTGTGGTGTTGTGTTGACAGTGGACCGCGTCGATGACACAATGGGCTCACCCATCACCACCCCACCAAGTGTTGAGTGAGTCAAACTAATCCCTCCAATGGAGAACAAATCATTAAGCATGAGTAAATTGTGTCAAGAAAATGAAAGGTCACATGCTCTGTGGGATGAGAAAATAAAACCTAGCAGAGGGCTGAGTATGGAAATCAAACCCTTGTCATGGGAGATTTAATTGAAATTCATTTTAAGTAAACCGTAATATTTCATCTTTGACCTAGTCTCCTATCCAAGCTCCAAAGAACTCTGCTGTTTTTTTTCTTGTCCTTTGATCTTTGAGGACTGTCCTTTGATCTTTCTTACAGTCGCCACTTGAGGCACTACGGATCAGGTAACAAGCTGAGTAAACCGCATATATTCGTCTCAAAGACAGTCATCAAACCAGAGTCCTGTAATCCAGTAAGTTATCTTGTAGAGATATCACCAGAATGAGGTCATATTTTTAACTGGCATATGAGGAAGTGTAACACTGTGAATGGCAAATAATTTATCCAAGTCATTTGGCTATACAGGGCTACAAAAAGAATGTGTATTGTCTGTTAAAAAAAAAAAAAAAAATCTATTCATGTTTACTTGATTTATACTCAGATCTGTCCATCAATTAGAAACAAGTTTAGGGAGGAATAATATTGACCTTTTTAGGTGGCTAAGGATCATCATATCTTGGATAAGATATCCGGGATCTAATCATATTGAAAATCAAATAGGAAATGAATATATTTCAATGCAAACTTTATTAGTTATCACATCTTATTGGACGATCAATGGTGATCATGTTATGTTGCAGTGTGGCAAGCGAGTCAAATTTGGCAAAGTGGCGATGAAATGCAAGGATTGTCGTGCAACAGCTCATCCAGAGTGCAAGGAAAGAGTGCCCCTCCCCTGTATCCCAGCAACCATCACCCCTGGCAACAGCAAACTTGCAGCTGTAATTATTTTATGCGTTGTTGTCTATTGCAGGAGTCATTTTCAAGTCAATTAATATCTGACAATTACTTAATTTTTAGTCAGATTTTCTGTCATATACTCAAATTTTTACTTTGGTCCCTTCCTTGAATTTCTAGCCACTTATTTTGTCATCAGATATGTGGTTATCATTTACGTTCTCAATTTTTGCCCTGCCAGTAGTTTACAATAATTTTGAGTCATTCTCAAATGGTTACCTTGGTTCATTTAATGACTTTTGACAGTGACTCTGTGGGCCTTTGTAAGATTTTTGCCAAATTATCTGACATTTTACATCATCTGCATTGCTTTTCCAGGGCTTGCTGTCGGATTACACTGGGTCTGAACTGCCCATGATACCAGCCATTGTGGTAAGCTTAGAATCCATTCCTTATATTAATCAAATGAACACTGTTAAAAATGAATTCATTGTAAAAACTTCTGTCATTGTACATTGTATCATTATCTCAATATATTTTAATCATTCTGCAATGTGGCATGTGTGTATCTAGCCTGCTGTTAACAAATCAGTTTTGCTGCTGGAATGGTTTGAGTTATTCACTTGAGTATTTATATGTCAAGTCTGTGTACTGTAACAGATCCATTGTGTCAATGAAATAGAATCAAGGGGGCTGGGCGAAGTGGGCATCTACAGAGTGCCTGGGTGAGTGCCTCCAATCAAACTCATTTACCCATGTCTATGCCCGCCCACACCTTTTACACAATCGTAATTAGTTGTTTAGAATGATAGACTAGTGTTTTGTTCCCAACACAGACACTACATGCACAGTCTTTAAAAACCCTAGTAGCAGGTTATGCGTTGGTGGAGAGGGGTTTAGACTTGGGGTGCCTATTGTAATAAATAGTATCATCATCCAATTGTATTTTGACTTTGTTAGTTATTACTTATCAATAACTCAATTATTTCAAAACAGCTGAAGTGATTTTTGCATTCAGACTGAGGAAATGTGTGATTGAGGGAATGCATGATATGGTACGTTATGATTTTCACATGTAGGTCAGAGAGGGAGGTCAAGGAGTTGAAGGAGAAGTTCTTGCGAGGCAAAGGCACTCCCAACCTGGTACACCAGCCTCGTCATTAAACCTGATTTGGTTGCTCGATCATAGCGCAATGAACTTGCATCCCATGAGGATGTTAACATAATATCATCTGTTTAATTAAAAGAAGGGTAACATTGTGTTGTTTGTTTGCAGAGTCACGTGGACGACATTCACGTTGTCTGCGGCTGTTTGAAGGACTTCCTCCGAGGTCTTAAAGAACCCTTAGTCACCTACTCCCTGTGGGCAAGATTTGTTAATTGTGCAGGTGAATTGAATTAAAAGTTTGATGGTGATAGTTGGAGAAAAAACAAAAAGTAAGGCAATAAAATAATTTTGACATTTTTGTAGGGGGTAACAGTAATGATGCTGAAACAACAATGATCTCAACAGTACTGACAGCGATTGCTTCTATCATAGAATGAATAGTATTCAAAAACCAGTATGATGTGTCCAAGTGATGCTGCATGGTTCTGATATGCTGGATGGTTATGTGATGATCCGTCATGAGATGGTGTTGTGCGGTTATGTGATGCCCTTTGGACATGTCATGATATGTGGCCATGATATGATGCATGTTCTGTGGTTATATGGAGCTGCATGGTTATAACATGCGGTATCATATGGTTATGCGGTGCTATCTATGAAGTAACGTGATGTTAAGAGGTTATATGATGTCATTTCTTCGTGGTTACAGAGACAGTGGACAGCGATGAGAGTTTGAGTATGACGTACCAGGTTGTCAGTGAGCTGCCTCAGCCCAACAGGGACACCATGGCCTTCATCATCCTACATCTACAGAGGTAGGATGTCACACTCTGACATAACTCTAACATGACAGAGGTAGGATGTCACACTCTGACATAACTCTAACATGACAGAGGTAGGATGTCACACTCTGACATAACTCTAACATGACAGAGGTAGGATGTCACACTCTGACATAACTCTAACATGACAGAGGTAAGATGTCACACTCTGCCATAACTCTAACATGACAGAGGTAGGATGTCACACTGACATAACTCTAACATGACAGAGGTAGGATGTCACACTCTGACATAACTTTAACATGACAGAGGTAGGATGTCACTCTGACATAACTCTAACATGACAGAGGAAGGATGTCACACTCTGACATAACTCTAACATGACAGAGGAAGGATGTCACTCTGACATAACTCTAACATGACAGAGGAAGGATGTCACACTCTGACATAACTCTAACTTGACAGAGGAAGGATGTCACACTCTGACATAACTCTAACAGGGGCGGATCACAGTGTCTCCCATCTGAAAACTTTCGTTAAACCTTTTATCCTTCTACAACTCCGCTAATCACATGTGCAGTTAGACCTCCATCTCATTTATCAGATGCTGATTGGGTTATCTGTTGGCTTGTATCCACAATATCTTGAGATTTTGCTCAGATAATTTTGAAATTAGGATAACTGCTGTTTGGATAAGTGCCTACCATTACCATACCTTTTCATTTTTGGATTTAATGAACCCAGTAACCACACCCAATCAATATAATATGGTGATTTATCCTTGCTGTCAATAGTATTTTGAACGCCTGATATTTCATTAATATCCACACCATATAGCCATTTATATATTTAGAATATCTTGATTTTCGGAAAACAAAACAGCTACACTCAGTTAATGAATGCCATGGATCTGCTTTGCAGGGTGTCGGAATGCAATGAGTGTAAGATGCCAGCCAACAATCTGGCCAAGGTGTTTGGCCCCACGGTGGTGGGTTACTCTGTGTCAGAACCGGAACCCATGCAGATGATCAACGAGACACGCAAACAGCAGATGGTGAGTCATCGTGTGTGGGCATATTGCTGACAGAGACTAGGTTCTTGGACAAAAAAGACTCCTGGTTAGATGCTGTATTGATTGGCAAAATTTGTGTCAAGTAACATTTAGAATTTGCTTACCACTCTGTAGTTTGACATAAAAAAACAAGGCATTTCTGGCTTCTTCAAACCTATTGCTTTTGTCAGCCACTTCCCCAAATCTGCACCCTAAAGCATCTCTATCCATGCATATCTGCCTCCATATCTATTGAGCACAATCTGTCACAGCCTACAGGAACCTACTAAAGACTAGGTCATTCAACAGAAGGGCCGGTGCACATAGCGCATAGAGATGTTTTTCGTCACCATTGCCCTTTTACAAATAAATGGTATTAATATGATTATTAGATAATCAGATGTGACTGTGTGGCTGCTTGCAGGTGATGGAGAGATTAATGTCCATCAGTTCTGATTACTGGACCCGCTTCATCAACATTGAGGATACTGTGTTCCCCATGGAGCACGGAACACCGCAGACTCCAGAAGGTGAGATCCTGTTAGCTGATAGCACTTGGCAACAATGCACTTGTTCATATACACTTCTCATGTGTGACATATTGCTTCAAATCCTCCATGAACAAGTTTGATGTCTGTACCAAGTCTTTGAAACAATTTAGTTTACAACTCTTCTTCCGAGTTAACATAGTTCTGGGATTTTTTTTCTTTTTTAAAACATTTTTCCTACTATCTGAATCACTCCCAGCATCCAATTAGCTACTTAACATAAGTAAAACTGATTAAAATTGTGCTTTTAGTTGCCAAATCGGCATATCCGCTTTAATTTGATGCAAGAACAATAACAACAGTGTTCTTAACTGATATGTAGTGAACTGCACACATGTAATATTTGGGTAGTATTTTGGTTCCTTTAGGTCAACTTTGTAAACTGCAGTGGTGATGATAAAATTTATAATATTGTCCGCTAAGTAACAATATACACTAAGTGATGTTGGCATAAAAAATAGATAAACATTAGGGAGATAATATTATCTGCATAACATTAAGATGTAATATTATCATCCGTATAACATTGAGATAATAATAATAGTATTACTTGCATAACATTTGAATAATATTGTCATCTGCATATCATTAAGATGATAATATTGTCATCTGTATAACATTGAGATAATAAATAATGATTTGCATAAAATGGGGAAAGTAATGGAGTAACATAATTTTCTAATTCAACTTCCTAACAAATATATTTATTTATTTATTAGCAGTTCCATCCAAACAACATAACGGTACTAACAATAACATCCATTAATTCTTCAAACTAACAAGTTGATCAACCCCTGCATGTTGCAATAACTAAGCCTCTCTTGTTCTAGTGGTTTCTTGCCGCGAGTCACTGGCCCGATCTCGCCAGTCTGGTATGTCTGCACAATCTCTGTTATCTGTTTAAAACAAACATCAATAAATGGTAAAGCACTAAACTCTTTAAAGTAAGGTGACAGGTGGGGTAGGGGAGTAGTTTTTTTTTTTACATGTACCAGTATGTAATGAGGGCTGGGGGGGGGGGGGTGGGATGAAAGTTTGTTTTTCTGAAATAAAAGTGATATTATTATTTTTTTCTGGGCTGGGTCATCGTGTTGATTTTTTCCAATCTAACTCGTCCTCGTTTATATTTCTATTGATTCATCTTAAATGGTGTTTCATTGCATGATTGATAAGGAGAATCTAACTCCTTCTTTTCTGATAACTTATCAGATTACCTATGGTGGTTTGTCCTTCCATGGCTTTCATCTAAACCCACTTTTCTCGTAGATATGATCAATACAACATTATTTAATTGTGGTGATTATTGTTGCCGTATACACAGTTCCTCACAGTATGTTGGGCCCCGTCCACGATACAGAGAACGCAGACAAGAAGTCCTGGTTTACACCGAGGTAAACTCACATTACAACAAATGTTGTGTTACACTGTGACCATTTGGTATACCTATTCCATGATCAATGTGATTGGTGACATACGCCTCTCACTCGTATCCCTTGATCCTGTAATCGTTTAAACCATACACATTTATCTTACATCAATTTACTGTCATTCTATTAATATTGTGCACTTTCATTGTTCAGAAAGATTTCCTGGTGTACTGAAACAACTTTGTTACCTATACCCATGGGTTGTGTAAAAAGTTGTGATGCAACGTGTTTACAGATTTGGGAGCAAGAGCCGTCATCCGACGAAGAAACCCACTTCATTTTTCTCTTCCCCGATGCTCAAATAATCCGTTGGCTGATGTGACCACCTGATCTTTGTAGACTGACCCACGGACCAGTGTATCATTACCAACTGTCTGATGCCAAAATAGGCAATGTGACATTGAAGTGATGTAATGAAAAGACTTGAGCTAATCAATGGTTATGGTTAACAGACAGTTCACTGAAGTGAGCTGAGGTGAGATGTTGAATTATTTGAGTGAGCTTTTGTATGACATAAGTGAGCTGATGAAAGACTGAAGTGAGATGTTGAATAATTAGAGTGAGCTCATGGACGGTTGATGGTTGACTTAAGTGAGCCATTAGATGACTCAGGTGACTTGATAGATGACTCAAGTGAGCTGTTGAGACTAGAATAATGAGCATCCTATGATGCAGTGGAATGAAGAAGCAGAGATGAATGGCTGTCTTTACTTAATTGCAATATGTTAATCAGCTTTATCAGGAATAATAGAATCACAAGGGGTACAGGCAAAGCATATCAATCGTACATTCAGTTTGATCATGTAATGTTGATAATGGTATGGCTTAACTTCAGTGAGGGATCGATAGGGTATGGATTGAGTGTGGTGTATTGATAGTGAATCATGCTGCTCTTTTGAGATTAGACTGGATTGCATTTATACCAGGCAGAGCAATTGTTTCTGCTTTTATGTCTTTATATGATTAGATTCTGTTTCTGGCCTCATTTATAAGGTGAACAAAAATAGCAATGTTTTATTTATTTTTAGAGTTGGGACTGTACTGTACATATTTCATGAAGCCAGAACTAAGTGTGTTTTATGTCAAAGAATCCTTTAAAATTTGCTTGTCAATGTATATTGCTGATAGGAGATGGGAAAATTAAAAAATTCACTGTATTTAATATATATTTGTGTAAAATATACCTACTTTTAACCTCTTTTGTCCTCATATTAAACTAAGCTTTGTACATTTTGTTAGTTTTAGTGGGTTTTTTGCACTATGGCCTGGTCTTTACCGTGGCCAATGGCCGCAAGCCCTTCCAACTTGGCTGCAATGCCCCTTCAAAAAACACTTGTCTGACCAACTTGGCCAGGGTGCCCTTTTGTGTATTTACCTCTACTACCCACCATGACAATTGTTCATTACTGATATTGTGTGCAAAATCCGTGCACACAAACACTATTCAGAAAATGTCGTGGCAAGAAAAAATACAGTATTTTCGTGGTCCTGATAATTTATTATTTGTTGGTTGTACAGGGTTCGAAATTAATGGTGGTCTGATGGTCCTAGACCAGTAAATTTGTGGTCGGACCAGTGCAAATTCCAGTAGCGCTGACACCGTGGAATAGATTCTACAGTAAAGATTTACGTACTCGTTAATCATGTCATAACAATTATTTAATCCCTCATCAAGCGTAATTTCCCTAAATAAACTTCGATTTGAGTGTGGTGTAATTTTGTGGACATTAGCCACTTCTTGAGTGTAAATCTCTGCAAACTGATAGCAAATTGGTCATCTTTGATCAATTTGACCTGCGCTAGTATAGCAGAATGCTGAGCGATCGTGGTGGCGGGTGTGTCCAGTGAGCACAGTGACAGGTCCGTTCCCAATTCTCCTAATTCTATATTATCATGAGTGATGATAACAGGAGAAATGTCACATGCTGTCGATGTGGCTAAGTCAGAATGCCACAGAAGTTAAAGCAGAGCTACCTCGGGGCCCACTGGGGATGGGTAGTGTTAATAACTTAGATCTCCTAGCAGCTGCAGCAAACACTGTAGAGGTTGACTCCTCGACTGTATAATCTATTCCGACTTCAAGTAGTTTCCAAGGGGTCAGCCAGACATTTCCCCCTGCTGTGTCCAGTACACCTGTGCAATAAAGTATTGTTTCCCAACCCAACCCAGGGCACCTCAGGATACTTATAGACCTCCATACCCAGTACCATACCCGCAAGTTTCGCCCCATGGTCCCCACCATACTCCTTACAATGGGTTCCCTAACCCTCAGCTTATGTATCCTCATCAGCCTTTCTCCTTTGCATGGCCGGTTCAGCTGGCGATGCCTTGTGGGATGCAGGGACCAAGCCCATACCAACCTGGTATGGGTTTTCATAGTGATTATTGGGGAAATGAGCAGAATAATAGCATGCACCTGTTGAGTACCAAATTCATAACAAACCTACCCTTCATCATAACGTACCCTCTCAGTCATCAGTTGATGGAGTAACCCCCAACAGCTTATATTAATTATACGCCCCAGTTTCCCAGATCCACAAGTGACCTACATATCACCTGCCACTTCCCCCCTCTCCCCATACATACCCCATATTCCAGAGCCACATGACCTTCCTGCCTAGGCAACGCCCGATAGCCCCAACCCTCACAGACCTGGCTACCGCATGTCCCATGCGAATTGGGATGGCGTGCCTTAGTCGTTGAGGGAAGCAGTTTATATTTCAAAATCAGTTCTCTCCTGGCCTCCGAGCTCAACACTTCTCTCTCTTAAGTTTAGGCTAAGTTACATCTGAAATTCAAAAGTTGAAAACAGTTAAATAAAGTTCAAGTTGTTATTAACCCTACATCTGGAGTTCGATTCTTTTACTTACTACAAGTGCGTAGCGTGAGCATCTCAACACCACGGATCACGTTACGACACACCTTCATAGTTCTTTTGGTGGTAGTTATCCAGCCCCTTCACAACAAAGAGTTCCAGACCAGAGTGAAGCCAGGATAGAACAGCAGTCCACCCATTCTCGACAACAATCGCCGCTTACTCCATGGGCCACCGGTAGTTAATGCCCCAGGTAGAACAGAGCAGGGGTTAAACTGTCCTGGTCTTATTGGCCGAAGAGAAACAGACAGCTTACCGTGTATGGTTTATTTACCATCACCAACTGATTCAGTTCCAAATGTTCAGCTACAAGCTCTTGTGTCCAACCTTGTTAACAAGAGATATCACAAACGTCCCCTACCTATGATGGTAAATCCAGCTTCAGGGATTATCTGGCTCAGTTTGAGTTGATTGCCCAAATGAGAAAAGTAGAGCATTAGAGTTGGCAACTAGTCTGAGTGGGGCAGCTCAGAGTGTAGTGTGTGATATGAATTATGCTACACTAATGGCTAGGTTTGAGCCGGACAATCAGTCGGAGGTGTACAGAGCTCAAATAAAAAGCAGGATCAGGCGTAGGTTAGAACCGCTCAATGAGCTTGTGCAAGACATAAAGAGGTTGGTCAGATTGGCTTATCCCTCAGCTGGTAGTGACGTCAGGGAAGCATTAGCACAAGACTGCTTGATGGATTCTCTCAAAAATCCAGATATGGAACTATTTGTGTCCCAGGCTAAGCCTAGCAGCATAGGTAACGCTCTCAAATCTGCTTTAGAGTACGAGGCATTTATTGTGGGGAGGGCTCGTAAGACAGGTACCCATAAACCTCAGAGTATTCGAACCCAAAGAGAGGAAACCACTATGATCCCTCCTGATGAAGAATTGGTGAGAGGGGAACTAGACAGCATGCAGGCTCAAATAGCTCAGCTGACTTCAGATTTGAAAAGGCAGAAGGGTAGTAGTGAAAAGAAAGCTGACCAAGGTAACAAAAGAAAAAAATCGGGATACTATTGTGGGCGGAAGGGACATATCATTGCGAAGTGTTTCAAACGTCGGAATGATGAGGCTAGGAATTCAGAAAGGCAAAGATGTGGTCAAGAGTCTAGTGTCAGACAGTCACAGCTAGAAGTTGCTGGGACAGGATGCCAGGTGTCAGCAAAGGGAACTTTAAGTGGGCCTACAAATGATAATTTGGAGGGAGGTATGGACAGTTTATTTCTGCCAATCTCTGTTTTTGGGGTGAGAGTAGAGTGCCTAATTGATTCAGGATCTACAATTACAGTGGTTCACCCAAACAAGTACAAGGATATGGAGGCTGGTTCTAGGCCACGACTACAGCCTATTGTAAATCAAATTAGATTAGCTGATGGTCGGCCTCTCCATTTTAAGAAGGAGGTCATACATTTAGCCACCCTGTGGTGGTGGCTGAGATTGATGCTCCTGGAATTTTGGGGGTGGATTTTCTTAGAAGACAGTTGGAGTGTTGGATGCAAGAAATGGCGTCTTAACTTTAAGTTTTGAGCAACACCAGTGAATTAGAGAGTCTCGTCCAACCCCATATTGAAATGTTACTCTCTTGTCATGTAGATGGCCATCCATGCTATACTCATGCCGTGATTGAGCCTGTCCCGAAGTTTTTGGATTAGCAGATTTTGGTGACCAGAGCTGTGGGGTGGTTCCTCTGAGGGTTGTTAATGTTAATAACGCTTCGATAACCCTTTATGAAGGGACAAACGTGACAACCTGTGAAGTTATTGGGGGTGTTTCTAGTTATTGGAATACACCGAAGGCCTAGATATCACATTCGTGCCACAACCTCTGTAGGGAAGGAGTCGTTGCTTCCAGATCATCTAAACGATCTTTGGAAAGATACTGCTGGTAGACTTAGTAGGGACCAGCAGGGCGAGGTCCATAAGTTGCTAGACCAGTTCCAAGGTACATTTACTCAGTCGAAGTCAAACCTTGGTCGTACAGACTTGGTACGACACAAAATTCAAACTGGTGATGCAGCCCCAATCAAACAGCACCCTAGGCGGGTCCCTATGACATCGACACCTGAAGCAGAAGTCAAACGCATGGCAGACTTAGGCATTATTGAGACCCCTAACAATCCCTGGGCTTCGCCCGTTGTACTGGTACGCAAGAAAGATGGGTCAGTCCGAGTCTGTTTAGATTATAGGAAACTGAATGCCACAATAAAGGACAGCTATCCAATTCTTAGTATAGATGAATCCCTTGATGCGCTAGGTGCATCTTAATGGTTTTCCATGATTGATTTGGCCAGCGGCTACTGGCAGGTGGAGGTGAACGAAAATGACAAGCCCAAGACAGCATTCTGTACTCAGAATGGCTTGTGGCAGTTCAACGTTTGTCCCTGCCACATTTGAACGCCTCATGGAGCGCATACTATCTGGGTTACACTGGCAAACTTGCCTTGTTTACCTGGATGATATAATTGCGTCTGAGGATTCATTCGAGTCCCATGTCAGTAAGCTGAAGGAAGTCTTCAGCAGGCTTCAATCAACCCATATGAAGGTAGCCCCAAAGAAGTGCCAACTTTTTAAGGAAAATTACTGTGTTACTCAGAGGGATCTTCTTGTCATTATAGCTTCTCGTAAACACTTTCATCATTTTATGTATGGCAGAAAGGTTGCTGTACGTACAGAACATGGTGCTTTGCGTTGGGTTCTGGGGCAAATCACCATACTCAAAAACGCTATGAACGAAGGTTGCAGACCTGGTAGTTGAAGGAGGGAACTTTATATTGCCTCAGTAGGGATAGATCCCAGTCCATGAGACTTGTCACGCTCCGGGAGTTACGTGGGGAGGTATTCAGAATTCTCCATTGCAATCGTACGGCAGGGCATATGGGCGTAAAGAGAACTCGCGAGAATATCCAGAGGCGTTTTTGGTGGCCGGGTATTAGTGAAGATACGGACTGAATGTGTCAGAAGTGCCTCCCAGCGAAATCCCGCACTGGGAGACGTTCTGCCCCCCGATACCGCCCCCCCCACTTTGTTCAGTGCCTGGTCGGCTCACCTTGGGAGCGAATGCATGCCAATTCCCTCTGCCAGTGGTAGAACTTGTAACTTAGTAATTTCGGACTATTTTTCCAAATGGACCGAGGCCTTGGCATTGGAGGATCATCGAGCCATTACGGTGGCTAATGTCTTTGGGGACTCTGCAGATTCGGGGCTTCCTTAGTTTTACATTTAGACCAGGGCCCAGAGTTTCAGTCTGACTTGACAAGAGAGATCTGCAGACTACTCGAAATAAAACAGACCCGGACAACCCCATACCACCCCCGGATGGGCAAGTGGAGAGGTTTAACTGCACCCTGCTGAACTTGCTCGCAAAACTATATCAGGATGAACCTGAATACTGGGAGGACCATCTCCCATATGCTATGTGCGCCTACAGGGCCACAGTTCATAAATTCCCTAATATTTGACTATAAATTCCGGGGGGGGGGATGTGTTGTCACGATACATAAACTAAATAATTAACTAAATATAATATTCACATGCTCGCTCAACTCTTGCGATGGTTCCGGTGTCGTCTTCTACGCAGTCATAAAAGTAAATATGGTGAATGTTCAGCATTCATCGACATCAGAATACCTAACTAAACATTTTGGCTTATGTTTACAAATAGGCTCAGCCAACCAATAAAAACTAAACCGTAAACTTGGGCTTTAATCCCAACAAAATTAGTTAGGTGGTTTAACGGTTCTCCTATTACGAGTAATTAGATGAGGAGGATCTGACAATTTGAGCTGTGAGAGCCACTATTAGAGGTACTAGGGAGGCCCACTTCGTTATCCTAACTAGACCCTTTTGTCAACCACGATGTGGGATGGCGGCTACCCCGAAACCTCTTGAGATATTACCAGGTAAGGTCCATGATAAGGGGAAGCCAGCTTGCATTTGTTCAAAGCTGGGGGATAATGTCGAAGCACCCAGTCCCCAATATTTATGTCCCTAGTTGGCTTTCTGCCTGATAGCTGCCTTTTTCCCAGGTGTTCACGGGGCTCCTCTCAGAGTTAGTTTGCAGGATTTCTCTAAACAACTCTACGTATTCTACGGGGCTCTCAATAAGAGAGCACATTCTGCACATATCACTGAACTGACAACCGTTGAAGAGAAAACGGTCAGAAAGCTTTGCAACCATCAACGGTTACAACACAACCAACTGTTTTGTGGAAGACTTTCTTTGATGTTCCGCACCTGCCACGCACATGCCCTGAAGGCGCGACCATTCACTGCCACGCACATGCCCTGAAGGCGCGACCATTCACTGCCACGCACATGCCCTGAAGGCGCGACCATTCACTGCCACGCACATGCCCTGAAGGCGCGACCATTCACTGCCACGCACATGCCCTGAAGGCGCGACCATTCACTGACTTTAGTGGATGACAGCATTGGATGAGAAGAAAGGGAAGGACGTGGGGATCAGCTATAGAAATGACTAAGCAGCCAGGGTCTTTACACACTATATTGCTGAAGTCCAGGGTTCTGAGATGAAGGCAGTTCTAGCAGATGCTAAGTTTGTGTCTGTAATGACAGACTGATATTTCCGTGACAGAACAAGAAATGGTTCGTCACTCCAAGCAAGGCGAGGTGTCAACAGCATTTCTTGGCATTGAGAGCGTGGAGAATGCAGATGCAGCCGGTATAACGAGAGCAATCAAAGCGGCCATACACAGGACTTTAGACATTGATGCTGAGGATTTTGTAAAAAAGAAAGTAGTGGGGATGCACCAAATGTGTTGGGATGTATGGACCTTGTATTATGCTTGCCAGCAACATGTGTAGTGTGTGAGCGTGGCTTCAGTGAGATGAAGACTGGAGATCACGGCTCAGTCAATCGACCTATTCAGATAGTGACTTTTAGATGAGAGCTGTCGGTAAGCATACAACTATGTGAGAAGTGCTTCAGGCATGATGCCTTTCCCTGGCGTCTGAAAACACACTGTTCTTTGCAAAAAGGTTTTTTCAATAACCGATTGAGCCCACATTTTCACAAGTTTATTCCTATGCATGGGATACACCAAGTTAGGATACTCGTCTTTTACAATCACCAAAAGTATACCTGGCCTTACTTAAACTCTCACCATGGTGCCGCCGTCTTTCTACCATTCCAAAGAGTATAACAAAATCGAACTAAAGGCGGTCAATTGAAATAACTATCAACATTGCTGAATCTTATTAGTTAACTAATAAATACGGCCATGTTTGATGAATAAATTAAACACTCATGGAAATTGCGCCATAAATTACCGGGAGAACTGGGGATTATTGGAAGTGAATATATACTGGAATTGGTTTACCCACTGTTTGCTTTCTAATCTTCATTGACGGTATATAATCTACCTTCATATCTGCACTTCCTTCTTTGTCTGTCTGATATCTATTAACTTCCCTGATACTGTATCAATTCCTACAAATGTTCCTATTGTCAATACATATTATTTTCACAGAAAATTAATAATATTCAGCCTCGGCGATATATTATTGCCTGTGCCTATATGGATCGGGATGAGTATCTCGTGCATGTACTATGTTGGTTTATCGCTGGTGCGTGATTGTTTTTCAATTGATATATCAACCTTCAGATATCTCAACCTTCATTCACAGGTAGCTCCAATACCATCTTAATGTCGGAGATGTGAACTTTCAAAGTTTCTCTCCCTGGGTTGAATCGACTTTTACAAAATCTCATACGGAAACTTACTCAAACATTCACAGATGTACATTTTGTGTGTGCATCGTGTATGATTGCAACTCTGATAGCGTTTTCGTAGCGTTGGTCTGGGAAATTGCAGGATGTCAAAAAGACGTCCAGCAGGGCTTGTCCCAAGCCGACCCTCGAGTGTAATGGTAATTTTGGGGTTGAACGTCACTTTCAACAACGAGGTGATGTCGCGACGGTGATATATGAGGATGTATGCGATGTTTGGACAACTCCCCTTAAGTGCCAGCGCCTACTTGGCACAAACCCGTTTCCCAGATTGGGCTGCGGAACCCACGCCGCTGGGACGAAGGTCCAGTACGGTACTATTGAGTTAACGGGTCGGGTGCATCCCCTTCCAGAGGCGGGCCCGCCGTTTAATGTGAGTCACGATGAATCAGTTATGTTTTCGCATCTTGGTATCGAACCCACAACCTGTGGGTCGAAAGGTGACTTCACCACGGGAACCGACTCCGACCCTTGAGGGACAGTATGTATTGCTTCAACCTCTGCTCTGAGAATTGGCCACATCAGGGGTGAGATAACTTGCCTAAGAGAATGGATATCTCATAGGCTTGGTATATTTCCTAGGCTTTCAGGGGCTACAACAGAGTTGTTTGATAAGTCGCACAAAATGACAGCAAAAAGATTATAGCTCTTTTATGATTGCTTCGGGTTGCCATGGATGGTTCTGATCTGTGATTGCTTTTCGGGAGCAAATTGTCAGACTCATGGAATCGTAAGACTTTTAAATGTTTTCTTTCATGTACATTTTTACCATAACATAGATGCGATATCAGTTGACCATGGTGAAACGTTGCATTTATGGAACGTGTAATTCTGACTCGCGCTACCCAGAACGTGTGCAAAATGTTATTTTCCTCCCATTTCCCAAGCCAAAAACCGATCTTGAGAAGTGTTTGCTTGTGACACCATCAGCAATTTAATCCAGAAACAATCACGAGTAAATCCTTTATCTGCTCGAAGGTGCTCAATACCTCGTTGACATTTAACACCGTAAATTTGTCGTCATTTGAGCGTTCAGGTTCAGGTGGTGGAACGTGGCCCCTCACCTTGTAGTTTCATTCTTGAATGCGATGTCTGGTATACAGGTATAGAGGTTTAGCGCGATATTAGCCGGATTAATTTGTGTTACCTCGCCTTAGCCCAAGTACTCCAGACCGTATGTTCTGACATACAATCCGAGTCAAACCCTGTATCAAGCAATATTGAAATAAATTAGATTTGTGCTGATGGCGGATTGGCCAAGGATTATGGGGATGCCACAGTTATTGCACATAATCATGATTAGATATCATGTTCATTGATGAGAGGTCACATCGCTGCATGCAGCGCTAAATTCAAGATAGAGAATGGTGAGCGTGGAGATTGTTCCTGTGACCCGTGACAATGACTATGGCCATGGTTGCAAAGTAAGAGGTTTTTTCATGCTCTTGATTCCCTGTATTTTCACAATTTCTGTTTCTGAATTTGTGAAGACTTGTGAACTGATTTTTTTCCTTAAATAATTATTTACCTGCACCTCTAGTTGCATATTGTCTGTGGTGGAATGTTTGATAAATTCTTTGAAGTCCAAAGTGTTTCATTTCTGGGATCTTTAACATAAAAAACTCAGTGAGAATTCAGTCCCATTATTAACTTGTTTAGTGAAAGAGACAAACATTTGTAGGTTACAAAACAATTTCATTTTCTTAGTACTTGAGTGTAGGATTATTATAAATTACTTCTATCAGTTCATGGTATTAAATGACAACTATTTAAGACTCCCGGGATAAGACCTTTCAAATGCGATTCATATAATATCACAACTTGAATGGGACATTCGTAGATACATTTGATATCCTCTCATCCACATTTTACAAACACCACACATCATGTAAGGCAGTTGTGGGTACAATGCACTGCCGAAAGTGTGTCTGTTATAGCATATAACAGACATAAATTATGTCTGAGGAAATATGGACCTCACAGTGGTTTATTGGTTCTATTTTTGACAGTGACAACTTAACGAGCATTTTCGATTGTCTCCAACGATTATGTGACGATATGATTCATAAATGAGTTGTGCATTAGGATCTCTGGTCAGTGAACCAAAACCATGGAAAACGTTGTGTCTGCATGAACGAGCCTAGGTAAAATGTCGGTTATTGAACGAATCATGTGCATTGATATTACAGCCCCAGTAAGGCTTTAAGCGAGCGTTGGCAACAAAAACTATTAATCTGTATATGTTTTATTTGTTACAAATATTGTACTCTCATGCGCCAACTTTCACTGACGTTCATTGTATATGATGCAGTTAAACGAATTCATAGACTTCCACCACATAGAGCTACAAAACAATTTATTCTCGTTTTCCAGTTTCGCCATTGCGGCTTATGGACTGGATTGAGACTGTCGTATCGCAATCTGTGGAGTGGTGATGTGCGACACGCGCTCGAGGATGTTGATACAGGAACACGAACTTCAGGCGTAGGGTTTAGAAGAAACTTAAACGTTATTAATGTCTATGACTTTAGTATTTCAGATGGAGCTTTGCCTTAAAGATGAAGAGAGAAGCGTCGAGCTCGGAGGCCAGGGTAGAACTGATTTTTAAAGGTTAAAACGATTCCAGGGGTGGGGGGGGGGGGTTCTCACTATGTGGAGGTTAGTGGGGATGTGCCGCCAATTTGGGTAGTTTTTTTGGCATTTTGGTATACAAATGGGTCGTTATTTCTTGGAGACAGGTATAGCAATGGGTCGGTTTTTTGGCAATGCCAATGACCTGGTATACCAATACCAGGTACGTATTTTTGACAGCGAGTATAGCAATTGATATTTGTTTTGTGATGGGACAAATACCACAAGGTCATCAGTGTGATATCCCCGCATTATTGACATAATGAATGTTTACACTTCACTAGTTGTAATAGCATTCGCCGGGTGGCGTGATAGTTGGTTCCGTTTCTGTAAGTTCGAGAATAAACACGTGTAAAACTTCATGGATCTGTTATGTGATTGCTACATAGTAGAACGTCACATTTTGGCGACGAGGATGGGATACTATAAGCCCAAAATATCCATAGAAGTGAGTGTTTGTTAATTTCTAAACGACACCCCCGTGTCCATTGATTTTAATGGTGAAGTCGGAATCCGTCCCGCTCGAATCGCATTTTTGACAGGTAATTGATCGGGGTGATTTATAAAGTTTTGCGCCATTTGACAGGCCATTTTAAAGGGACCCAGATTTCGTTACCAGCCAAAGGTTTTTAACTGTTTAATTACTGAACTTTTTCCGTTTCTGAAGTGGTATTAGATATACCAGATCCATTTTATCTTTGGCTTACGAGGAATACATTGATACGGAATCAGCCCAATCCATTAGAAAGTGACTCATCGAGGAGACTCACCTAGATCGGGGGTGACTTTATAAAGTTTGCGCCATTTTTAAAATCGCCATTTGAAAGGGACCCGATTTCGTTACCAGCCAAAGGGTTTTAACTGTTTAATTACTGTTGGGTCATAACTTTTTGTCTGATGTAAGATATTTAGGTGTATTAGATATCCAAATATTCACTAAAGAGATATTGGTCATAATTTGGTGCACTGCAGCGTTAATGGACAGATTTAAGTTGGGTTTTTATGGTTGTCTCTGTATTATGGCCCATGTCACTATACCTTGAATACCATATACCTTTGAGCCACAGCAAATTTTCTTGTCTATGCTGCACTTGAACTTGGTGTTTAGTTAAGTTGTCATTATTGTTATTGAAAAAAAAAAAAAATTAATATTTATCTTGTTGGCTTAAAAAAAACATACAGAATCAGAGATAATGGAATCGACCACTCAGGCACCTCAAAGGCAATAGTTTCACAGTATATTTGTTGTTATATTACTTTAAAGGAATCATTTGACCAAATGAATTTATGCATGTTATTAATGATTTGATAATTGTCAATATGTAATGCATGCCTTGAACAAGTTTCATGTTCCACTTATTAGAAGTAGATGTAGATATTTTCCAGTTGTTGCAGCATTCTGGGTTGTTTGTTAGCAAGTTTGAAGCATGATTGGGATAAAAAGGAATTACAAGTGGACTATTTTTTGCCATGTTTTTCTTAAACAGCCTTTTCTTGGTAAGATATTGGTGAAATTATACATCCAAATATAAATATAATACATATTTATAAATATAATACTGTTGATGTAACAAATTTTGTACAGACTCTTTTATTTTATCAGCTATGAATTACAACCATACGGAAAGCCTGGGATGTTGATGGTTGTTGGGGTCTACCGTTTGGCAGAGTTTATATGTTGATGACTTGTCCATAGTAGTAGGTATCCCAACTGCCCACCTGATTCACCAATACTCTATGCGTGAGCAGTGAAATTTAGTGATTTTTAGTTTATTGTTGTGTTCTAAGTTGACAACCAATTAAAATAATATAAACACTTTCAAAAAGCTCAGTCTTTTTTTTCCCCCATCATACCAATAACTTGGAAATATGATTTTAGTTACTTTAAAAAGAATTACATATAGCAGACGATGTTTTTGCTTAATGACGCCTTTTGTTTCAACTAATTATGGAGGCTAATTATCACTGGGGTCCTTCAACATGCTCGCGCAAATTAACGGTGGCTAGCATAAAGTTGCAAATGGTCTTATATTAAACCGTGGATTTCAAGCCATTGTTTCGTATTTTTACCTACAACAAAATATAAACCCATCTAGCTGAATTTTCAACTTTAAAATTTCAACTGGCTGCCCTGTCAAAACGGTACCACAGATTTTCAAGGTTTTTACACCAGAATAAAGATATTTTTATGAAGAAAGATTTCCCCCGCCTCCTTAATCCGGACCACAAACGGCGAGAATGCGCAACCACGAAAACGAAGGATAGCTTTACTAAGATGGCGGCCTCGACAAACTCGATTCCCGCCTCCGTCGTAACTTTTGAAAACTACGGTTTATGAGGACAAATTAAAGAAGATTTTCACATAAATCGGTAAGAAAACGATTGTAGAATGATTAATATTGTAGTACATGTAAATTATATTGGGTTATACTGCATAGATTTTGAGCGGTGAAGCAGTTAAGTGTGACCGGTTTCGCATTCGTCGTGGAACACGTGTTAATCAAGCTCATTTTGGAGATTTTCGGTGTTAAATATCTGCTATCATCGGAGTTATGAATCCGAACTAAGCCTTCATATTAATTTACAATGAAGTTAACAGTATATGTTTTATAATTATGGCCATTTATTTGTAGCAGATTAATCAAAGAAAGATATATGCACAAAATATTAAATCGATGATACATTTGACAAATAAGAAATATTCTGGCAAATATTTTTATTGATTTTGGTGGTCCAGATTAGATTCTTCTGTTGAATACCATTGCATTGTTCCTGAAATATGTAAAGTCCCTCCTAAATATATTTATTGTCTAAATGAATACATGCATGAAAACATATATTCTTGCCCTGACATCTATGATATATTTTATATTTTTCTGGTGATGATACACAGGTAAAGTTGGAAGCCAGATTTTCGACTTCAGGACGAGGACGACCACCGTCTCTCCCGAAGTTGCAATGTACCAATAGGCTGTTTCTTCAGTTCAGGTCTATGCAATCAAGAACCGGAATGCCTCATGGGAAACAGTTGGCAAAAGGCTGTCACAGCTCTTTGGTGATTATCCACAGCACAGATGTAGGGTTCTGGTTGAGAGCATCATAACAGAATGTTTGAAATCTGAAACAAGGGAGGAATTTTATGATATTGTGGTTGACTTAGACAGTGTTGGTTCATGCTGTGACAGCCATGGATTAAGTCGTCAGAAGCTGCTTGACTTCACAACCAATGTGACATTTCCAATAGACTGCTGCTAGAACTAGATGCATTCATTTCCTCAGAGAAGTTATCATTTGAACATTTGTTTTGTGTTGTACAGAAATTAAATCCTGTACAACATTTCAAGGATACGCGTCACACAGAACTTGCAAAATTTCTTATTGAAAGAGGGAAAGGGGAATTCATTTGCGAAAAACCCTGAATCTATGCACAATTTTTGGGAGCGCAAGATACCTTTGTTGTCTTCGATCACAAGTGCATGTCATGTATGTGAATCATCAGACATTGCAACAAGTTCCAGTAGTACCCCAATGGGTAAACATAAAAGTGCTTGTAACTGCTCACGACTCGGCTGTCAACGTATGAGGAACTTCGTTCTGAAAAGCAGGTAGAGATAAGAAGGTTAGATGGAAATATACAAAGCACAGTTTATTAAGTTTGCTAAGTACTGGCATAGTTATGTAGGGGTAACATGATTTAATAGAATATCTGATCTCTTACCCTTGATTAAATGCATAAAAATATCCACCAAAGTTGCTTGAATTACAAAACATTGACTTCTTATGGTCATATAATTCCATGTGTCTTGAGTGTAATTAATAATGTATAGAACAGCCGTATAAAGTACTCAATAAAAAGTTTTATGTTATATTGTTAACTTATTACACTATCATTTGACCCCTCTAGTTAAGAACTCTGGCTCGTGAATCTACCTTGACATGGTGCCAGGGCTCGGCTCGTTACAAAATGGTACTCATTACAGCGCAATTATTATAATATTTTGCTTACTTGTCTCAGTCACATAGACCAGAGACTTCACTGAATTTCCCTTTCATCAAGAGATAATCTATGTAAGAAAATTTCATACTTATATCTTGCAACTTTCTTCAAATTGATGCTTGGCGGTGTAGGAAGTCCAGTATTAACGTGCCCGATAAGTGTTTTCTCGGTGAAAAATGGACGTCCAGATAAAAATAGAAATCCTTGTTTTGAAAAGCCCTTGATGCTGTTTTGAATGTACAGTTAGACACAAAGAATAAGTCCTGAAAAATTCATGTTGATACCTTTTGTGTTTGCAAAATGGTTGGCATGGCAAATTCTATCACTTTCATAACTAAATTTTATTTTTGTAAAATCATACCCCAATTGCTTGTCAATTTCATATACTTCCTTCTGTACTACTTGTAAGTGTACTATTTTGATTGTAAGTTTGTATTCTAATAAATACATCCTGAAAATTGCAAGCAATTATCTTGTATCAGTAATTTGTTATTATTTTCTGAAGTTAGGTGATTTTCAGCATTTTTTGATATTTTTTATCACAGGTCAGTTTTGTCTCTGGGAGCATATTTAGCATATATTTTAAGTCATTTCCCATTAATTGAAGATCCTAAAAAAAATAGAGGTAGAAACAACCTCTCTCTGATATAGGGAATGTGAAAAAAATGGCATTCAGGAGTAAATAGTTCAAATGACCACCCTCACAAATATGCCCGAGGCCATTTGATATTTTCAGCGTTCATGGTGAGAAATGCATTTTTGGCAATTTCAAGGAGCTTTTTTGAAAAAAGTATGAATCCCTGGGCCCTGATAATCTAGATTCTCTTTGTCAAGGGCCCATATTCCAGGAAATCACAATCAAAATGGAGATTGGGGGCTCTACTTGCATTTTTGAGGGGTGACAAAAGTGTTTTTTGTCCATTTTGGGTTTTTCCCATTACGGCCTTTTTGCTCAATTTCGAAAAAAAGGCACAATTTGTTTATTTTTTATCCGAATTGACAAAAAGAGGTACCATTACCTTTGGAATTCTATTTCCTATGTGATGAAACACATTAAAACACCATTTATCTACTTTGTAAAAATCACTTGGGATACCTACTAATAGTAGCATGAAGTGGTCTATTGTTTATGCCAGTTACAAAGGCTTTCACCACACCATTCCTCTCAGACCATTACTTGTTGATGTCCACTTTAATAAGAGACAGCAAATCCCTTCCTCCAGCAAGTTCCAAGCTGTCACGTTGGATAGCTTTGTATTGATCTACCCCAAGGAAGTAAGCTAATTCTTCCTTGTTGTCATCACTTAAGGCTTCTACATCAAAAATAGTGGGTTGCATTTCAGTCTGGACAGCCTTATCGACAAGCACTGGCACAGATGAATCCATCTTGGGAATTTAGCTTTTCCTGCATAGCTTTGGTCTTGGGGCCACTTTTCTTTGACTAGATTTGGATAGAGTTCAGATACTTTCACATAGCAGCCTGCACAAAACTTGGGTATATCTTTGGAGAAACTTTTTGTGCTCTTTCCACATAATGAGAAAAGTTTGTCTTGCACACTCTTTGGCACCTTCGATGACAAGTGAAGCGGGAGTCCTTGCTCAATTGACCATACTTTGTGAAGAGCATGGCTGCACATTTCTTCTTATAGCGACCTGTCATGGTGTACCCAAATTACTTTTTCTTACTGAAAGATAAACAGAGAAATACAGATGTGAATTTAAGTCATGGAAACATGATTAAATGACAGATGAAATGTATCAATGGAAATACTATGTCATTATTCTTTCTCAATTATGCAAGACCAGATAACATTAAATGAGTATAATTGCCTTCTAAACATGCTATTATTAGGCATAAAATTTACAATAATTAATCTATTCAGTGTATAAGCAATTGCAAATGGTGATTTCCAGCTCCATTCGAATTATTACAAATGGTTATAAAAATAGAAATACAAAGCCAGTAGTGAACCCAAAATGGATGGTGACAGTGATTAACCAGCCCTTTGTTTTGCGTACCATAACTCAGTTATTGCTCGGTAGATTTAAAAACGGCTTGGTAGATTTCTTAAAAAATGTCTTACCTTTCATTTAAACGAAGAATAATTTTCGCCAACCCTGTAGAATTTTTGCCAGAACTTATTTTCTCATGCTAGGTAGCAGGCTGGTAGGGTTTCAACTGTTCAAGCTCAATTTGTACATCAGACGCCACCTCGATCGGGGTGCAGTCAACGATGTTATTTTTCGTATGCAAATTTTCGTATCACATGGAGAGGATGGGCACTCTAAGCCAATCAAATGAAGCGTTAGAAATATTTCCAAGCATCTTTTATAACAGATAATCTCATTCGTGCACACTTCACATCAAGTCACCTCGATTTAGGTGAGTTCCCTCGTTTGGGGTGAGTCACCTCGATCGGACGGTCGTCCCCGACCTGTTTGACCTTCCTGACCTTTGAACTACGAAATAGTGTCAAGGACATTTCTGTATTCAAAATATAGAACACAACATGCCGACGCACGGACATCTAAACTCATTCAATGTGAATGATGACTGGAACAGTTATAAGGAACAATTGGAGTTCTACTTTTTGGCAAACGATGTCAGTGACGATGATAAGAAGAAAGCCATTTTGTTGAGTTGTTGTGGACCTGAAACATACCGTATTGCTCGGAATCTTGTACAGCCGAGTCGATTGACTGACAAGAACTATTCGGATATTGTGAAGCTGTTGACTTAACATTTCTGTCCAAAACCATCTGCAACTATCCAGCGAGCAAAATTTAACTCATCTTACAGAGAACCAGGCCAGTCAGTTTCTGAATTTATTGCTGAGCTGAAACGACTTTCTGAACATTGTAACTTTGGTGTTCAATTGGAACAAAATTTGGCAGATCGGATATTGGTGGGTATTTGTCATGAACGGATAATGACAGCGTTGTGTGATGTGACTGACTTAACATATGCTAAGGCATTGGACATTGTTTAAGTTATGAAGCCACAGATAAGAGTGTAGCAGCGCTTCAATCATCAAGCACCTAGTCACAAGCCATCAATGATACACCTGGTGCCACAGCAAACAGGGTGCATAAAATGCAAGCCAAGAAAAGTTATGCCAATCTTGGAAATAAGAAGCCATCATTCCAACCACCCCAACATCAACAACAAAAAGAGTGTTATCGTTGCCTCTCACAAAAACATCATCACAGCAAATGTTTCGCTAGAGATATGATTTGTAACTACTGTCACAAGAAAGGACGCATTGTCAAGGCATGTAGAAAGAAAAATGGTTGTCAAATTCAAAAGACGTCATGTCTCCGAACAACTACTACAGACCATTACCAACGATGACATTGTGGAAGAATCACTATATACTGTTTACTCTGTCAGTGACCGGACCGGTCCTGCACCTCCACTAATGGCAGTGATGGAGGTAGACGGAAAAGAGCTTGAAATGGAAATCAACACAGGAGCGTCCGCCACTCTGATGAGTAAAACAAAATTTGATGAATTTTTCCAGTCAAAGCAACTCAAGAAAAGTAGATGTAGTCTATCCACCTATACAAATGAGAAGATTAAAGTGGAAGGGGAAATTGAAGTTTTCGTCAAACATAATGGACAGAAAAAGAATCTGCCCATTCTAGTAGTATCTGGTAGTGGTCCAACATTACTGGGTAGGAACTGGCTGCAAAATGTCAAAATCGACTTGGGCGAGGTACATGCTATCAATGTACATGGTACATCTAAAATCAACAGTTTGATGAACTGTTTAGTGATGAACTAGGTCAGCTTAAAGGAGTATCCGCACAACTACAAGTACCTGCTGATGCTAGACCAAGCTTCTTCAAAGCCAGACCTATTCCCTATGCACTGAGGGATCGTGTTAATGAAGAGATTGATCATCTGGAATCACAGGGAATAATAGAAAGGTCCAGCATTCTGATTGGGCAGCCCCAATTGTACCAGTAGTTAAACGCGATGGAAAGAAGATAAGATTATGTGGTGACTACAAGGTGACTGTCAACTCTGTAGCAAAAACAGACACATATCCAATTCTGCGTGTAGAGGATCTATATGCTAGACTTTCTGGTGGACAAAAGTTCAGTAAACTAGATCTCAGTAATGCCTACCTGCAAGTAACACTACATCCGGATAGCAGGAAGTTCACTACAGTCAACACACCACGTGGACTGTTTCAGTACAAACGTTTGCCGTTTGGCATTTCATCAAGTCCGGGAATCTTCCAGCTATGTATGGACAATTTGCTTGGTGACCTACCTGGTGTATGTTGCTACTTTGATGATGTGCTCATATCTGCACCATCGGTGGAGGAGCATCTGTCGATTCGGAAAGAGTATTCCAACGTCTCTGTACAGCAGGATTGCGTTTAAAGAAGGACAAGTGCACCTTCTTATCCAGTGAAGTATCATATCTAGGACACAAGATTGATGCATCGGGACTGCATCCTCTTGATGACAAAGTGAGAGCTATCGTAGAAGCTCCACAACCAACCTGTATAGCTGAGTTGAGATCGTACCTGGGCATGCTGAACTATTACAGTAAATTTCTACCTGATTTGGCTACCATACTCGCTCCACTTCATCACCTACAGAGGAAAGATGTTGTATTCAAGTGGGGTGATTCTCAAACAGCTGCATTCAACAAGTCAAAGGAACTTTTGAATTCATCTCGGTTGTTGGTACATTATGATCAGGGGCAGCCAGTGGTATCTCCATACGGCGTTGGGACCGTTATGTCCCACGTATTCCCTGATGGTACAGAAAAGCCAATTGCTTTCGCTTCAAGATCGTTCAGCGTTGCAGAGAAGAATTACTCTCAGCTTGATAAAGAAGGCTTAGCTGTCATATTTGCAGTACGCAAATTTCATCAATATCTTTGGGGACGCAGATTCTCCATTATGACTGATCATAAACCTTTGTTGGGTTTGCTAGGGGAAACTAAGCCTGTACCAGTGATGGCGTCTCCTCGTGTTCAACGCTGGTCACTGATACTAGGGACATATGACTACCACCTAGTTTATAGACCTGGATCTGCTAACGCCAACGCTGATGCAATGAGCAGACTTCCTTTGAAAGATTCACCAATTAACCCTCAGCCTCCTGGAGAAATTGTGTTGTTATTGAATCATATTAATGATCAGACTACTCTATCGGTGAACCTGATTAGACAATGGACTCAGAAAGATCCAACATTGAGTAAGATCTATGAGTTACTCCAACAAGGTTGGCCTGAAGGTCTTCAAGTGGATGAACCTTTAAAACCCTATGCTAGCAGGAGGATGGAACTCAGCATAGAAGATGAATGTATCTTGTGGGGTATTTGTGTGGTTATTTCCCCACAAGGTCAGAAGAGAATTCTTGATGAATTACACACCGCTCATCCTGGTGTTACCAAAATGAAAACATTAGCTCGGAGCTATGTGTGGTGGCCACACATTGACGTGGACGTTGAGTCAGTGGTGCTGGAATGCAACAGTTGTCAAGCTATTCACAAACCTCCCCCGGAAGCACCCCTACATCCCTGGGAATGGCCCGATACCCCCTGGGATCGCCTCCATATTGATTACGCTGGTCCATTTATGGGTAAAATGCTACTGATCATAGTGGATGCATGTTCTAAATGGATTGACTGTCATGTCATCCAGCACCTCAACAGTAACCATCGAGAAATTGACTGAAAGTTTTGCCATACATGGTCTTCCAAGGACAATTGTGAGTGACAATGGATCATCATTCACCAGTGAGGAATTCCATAAATTTACTCGCTCAAATGGCATCCAACATATCACATCCAGCCCGTGGCATCCCGCTACCAACGGATTGGCAGAAAGAGCAGTTCAGACTATGAAATCTGGTGTTAAAAAGATGGAAGGAGGAACTTTGGAAAGTAAAGTGTCACGCTTCCTGGCTCGATATAGAATCACGCCTCACAGCACCACCTGTGTAACACCATCAGAACTGTTAATGAAACGTAAAGTCAGATCACGCCTGGATCTTATTCGTCCAAGCATCACAACCCGTGCTCTTGCTTCTCAATCAAAGCAGAAGTACTACCATGAACGACACACCCATCCACGTACCATTGAAGTGGATGACACGGTGCATGCCAAGAACTTTGCATCCGGCTCTCCCTGGCTAGCCGGTACAGTAATTGACAAACCTGGACCTTTGTCATTCCGTGTGAAACTAGAGGACGGTAGAGTAATCCGTCGTTATCTGGATCATATGAGGATGCGCTACAGCAGTGGTAACTTACCCGTGGACTCGCCTATAGTTACGCCGAACGACGACGTACGTGCAACACCACACTTACCTGATTCTGGAGTGCATACACCTAGAGTAGTTCCAGTTGAATCTCAGAACATTCAAATTTCTAGTGTTTCACCCTCTGCTACACCCAATGTCGAGACACCCAAACCTGAAATAAGTGTGTCACCTGTCCGGATCAATGGTGGACGCCAGTCTACACGTAGGAGTAATCCACCAGCGCGATTGATCGAACAGATGTGATTCCATTGAACATTGAGCTATTTTGATGATTATTATTAATATTATTATTGGTAACATTCGTACAGTATTGATAGTTTGCATTTTGTCTGATATCATGGAAGTTATGATTTAAGTGTGGAGGAATGTGATATCCCCGCATTATTGACATAATGAATGATTACATTTCACTAGTTGTAATAGCATTCGCCAGGTGGCGCCATAGTCTGTTCCGTTTCTGTAAGTTCGAGAATAAACACGTGTAAAACTTCATGGATCTGTTATGTGATTGCTACATAGTAGAACGTCACAATCAGCATACATTAAGTGGTTGATAAGCATATAATATACAACCAGGTTTACTTGTATTTAATTAAAAGTTAAATAGAAACAATTGTTAACATTTTAAAAAGTTATGAAAGAACACTGCCCCATTTAACCAGTCCACCATAGTCTGGTGAGCATACCATAACCAATATGCTAGTATCCTTATGAGATATTTTGGTATTCCACTTTGAAACGTTTTAAGAAATAAGAAAAGGGGGCGACTATTTCCGAACTTGCTTCTCTTAAACTCAGTTCATAGCTGGGAGTTTTTGGGTGGAAACCAACCAGTTCAGCAAGAGCCACTTATCACAATAAATCTAACCTTTAACCCTCTTTATTAACAGTTACCAAGCAAACACAGGTTATGAGATCAATCATGTTCCTAAGTTATTCAATGAAACATCACATTATAAAGAAATAAATGTGGAATACACTGAGCAATGCAAATTATGTCAGGTCACATTGTTAGCTGTAAAAATCTCTGCAACATCTTTCATACTAGTTAATATGAATCTCTGTTGTTTATTTGTTATAGGTTCCTACGTGGGGTTATCAAGAAGGAAAATTCTTCCAACAGATGCGCCATTTGAGTCCTAACCACCTTGGGATGGGTTACTGCTACAGATGGATCTTTCTTCCTCAAGTCACCTCAAAATAAGAATGCCTTATTTGCTGTCATCTTGGAAGGATCATCATACAAAGTTCAAGTGAATGGATGCAGTATTGATCTTAGTACATGGGGTTTTCCATCAGCTGTTAAATTTAACTTGGCTGAAATCCTCATGTCTTTTCTTGAGGTGGCCAGACTATGTCAGGGAACTTCGGTTAAAGGTGATATGCCCCAGATATAGTTTGAGGTACAGGTTCTATTTCTCTCAGATGGAAGGCACTACATGTTGAACTAATATAAGTGAGTTAAGGTGTAAATATGTATCATTACTGATTGCTTGTCATTGTTGTGTATGTTCTTACTATTTTCTACTACAGGGTAATTTAATGAGTTAAACATGACCTTGAAGTTTATTACATTATTTTTAGGTACATTACCATGTCTTTTTCTTGTATTCTCTCCTACCACCTACGATCTCATGGAGAGCCTCTGGGTCATGCATGTCATGCTCAAGGTTTGTGGCATAAAGCCGAGTAATGTTAGGACTCGATACAGGAAATGCAAGACTATCAAGCTTATATAGCTTTATCTATGTCAGTTATTACTGCCTTTGCTCCAATGCGCCAACTGACCCGTCAACTGGGATTTGTTCGCAAAAATACAAACTGAACTCACAAAAGTTACTTAATTGCCATTGAAATTTCCTCTATTATGTGGATCAGTATCTGCATTTTTCGAACGTACTGTGCGGATGCACCGGCAATCCTAGAAATTGATAATCCTCTTTGTGTATCGGTTCACACATCAGTTTAGATAAAAGGGAATGAACATGGCAGTTTGATGTCATAACGTTTTGTTCTCTCCTTAATTACACTCTGACAGACTAAAACATGTTAATGAAACCAATAGAAGGAGTGGAAACGAAGCCAATATCAATGTAATCTCGTGTGCAGTGTCTGCCTCGGCATGATCGCCACGAGATATCTGTCTCGCTCACACTTCAGTTCGGCTCGTTTGAACTTTCAGAAGCGATACCTGCTGTGCGATAAACTACTTATTTCTTTTTCGAAAACTTTCACCAGGATCACCAAACCTGATGAATTTGCCCAACGAGGTAATTATTTACATATCGATAAACACGCTAATTTACATAGTTTCCTTTTTTGGGGTAATCAATATGTTTTATTCGATTAAAGTTTGCAAGTGTTGATTCCGCATTGAGACTCTTAGCCCGGTAAACTGACCTAACTATTACCTGTCTGACAGAGGCGGATTGTAGGTATACGTTGAGTGAACAAAAACAAATCCGGTGCTCACGATGATTAAGCTGTTAAATGCATATTTTTATTGTATTGAGTTAAAAGCGTGAGCGATAATACCTTGATTTCGAACAATTCATCGAATCTCAAGCTTCCAGAATTTTTCAAATTTATCAAAAACCGTGTGGTATAGTAAGACCGGATAGCAGCACAAAAGCCTTAACCAATAACCTAACAGGGTCCAATATAAATAAATGTAATTGCCCTTATAGTTAACCTTATTATCGCATTCAAACACGTATTTTTGTCAGCATAATATCGCTGACAATGGGCGATAATTGGGTGACATATTTTTGCAATGTCTGAATATTTCTATGAAACTGACTACACCCAAAAATATTACTGAAGCATTTGTCTACCCCCAGCAAATTTATGTTTAGTGCTCTTGTAGACCCAAGTGAATCATGAATTCCATTTCGTTGAATGACTAATGGATAAATTTAAGATGTTGGTAACTGTGTGACTCCAGAACATATTTTGATTCTTTTCACATCAAGTTCAATGATGTTTTGAAGGCAATAACCTTCACAGTGGGCAGGAAAAGGAAAAGGCCCAGGAAGATTTTTAAATCTGAGAAGTATCACTACAAGACCTCAGCTGACAGAAAGCGTGTCATTTCTGAACATGCCTATGCAGCTGAATGTGAAGAGAGAAAAAGGTAACAGTTTGTCGCCTGATGTTATAGTTTGTGGGATAAAAGCATAAGTTTATTGTACCACTTTTCAACAAAATAGTTTAATTTATGAGCTCTATTTTTCAAATGATATAGATTTAAAAAAAAAAACCTTCCTTGTGTTATTTGTGTTCAATAGGTGTTTTATTGACAGTAAAACTGGGCCAGGTGCAGATACAAGTCCCTTCGAAGCGGGGATTCCCGAGGGATACCTCTTCTCTATCCTATGTGGGGGGAACCACTCCTTGGTGAGGAGTTTAAAGTTTTTCTCCACAAACATACAATAAAGATAAGTTGATTACGCATATCATCACTTACACAATTTAAACTACCTCACTTCACACATAAAAAGCACAACTAAGACTGCATAGTAAAAGGAACTTTATTTTTGTATATTTATTATATCTACAATGCTATATTACTCTGATAAAAAAAACCACTCACTTAATTGTCTGCGCTTTGTTTGAGCGAGCCAAAGAAGGCTTCTCACTGGTCGACCATGGTGCAGAGTAGGCTCCATCACACAGTCTGTAATCACTGGTCGACCATGGTGCAGAGTAGGCTCCATCACACAGTCTGTAATCACTGGTCGACCATGGTGCAGAGTAGGCTCCATCACACAGTCTGTAATCACTGGTCGACCATGGTGCAGAGTAGGCTCCATCACACAGCCTGTAATCACTGGTCGACCATGGTGCAGAGTAGGCTCCATCACACAGTCTGTAATCACTGGTCGACCATGGTGCAGAGTAGGCTCCATCACACAGCCTGTAATCACTGGTCGACCATGGTGCAGAGTAGGCTCCATCACACAGCCTGTAATCACTTACGGCAACATAAAAAACGCATCACTATACAAATATAAACATGCATTAAAAAGTAGAAATTTAACAAATGTATATGTTATAATACTATTTTGGCTCATACGTTCTTAAAAAGCCTCCCCCTTTAATTGTCAGCACGAAAGCCCGGGTTACATCACACAACTCTTTGGGAGGGGTGTAACCCTGATTTCAGCAATCCTCACAGCAAGCGAGTTCACCCTCCAAGTGGACTCGTCGTGTCACGTGGGGATTGTTTTAGCCTGGCCTATCATGTGGACCCTTTATAAGGTCCACAGATGGGTCAGTCACGGAGAGATTCATCTAGTCAGAGAAACGATTCGGACCGCGAGATTCCAGGGAGCTTCATAGTTGAAATATAAATAAACAAAATAAGCATCTCTACTCCAGGACTCGCGTTGATTTCCTCTGATTAGTCCCCACTCCAGCAACTACAGGCAGTGAGTAACAGTACGAAAACGAAGGAGCACATAAGCCAAGAAAGTCTAGCTTTACATTTGGTGTGAGAGTCCGGGGAGTTGGCAACTTCCACTGTTGTCAACGTACATATTTTCCCGAAGCTTACACGCTCACGTTAGAGAAGAAAGCTGACAATTGCTACACACGCCGAGAGAAGAGACACGAGGCCGCAAGCAACGACGCGATCATGATCCAGGGCAACGGCAGCGTACATCGGCCTCTTCCACTCGACTCAACTAAGGCGTACTAGCGACCTGGCGCTATCAAGACATCGGAGATGACGACCACATACCCCCCTTTCAACTTCTTCCATGGTAAGTACCTCACTCATATTTTACATTAAAATGAGTTGACAGTAAAATTATTATTGCCCATTTGGACCTTCCGTCGCGCATAAGTACCTCCAACACACAATACACCCCTCCCACTATCGCCTAAATTTAAACCTTCCGTATCCGACAAACCTTATCATGCAAGGACGGAGAAACGAGAAATTTGTTGTTAAATTATTCGAGGTCAAATATCCTCCATATTCAAATTAAGTATTAAATATTATGTTTGTTGGCGAACAATATGAGTGGGTCTTCGAGGACGCAAGGATGTGGCGCGGAAGATGAGCATTACCAATTTTGAACAAATAACGAATTATGTCTACCTAGCCTCATTGATTCATTTTCATAGTACTCTTCGTACATATTTCCCATTTAGAAATTTTTCCAACCAATGTCATATTATTTTTAGCCATATACTGTCTTCTCAGAACAGGACGCCGATATTCATTTTATATGCATAACCATTTATACATGCAATTATTTCACACAATCTTCACACTCATATTTCTTTCACTATTCCAACCATACAACATTTTACCAACGATACCATCTCAACCACGTGTCAAACGCATTCACACGCATGAACCTGACGGTTAGACAAATTCAAATTATCAAGGCGAAATCAGGAACCAACTTAAGTGTCAAAGATACAAAGCCGTGAAATTCAAATGTTTATCACTTCAATTTAAGGTTTTAACAGTCGGCCCGTATACCCAGGGCTGTTTAACTACTTTTGCAAACATGCTGCACTCAGACATTCACGCAGATAAGAGACCCTCATTTTGCGTCCGCCAATTATCAAGGATTACAGACTCCTTTGTAATTCCAATAAACACGGCGTATCTGAGGCCCAAGCTGCCACCCTTTAATTGCACCTAATTTAAGTCTCAAAAGGCAGTCTTCAAAGTGACATACACACTTGACGCTTAATCTCACACATCCTTTGCCGCCACACGAAATCCAGTAAACTGTGAGTCAAGGTTAAATTATAAGAAGACTTTTAAAACTTGTCTTCTTCCACGCAGCGCAAACTTGACACAATGATATCATCAATTATACACCCAATTATTTTGCCTCTATGTCTGCAGATGATAAGACAAAATCTTACAATAAGTGAAGTCAACTGCGCTATTATCGCACCGTCTGGCATATCATGCGGACACGCGTAAAATTAGCGACCCTTTATGTTACACATTACCCATAACGCTAATCTTATATTATTCAAGTATATGCGGGGTATAATCTCATGAAGGAATCTGCAGCTTAGAGAAGACGTGCGTATTTATCAAATTATTAATGGAGAAGTATCGTAAACATTTAATTCTCAATACATATATATGAGTCGTGTATATTGATCTTCTCCCGCACGTACAACACATACAATTAAAGTGTCACATCGTTGTGTATCCGGACTTACATGTTAGATAGTGGTCATGTGCAACATATATATTCTTTGAGGCATAACTATTCTAAACAGTCTCACAGCAGCATAGCTTTCTTACTATCTTTTGCAATAACCGTCACTCATCTACACGCGCTCGAATCACCTTATGCAAAGTATACACAATCCTTCAAACACACCTCACACTTTTCTTTGCGTGATACACCAATATTCATTTTGAGATGTTATAATATTACACATAAGTAACATACCCACTCACACTTACACATTGAACACTCATGTTTTTAATACGTCCTACATTACCCATAACCAAGACACACTGATCGCTGCCGTCAGTTGATTTGTTCCCAGGTATATTTACGCCAAACAAGAGGGAGATATCGCCTTCACCCGACGCGCCAACACCTTGTAGCCAAAGCTTACGTCTCCCTGACCAAGGATACAGTGGAGACACAATGGCTCAACCAGGCGTCGGAAAACGCACACCCCTCCCCTCAGGCGACACCTGGCGAACCCAATGCGGCAGCCCTCCAGATATGTCATCTATAAGAAGCATCCAAAGAAATCCACAAATTTCAATAACTTTAACGGCATTAGTCCATTGTTCTTGTATATTTAATTTTCATGACATTAGTTTAATTCTTCCGAAATTAATAATTAAATTAGATACAATAAGTAATTTCACTATTTTCACGATTATTAAGTATAGGCTCATCGCTTTTTCCCATGTGGTTTTAGTGCGGAGTAATACTGTGAAAATGTAATTAATGTCATAACGGCTAGATTATTCCATATTTTAATTCTTTCCATTTTATTGTAATATATTTATTTTAATACCATTTAGGCTAGCAAAATTAGATCATTTGAAAAATTATTGTAAACTTATATAATTACCTATTTTGTTATGGATATGTGCCTATGTCAAACAGTATTGGCGCATGTCCAAGCTACCCTGGGATCACTCAAAATTCAAAATCTAATAATATTGGGCTCGTGTCGTGCTGTCCCTTTACTTTATAACTCATATTCCAAATTCCATTTCATCAACCTTCAATTAGTTTAACAAAGTCAATTTTCAAAATTTAAGGGTAAATTCTAAATTTATTGAACAGTGGAAGTTCAACTTTATTATGGTTGGGGAGGATGTTATAATACTATTTTGGCTCATACGTTCTTAAAAAGCCTCCCCCTTTAATTGTCAGCACGAAAGCCCGGGTTACATCACACAACTCTTTGGGAGGGGTGTAACCCTGATTTCAGCAATCCTCACAGCAAGCGAGTTCACCCTCCAAGTGGACTCGTCGTGTCACGTGGGGATTGTTTTAGCCTGGCCTATCATGTGGACCCTTTATAAGGTCCACAGATGGGTCAGTCACGGAGAGATTCATCTAGTCAGAGAAACGATTCGGACCGCGAGATTCCAGGGAGCTTCATTGTTGAAATATAAATAAACAAAATAAGCAACTCTACTTCAGGACTCGCGTTGATTTCCTCTGATTAGTCCCCACTCCAGCAACTACAGGCAGTGAGTAACAGTACTATAACGAAGAGCGTGCATAAGCAAGAAAAACTAAATACTAGCTTTACATATATGTTATGTGTGTTTATTTAAATGTACGATGACAACTAACTCTAATTTTCTTCCGTGAATAGACTCGCATGGCATGACCACGGAATCTAATAGGGGGCAACCTGTTGGCCGTGGGTTGCGATCCAGGTGGTTGAGTAGAGAGGTCCTTTTGAGTGCCATATCTGCAACACACTACCCTGGCCTGGATTTCGCCAAGACCAGAGGCCGAAATGGCCTGGTTCAGTCAATCGGCTGGTGGTGACTTGCCCTAGGATAATGGTTTCCATTTTAATCTTTTCCATCTCCATCTTCATTTATCCTAGAAGGCGGCTGCTTAATCAGGTCAATCTTATCTATTAACTTTTCTTGGCACCATATAACACATAGGTGTTGGTGTGCCGTTATACCTTTCCAAATAAGACAATGCTCAGCATTTTCCGTGGTTCCATGGCTGGCCAATCAACGCTCTACAAAATGGCGGAACAACAATGTGAAACCTGGCTGCAATTTCGCAGTTTTCTGGGTGATCTGTCCCAAGGCCCTTGAGCCAGTGAGAGTTGTGCCAGTCGGGGTACAAGCAGCGATTAACAGTACAACAACGAAGGAGTATCAAAACAAAAAACGCCTAGAAATTAAAGAATAAGAATTGAACTTCAGATGTGTGATATTATCTTCCACTTAAACTTACCACTACGCTCCACTATGTTGTCTAATTCCAGTAATTTTTAGTGAAAACAGATTGGTTTATCTTTTCTTGCTAGGTGGCCTGTCTTCGTCGAAAGTCTTTTTCGCATATACTACAATAATACACATATCGTCTCAATGTGAACACCAATACACATGGCACTCTTGTTCTGGAGTGAAGTTTAAATGGCCTCTAAATTGGAATTTTTCATGAGCTCTGTTCTCCAGTAGTGCTTAATATATACTTTGCTCCGCCCGTTTGCCGTAACAGCCCCAAATGACACATGGATCACTCTCACCCTGCATGACCTTTTTGTGCTGAGTTATTATTGAAAAACATCAAAACAATCTCATTTACTATGTTAACCCTTTGGGGAATAATATTTGATGACACATTTTCTTACTAAGCAAGCTAGCTGCCCCAAATTACACATGGACCATTCTTATAGTGATTGTCACTCACAATCTTAATATCAGTCCTACAGGACTTTTATTCCCTGAGTTATTAATGAAAAACTTATAAGAATATCCTATGCCATGTAAACCCTGTATCATGTAAACCCAATGCGGTTTTGATATCACACTTGAATGGAACCAGGCGGTCCCAAATCATTCCTAGAGCCTGGTAATGGTACTAAACTCCGGACAATCTAACTTATTTCTAACGTGTCGATAAGAGCACTGGTAATATTGTCTTTGTAACAGGTTCGCATTAAGTTTTAACAAAGATCTTGTTATAAGTAAACACTCCCGGATGCTGATATCAGCGTACAACGCTGTTAATTGCGCAACTGAAAACTTAGGGGCGGGGGTTACGTTTTTAAAAGCGCTTTTTAATGTGATGCGTGAGTGCAAGGCGAGCAAGTGTACCACGTGGCTTTGATTGAGGTATCTAACTAACCACTGACCCGATCGGGCAACTACCATGTACCACGCACTTGCCCGATCTGGCTGTGCGGTGGCCCGGGACCATGGGGTTGTAAAGTGTGACGTCACATCACTGATACTAGTCAAGACCTTTTCACTGTACCATTTTAGTCATGTCTGGGAGGCAATATCTCGGTGACTACGAATCGGAGAAATATCAAACTTACATGGTTATTTAGAGAATAGAGAATAACCGGGGCTATAACATATGGATAATTCACCAGCTAGAAACAATTTTAAGGGCAAAATCCAAGGCCTCAAAAGTATCTTGTATAGCAATGCTATAGGGCCCCCTGCTGTAGGAGCCAGTCTGGCTGATTTCACGCCTATTTGCGGGCACAACGGGTGGTCTGATATGGGATTGTGACGACATCACTTTACATCCCTGATATGGTCAGCGGACCTGTCGAGCCCTGCATGGGGCACTTTTAATATTTGATTTATTAGAAACAAGTAAGGATTATAGGTAGTCGCTTATTTTGTACCGAAAGGAATGTAATTAATTCAAATGTATCGAAAGGAATGTAATTAATTCAAATGTCTGACAATCTGCAAATCGAGGTCGATTCGAAGGCTTTCATCTCGCACAGACACATGTATCCTCTCCTATTGGAGATCATTTTGTGATCATATCGGCATCTAGTTGTACATAAGAGCAGCTTTTTCTCGGCGTCACTAGTTTCATCTTATACCCTAAGACGAGAATATGCGGCATGGTTTTTTATCATCATGCCGCAGTGGTGCGTTGCCTTGTGGTGCAGTAACACTGCAAGAGAGGGTGTGCCAGTATTTGCATTACCAGATAGTACATACAGCCAATGGAAGCAGTTTGTTTTCACCAAAAGAAAATCGAATTTGAATCTAAAAGAATTCCGGAAGCCCTACATGGGTTCTGACCACTTCACACCAGATTGCTTTGATAATTATGCAATGGTTCAGAGTGGTTGTGCGAAAAAGTTGAAGCTGATAGCCGGTTCGATCCCAACAATTCAAGCTGTTCCTAAGTAGGACAAAGAAGAGTGAGAGGAAAGTAAATCTGATCTGAATTTGCAATCGCTACAACTTCAGCTGCATCTGGTCGACTAGCTAACAGTAAGAGGGACGTGTACAGCATTCTTATTTCCCTTTATTTTCCTCTTTATTGATCCGTTAATAAAATTACCATATAAAATCACAGCTCATTTAATCCAACCTCTCTACTTACAGTCGATTGATGAACTGGAAACATTTAAAAGTGTTTTTATCGCCTTATAAGTTGGTGATGTTTTAATAACTTTCTGTCAGGATTCTCCTATACACATAGTGGTAGGTCCTCTCAGGACGCACAGGGTTTCGTATCAGAGGGTAGGTTGAAGATAGAAAGATATATATTATCGATCTGTGACACCCGACAGAAGGTAGGTTGAAGAGAGAATCCCTGTGTCCGGACGGTTCAGCCTGCATAGTTCACTCGGATGGTCTTCATATTCTAAATGATTTCGTTCTCTTTTCTTTGCTGAGGGATTTGTCCACTTAACAAACAAATTTGTCGAAATCGTCACTCAAACATGCTGAATCACTCGACTGCACATCACTGGTCGCCATATCATTTAAAGATCATATACAGCAATTTTTTTTTCATTCCATTTTTCCAATGTTCAATGTTTGAAAATGGTATCAAAACAAACATACGGTCGTCTGCTTGCTTTTTTTCTATCAAAAAGTGATTTAGAAATATACATTTTCCAAGTCAAATCGGACAGTGACGTAACATCGGCCATTTGTCGTGAGGATAAGCAATCGTCAGATCGTCCTGTCGTCGCCATCTTCAGTTTTCACGCCGAATTACGGTTCGTTGACTCTGTGTGACTTCCTCTTCTTTCTTCACGGTCTGGTGCGTTTCTTTGCGCGGACGTTGGTATAAATATATACCAATAAGACGTCGTGCACGGCTAGGCGTGGATTATGCCTTATTGCTGTGCTTACGGTTGTCGGAGCAATGAGACGTCGGGCGTGAGTTTTTTTCGTTTTCCGAAAGACAGCAAAATGCGCCGCATATGGGTGTCGAAAGTCAACCGTAAAGACTGGAGGCCGACTCTTACGACAGTTCTATGTTCTGATCATTTTGAGAATGATGCTTATGAGACTGACCCAGAGCTGCTCAAAAGTCTAGGATTTCGTAAGAAACCAAGGCTACGAGATGTAGCAATACCGACTCTCTTTAGCCACGTTGGAGTCAATGGCAGCCGAAAACGACGGAAAGCCTCCGAGAAAAGGCATCGACAACAGGTGAGATCAGCTGGCAGGGCCTTTTCTAATCTTGACTTCATTTATTAAGATGATAATGAATTTATCACCAAGTTGCCAGTATATCAATCAAGCTGTTTCTCGTCATGCAGGTAGTTAATGAAATGGTTTTGGCAGCTCAGGCAACAAATGTTTCGGTAAGTGTCACAAGGCAACTACTATTATATTTGATCAAATGCATTGACAGGGATTGCTTCTGTTGTACCTAGCCTAATGTCTCTTCTTAGTCAAATTATAAACATAGACATCCTGAAAGTCTATGATGAATGAAATAGCAGCATACTTATTGTATTGATAACATGAATGGCTGACTTGACAAGTACTATTGTTAGTAGTGGTTAAGTCTGCCAACATACCATCATCAACTTACATAATGTCTGAATTCGTTAGATAATTAATACCATTGAGTTATTTTGTACTAGTTAACTGTTATAACATAGTAAAATAAAGATAGTGAAGGGTATTCTAAACTCACCATATGTCTAGGTCTTTTTTAGATTATGCATCTGAAGCGGAGTCTGAGTCAGAGCTCTCAGTTTCATTCTCCGAGTCTGACTTAAAAAATGGAAATCGCACTCGTATTGGCTCAAATAAATAGCCATGGACATTAGTTGCCCCTATGTCATGTAATGGGGCTTAGTAATCTTCATCAGAAGACAACATGGCTTGATGTTATTAATTCGCTCTTCGCTCTCGCTGATGTCAATTCTCTTGGAGGCAGAGCAGCTGATATGGCGTCACAAAACTTTAAGCCTGACGACCAACTGATTCGAAATGGCATCGAGAATGTGGCTTTGTATTTTCTTCTGAGTGGGACCTTACCTGTTGATATTTAGCGCTTATGCGTGCCGGTGCAATTAATTACGGGCCGCCGTTGGTTAATGAGTTATTCATCTCCATTTTGGAACACATAATAAAGAAATGAGGAAAATTGTATTTGAATTTTAACTATTGACAGCTATTTGCTGTGCCACGTGATTATCATTTTCAATTTAAAAACTTAAATTGCCCGAAAATGGGCATCAAACTTTTTCGCCACATGTTTTTGTCGTGCCTAAATCTTTCAATTTACCAAATTGAAAAAAAATCATTTTAGGGACCCTTTTACCATGTACCCTTGGAAACCTGAAATGGACTTGTACACCTTGGTGCAGTCTGGGCAAATGTAAGTGACTTTATCTGTTAGTGAATCTGTACTGAATCATGATGGTCATTGCCATCAGGCAAATGATTGATTTGAACAGGAAGGCCTTCATCAGCACTAGTATTATCAATAACAGTCGTCATTGAATCCATTTATCATGTCGGAGGAGGAGGTGTTTTTTACTTTTTTTCCCCACAACCACTGCCATGTCTTCATCACCCTAAATACATCATGAACTTAGAAGCCAATCCCTTGGTACACCAGCCTCCTGGACAAAAGCAAATATCCAAAGATGTTCTTTTGCTGTCACCATAATTCCAAAATAGTTGTTGACAGTATACAGTACAAAATAAACATGTTTCATTTTTTTTTCAGTCCAATTTAGTTTTTGGGTGTGAAAATCATTCATTAATATGATTGCTGTTCCAGGCTCTTGCAGTTCAAAGAAGTTAGTTTGTTTGAAGCACTTTCACTGAAGTTATAAAACGTGGCTTCTAGTATTGATAGTCTATGCCAGAAGCCATTTTATGACTAGTGCCTGTAGCGTGGACAACCGTTAGACTTCAATTATTTATATTATGACTATTGGTTGAAAGGCTGTGAGTTTAAATGAAACTTTGTGCATGCTTTATCTCGATATAAATCAATAAATCACACTTTGTGAATCATGCATTCTTTGTTGTTGGTTGTGGTTATGATGATACACTCATTTTGTATAGATGGCACAGGCGCATTGGATTGTACCTCAAGAGGGACAACTGTTTGGCCACCAATATTTCTTAAGTTTTGTTTTCTTGGATGTCTTATATCATTCTACCATGCCAAACTGCCTTCTAGTCAACTGGCACATCCTCTGTACTCGGTTGTTCTGCAAGCAATAATTTCTGGCGAGCACTGATTGGGAGCGGGAAACTCACATCAGCCCTGAATGTTCATAAAAAGTCTGTTGTATCCTTGCATTATGTAATGCTAATGGGAGGAAGGTGGGAGGTGTGGGGTTGTGATACAATGCACTATGGGAGGTGTGTGGACTAGTTTCATAGACCTTTATGGGGGGCCCATAGTCGGCCTATATTGCAAGCCCCCTTGACTGGTCATTTTGATGGTTATAGCAAAGAGTTCATAGCTTTGCTAAGAGGCCGATAAGCTACCATGAAGCACATGGGCTAGGGACTCGGCGTCTGTTCAAGATATGGAGTCTTCTGATTGGTCAAGATGACCTTGCCTCTGAATCAATCAGAAAATTCTGCATAGTTGTAAGAGACGCTATGACAAAGCAACACATGGCTCACATGTGACTTCTTCACATATTTTCTCTCACAGAGGCAATAGTGAGCCCTCTTTAAATGTAGCTATGTGCTCTTTGGTAATATTGCTAGTGCAACTGTATATTACTGTTTAGTTCATTTGTTTACAGGATTTTAAAGATGGCAGCCCCACTAAAGAACACCCACACCCTCGAACTGCAGAAGCTACAAGAAAGTCACACAAGGGACTTCACCATAAAACAAGGTTGATTATAGTTTTTTCACCTTCTTCATCTCATGCTTCTTCTTCCCACTCTTCCACTGCTCTATATACTCTATCAATTCCTCTTTCATTTCCTCTGCCCACTTCACTTCCTCTGTTTTACCCTTTCCTTTTCCTGCTTCCATTTCCTACAAGCATTAAAACAACTGTGATTTTTGTGAAATTGTTTAGTGTGAAATGGTTGATCAATTATTTTATTACATGTATCAGGGCATCAGTTTCAAAGAACCAAGAAAGGGAAAGTAAAGGAATAGCTGCTGATGCTCTGGGATCCAGCCAAGCTGATGCTCTGGGATCCAGCCAACAGCCACATCTTCATGGTAGGTTCATTGTTTGTTCAGCAGAAGAGTATTGGCTCTTTGACAAGTAAGACTTGTTATATTGGAAACTGTCTTACTTTGTATGACAACATCCGGGTGCTTAAATCTGTTCTCGTTAAACTGCACCCTTATTGATGATTTCCAGCTGTGCTTAATGACCTCATCTCAAAAATCACTGACTGAATCCATGTAAGATATTTACATATGCCAAGACATATTTTTGAATGTTATTTTCTCATGTTCAGCTTTACTTCAGCTGACCCCAACACAAATATGTTGCCATACATGATGGTATGTTAGTGGTGTGTCAATATACATGTGACACATTTAATTCTCATATGACAAAAAATGAAATCCAAAAATGATTATTTGTCATCTGAATGACTTTCAGGTACATCTAATGACCCGAACTCAAAAACCACTTGCCAATTCCAAGGCTGCGCATCGGATAAAGTGGACCATCCAGAACGGACCTTCTTCCAGTTGCCAGAATGTGCTGGTGCCCGCAGAGACCGCTGGTTGCAAGCCATCAACTGGCCTCGGTCATACTCTGGGGATAATGCAGAGCTGATCGAGAATATCCAATGGAAATCACATGCTGTTTGCTCTCAGCATTTCATCACTGGTAATTGCGCTGGCATGCAAACTCTCCTCTCTAACGGCTGGTGTGACAAGTCTTTTTTTTCAGTGTCTGATAGCCTGTGGTTGATAATTTATTGCAAAAGTTGTTTTTAGGATTTGTTTAAATATTGTTCATGTATTTATCTATAAATAGATTTACCTTGCTTAATCGTAATTTCAGTGTGATGAATACAAACATTGATGCTGTTGTGAAAGGAATATTATCAATAATATTGTAGTCCTTGAAGAAAAATATCAAATATTGTCGAAGTTGAACACATAATCATAAAGTTCATGCACTTTTACATTATATTACGATGCATTACAAACAGCTGATTGAATGAATGCCATAGGTAAACCTTCCGAAGACCACGCCCACCCTGACCATGTGCCCACAGTTTATCCCAGAGCTCTTACTCTATATCCACTAAGTCAACAACTCTCCAACAAAGGTATCATGAAAATGTGCTCAACTTTATCTATACCTCTTAGCTGTATATTTTAGCATGAGTTTATGGTGAAACAGCCAGTTAATTGAACTAAGGGTTGACTACAAGCTCGGATGGGTATGTATAAAGGCTTAGTACTGAGAGGGGATGTTCGGGCATCATTTTCAGGATTTCGGTTATGCTAGGCTGTTTAAGTTTGCAATGAAGTTGATCCAAGCATCCCTGCTGATGATGTGCCTCATATAATTTTCAACCCACCTTTTTTTTCTTAACCTTGCAATGTTCAGTATTTTTAAGTCCAATATTTTGTTAATGAGCCCTGTGGTTCTATTTAACAAGACCTGGTACAAGGTTGTCTGTTACAAAACTAGACATCTTCTCTTATGGATGTTCAGTTGATATGTGAAAATGATATTCAGAAATTTTCAATAATTTTCACTGAGCATGATGTAAGAATTGTGAATGTACTGCTGGGGTGTGATGAATGTAGGGGTCACTTGCTACTGTGGTCTTTGGGGACACTTGATCACTAATTGGCATATTAAATACATATGCCATGGAACCGGGCAGGCATATTAAACAGCTTCAAGTCATTGCTGTACTATTGTCTTCCCTAAAGTAATAGAATCTTAAAGATGGGTTTGCTTAATCAAGATCTAAATAGGGGGTCCATGCATTGTCACATATCCACAAAATTTGACCTTAATGATTTGATTGTTTCCAGATTTGACAAATCCTGTCTCCCCAGTGGCTGAATTCCAGCTCCATCTGGATGAAGCCTATTCAACTGATGCAAGGTTCATCCGATGTCATCCCAGAGACCTGTCCTCTCCAAGTGAACATTCTAAGTGCATGTGTACTGTTGGAAACCAACCATGTCCCAGGTAGGTTTATCTATTTACCCATTGACCTAAACACCTCTACATATAAATAGAACATTACTTAACTGTCACAGAGAACCAGACATCTCTCACTGTGCTACATGTGGGACGTTATTCCTCCCATCCATAGAACATGATTTTTCTATTTTCCTCTAATTTGATTAGCACATACTGGTTTTATGAAATTTGTGGATATGTATTAATATTTCAATGCCCACATTAACCACTATGGTATGATATGATTATGATTTGAGACTTTTATCTTTCTAGTAATTATCAAGGTCTTGATACTTCGTCATGTCCACTTCTCTACACTCAACCAATGCTAGTACCTTTGGCATAATTTGACAAGCTGTTGTGGACGAATAGGATGCATAACCTAACCTAACTGATGCGGTGGTTCACAGTTTTCAGTATTGGATCATGTATGTGTTCCAGGGCCATGGCATGGGTCCTAACTTCTGAGTTACCAGCCGTTACCCGAGAATGTTTAGCTGCCATCCTATCTCAAGATGAATCAGAAAGGCAGTCGCTTGTTTTTACTTATCAATCGACAAATCCTCTTTTGAAATCAATGACTCCTGAACTGACTCACTCCTGTGAGCAACTTGCAGCTGTGGTTGGTAGCATGCTGTCAACATATTTTTCATCTGTGGGACCATCAACAGTGATTCCCAAATTGGATTATTGTGGCAATTCCAATGCAGATAAACCTGAGTCGCAATTGACGTTATCAAACAATGTTCATGAGGTATGTTCTGAACATAACACATACCCTGTGTTGAGGACTGAATCTGTTGATGATGAGTTAATGACAACTATTGAGGTCAGTCAAGAGGTCGTGGGTGCAGAGGTCGATGAACAGGGTATGTTTAGTTGTGGTGATGACTTAGTAACAGTTGAGATCAAGAAGGAGGTCATTGATGTAGAAGAAGACGATAACCTTGGGAGGTTAAGCTCTCATAAAGTATGTCGATGGGAATTCAAAGATGGAAAGTTAATACCTAAAGTTCATTAGGACATAATCATTTTGTGGTGCTAGATGTTATAGCTGTTCGGCATGATGATAATAAATGATTGATTTATTGGTAAATTTGTTGTGGTTAGTTTTGAGACTAGATTGTATGGTCAATTTGGTTGTTTCTTGGGCTGTACTGGTAGTTTCTGAAAACTTGGCAGCATAGTAAATTGATAATAGCTTGAGTACAGATGCTTGGAAATACCATTGTGGACTAGGCATCAAGTTAGCATGCACTAGTGTTTATCAAAAATAAATCAGGAATTACACTGGCTGATATCTCTTGCACACATTAATCCAGAACGTTTTTAGGTGTAGCCAGTGGCTAACACTATGAGATTTATACAGTGCTGTTGTCTCTCCACTACACTGTCAGCCTCTACATCTATGTTTAACTGGAGGGAATACCAGAGACCCCATAAGCACATCCATTAGGGAAGCATTTAGGGTAAAACCTCCATTTGCATTCAACATTTAATCAACTATCAGATTGACATTTAAATGCAGATAGCTCGACGAGACTGGGATTGTGTGATGGCCTGCAGTTTCCAAGTTAAAATGATAAAAAGTTAAATGATGAAACCATGTACAACTTTTGCTGCTAACCTCGGCGATTTGGGGTAGATCAAACGTCCAGGGGACACCTGCAGTTGCGAATACATCTTGCAATTTTATTAACGATGGGGATCACGATTCTAGAATTAGACTGCACTGGTTTAAACTTCTCTTTATGCACTTTGTAACTTAATCATTGTTCATATGTCTGTTTATATGGACCACTGTTCTGGTAGAAGTGTCTGATATGAACACTATCTAATGCGCTTTTTGAGAAGTTGGGCGGCAGACCGCCACAGCGCCAAAATCGAGGGACAGTGAGGCTGCCAGTGTGTGTAGGTCAACTCAAAAAGCTGGCTTGTGTAGGCAATGTATCTCCCCCATGTTAGGACCGGCTCCAATTATATAGTGGTGAATGGGGGAAGATGCGATTGATGCAATTTTTCTGAGGTTTCCATTGGCATCATTCTAGTACAATTAATCATTAGGCCCCATCAAGTACCTGTAATCTTAATTTAGGGATGACAATTTCTCTGACTTTTGGTATCTTCTTCATGGTTTGTACTTGCTAGGAAACTTATTTCATGATGATATTGATTTGTTGTAAGACTTGATGTGCAGGATGTTATATTCTGTATAACAACTCCCTTCAATGTTTTCATGTCACCAGGCTGTTTTCAGTTGTACTTTATGACCCCAACTCATATATACCTTGCTGTTTTCACATGAGATACATTATTTCATGCTTAAACAGGAATTGTGTCAATAATGTTAGGCATTTATCACCATATTCTATTAAAAGACTCCTTTAATTACTAAAATCTGTATTTCTTCTTAAGCTCTCTTTCATGGCAACTGAATTATTTTCAGCTTCACAGACTCCAACTCACAAACCACTTGCCAATTCTACGGCTGTACATCTGATCTAGTCAAGCACCCTGACATGATTTTCTTCCTGTTACCCAATTGTGCTGGTGCCCACAGAGACCACTGGCTACAAGCCATGGACTGGCAGCAGTTATTTGCTGGGGCCAATGTGGAGCTGACTGAGAAAGACCCATGGGCATCATATGTTGTCTGCTCCCTACATTTCATCACTGGTAATTGCACAGATACTCGAGTCTGACAACCATCTCGTCTCTTGCCACTCATATATAGTCTCAATATATATGGCAAGAGGGGTATTTTAAAAACTACAGTGCCTGCAGAAGTATGATCCCTGTGGTAGAATATATATTTAAAGATTTAACTCTCTAAAATGTTTGTATGTTTATCTGTTGAGCTTTTTAACTTTGTTAGGTCATATTTTTTTGTACCAAATACATTGAAGCGTATTAGTGTTTAGAGGTGGTTAACTTCTATGGTTCATAATGTTCTAAATGCAACGTGTTGATAATTATGTTCTTGGGTGTGAATAGTGTATCATTGGCGATACATTCATTACCGCTGATTGAATGAATGCTTCAGGCCTGCCTTCCAAAAGCCACGACCACCCTGACCATGTGCCTTCAGTGTATCCAAGAGAACTCACTCCATCTTCACGAATTCAACAACTCTCTGACATAGGTAACATGAATTTATACTGTTCTTTTTATGTACCTCTAAGTTGCATGTTTTAGCATTAGCTAATGATGAAGTTCCCAGTAAACTAAATTTAGAATCTATGTTTAATAAACCATTGTACTACAATGTACCATAAGTGATGTGGTTGTTTCCACCTTTGACAAATTTTGTCAAATTCCCCAGAACCTGAATTCCTGATCCGTCTTGATCACACATATTCAACGGATGCAAGGTTCATCCAATATCCCAGCACACATTCTGAATGCATGTGTACCAATCACCAACCATATCCCACTCGGTTCTTGATGCCATATATGCATATCTTAATCAGGTCATTCATATTTGCAATGAAGATTTGCATCTGGAACTGAGAGTATGATCAAATTACATCTCCCATGCTGCTGCATACGACCCATTATGATTCCCTTCTTTGAGCGCTATGATTTTATTTTGATAGTCTACTATACTGGAGAAAGATTATCGCATTCTGATCAGATGGGGCTTGTGTATGTATATGAGAAATTTCTTGATATGTAATATGCTTAATTATAATGTACACAATGGAAAATTGTTGAATATTGGAAGACACATATAATCAAAGTAAATTGTAAAGGACTTGTTACTGCTATAACCCGTGCATTTTCATTGACTCCTGGACAGTGCTCTAACCTAGTGCTTTTCAAACGACATCAGCTTCCTTCATCATTAAGTCTTTGTTCCAAAATATCATTAACATGGGTCTTAATTTTCTTATATTTTGAGAATTGTTGTCTTATTCTCCCTCTGGTTTCATTCACCTGAAAAAAATGTCATTCACTGATTTGTGAACTATTCATCATTTGATGAAGCACTGCTCTATACCAAAACTTGATCTATCTCGAGAACTTGTTGAGGGATATGGGGTCAAAAAGATGATACTTGGAAGTATTTATAACCAGAACTATTAGTTGAAATTCAGCATTTTTTGTCACAATTTGCAAATATTGGATGATGTATGTGTGACAGGGCTATGGCATGGGTCCTAGCTTCAGAGTTACCAGCCAATACTCAAGAGTGTTTAACTGCCATCCTATCTCATGAGAAATCTGACAGAAAGTCTCCCGTCTTTTCTATACCAATCGTCAAAAAGTCTTTTGAAATCGATGCCATCTGAATTTGTTCATTCCCGGAAACGACTTGTTGCTGTGGTTGGCAACACACTGTCAACACATTTATTCCCGGGGAGACCATTGACAAAGATTCCCAATTTGGAATATTCTTCAATTTGTGACAATGCTGAGACACCTGAGGTGAAGCCAGAGGTCATTCAGTGGAGGTCCAGTTGTGATAACATTACAAGACCTGACATCAAGCAGGAGGTCATGGATTTAGAAGAAAATGACCTCAAAACGTCAAGCAATGGAGTTTGTCAATGCGAATTCAAAGATGGAAGATTAATTCCCAAAGGTCAATAAGTACATTATGATTTATTTTGTGATCTGAGACAAATGAATGCCAGTAGACACACCAAATCGGTCAGATTTGAGTACAACAAATTCTTAAACAATGTATCCAGGGACACCTTGTTTGACAAATATTTCAAACAATACATCCTTATTGACTTACTTGCATCAAACATGCTTCCATTAAGCAGCTGGTACCTATGAATACTTTCATTGAGAACATCAGTGCAGTGGTCAGTTCCATGTTACTTCAGTTGAAGCCATATTAGTTAACATTTGTTTGTATCAATTATACTGGCTATCGAAAGCTTGCCAATCCAAAATACTGAAAAATACAGCTAGGGGCCGCAAGGCCCCCCGTGGGTCCAGGGCGAAGCCCTGGCCAGGGGACCAGGAAGCTCCTGGATTTTAGCAGTTTGAAATTTATTTCAAGGCCTCTCCTGAGATATCGAAGTCTGTTTTATATGATGGAAAAAAGTTAAAAAAAACATTGCAAATTATACCACATGGCTTAGATACTAAAGATTTATTTAATTTTTCCTGCTCACTTGATTAATGAATTTATTTAAGATGATCATTAAACTTTCTAAATAAATGATCCATAATTACTCATGCCACATAAGTAAACTGAAAAGGAATAAAAAAACATTTAATAAAGGAAGCAAGCGGTCATAGAGGCATATTAATCATGATGATTAATATGCCTCTATGACCGCTCGTCATTCTGATTGGATTCGAATAGTATGTGCGAGGGGGAACAGAGAGAGGGAAAAGTGAGTAAAAGCGGGGTGGTAGGGGTGTTTGCTTGATTGAGACTGGCGCCGTTGAGCATGTACGCGTTATCCTGGATTGATATGATATGTTGCAATTGGACTTAACAAATTCATATACCATGATCCTAACCCCCGAGTTCAATAAAGTCATCAAAGTAAAGAATAATGAGTACGAGCGATGTGGCTTCTTAATCAGCGCGTCAAATCAAATTACAGTTAAACGAAGAGTAACCATGGCTAGTTATCTTTTAGAGTTAATGAGATGGTAGAGCAGCATAATCGCTGAATGTGTGTAAACAATACTGCTGATGACCCAAGCAGTAATCTTGTTGATTTTTCACCAGAACAGCTTTCGTTGTCAGACGACACGCTGCGCTCTCTGATTAGTCTCGCAAGGATCATGTTCTTATCTGTCTGTGTAATAATCTAACAGTGTTCACCGTGAAAAGTTGCCCGTCAGCCGGACGTGTGATTGGGCTAGATCTACCCGTGACGGATGTACCCCCCCCCCCCCCCCCCCCCCGAAAAACTCACCGGATTTACACGCTTTGGAAAAATGACCCCTGGGAAGGCCGAATATACGGAATTCCGCTGCCTTCCTCTCCCGTGCTGCATTGGAGCGACCCTCCAACCTCTACGCACTCCTCCCGCCTCATTTAGCCAAAAACATAGATGTCGTCGACGAAAAGGGGAAGCCCCTCCAGCTGCTGCAAAAGCGTTGGCCCTAGGTTTCCGGCTAGATAGTCCAACTTGGATATGTCCGAGAGCAGGTTGTCCTCGTAGGCGTTTTCCAACAAGAGATGCGGTGCAATACTCTTCTCGTTTCGTATGCCCATGCTTTCGAAGGTGGTAGCTATGTCCATCGTATATCGGCCGGTAGCCAAATCTCTAAAAGGGGGGAAATATGGCGGGTTTTTGGTTGGGGCAGCTTCCGGATATTGGCGTAGAAGGGGTTTGCGGCCTCTAGGCCTGGGTCTGGATCTTGGAGGGCCTGGTTCTGGGAAGCCTGGGTCTGGTTGCTGCCCGGCGAAAAAAAAGTAGCCATAAATTTGGTAGCAATGTCGTCTCCGTCCGCCTTTATAATGCCTATACAACACCCTTAGTTTAATTGGGCTAATAAACAGCCCTAAAACGGCCTGGTTGGCCTGTCAGGGCTTCTAGGGCTTAATGAGGTTTCTGCGCTAGACCCGCTACTCCCTATACTACTAGATAACTAGGTACAACCACCCAATGGGCCCACCTCGTGTTTAACAACTGTTCTCATTAGTATTTTGTGTTTATATAAAAAAAATGGTTGTGCTGGATCGAACATAAGGGACGCTCCATTCTGGCCAGTGTCACTCGCAAATTGTCATATATACAGATATACGATCTGTATCGCTCGTTATCTGTGACGCATGCACAGTTGGGTAGCGTCTCTCACGTGCCATAAAATGGTCATATCTTAGACCCTTATCAAAATAATCCATGGACCAGCAGTGGCCAGTGTCGGCGTAATTTTCCAAGAGTGATATTCCCAGTACATATTCTGTAATTGATATTTGTTCAATATGTTTTGAATGGCCAGACTTGACAATTTTGCAAAAATGTGAATCATTAAAGCTCACTACTTGTGTCTTGTCTGCCGCAACATCTTCCAGGCATTCAACCCGATTCGGATCATTAAGATGCAATCATAAAAACGCCATTGTGTCTAACTTTCCCACAAAAATGAATGAAAGTAAACAGTATCTATCGTTTTTATCGAGTTGGAAAAATGTACAATTAACATTGCGGCACAAGCACGGCCGCTTTTTGGGACGCTCAGCTGACACCTCAAACGATGATGCATTGATTGATGTACATAGGGACATTCCAATGATGAAACTTCGCCAGTTATTAGAAATGAAATGTTGTTTTATATGTCGATTAACTTTAGGATGATGTCTATACGTGAGATAGTAGGTTTTGAAACTGTGAAACTTGACGAACATTTATGATACGCTGTCTCCACAATGACATGACGGAATCAAACAATTTGACTGTTGGTCTGTTGAGCTTAAAAATAGTGTTATCCGGGTCATCAGGAATTGAAATGAAATGGCCATAACTTTCTTGTTTTTTAAGATAATCCAATGACATTTCCAGGACATTGCGAATATGGTCTATGCTATGATATGCTTGATCTTATACATCAAATCATCAGTTTACATATCTTTATTAGTTAAAAATTAATTAGCTAATTAAGGAGCGGAAATTTTATCAACACAAGTCTGGTGACCAGAGATGCGTATAGGGAAGGAATATATCAAAGCCAAAGAGCCTTGCAATCAAGAAAATAGGAAACATGATAATATCAGATGATTTGACAACTGCAAATATCCCCTACCGAATAAATTAATTATGTTTTAATTGTAAAGAAATTAGATCAGACTCCCTGAAAACAATTACAAAAAATCAAAAAGTCAATCCAAAAAGGTTTATTCAAAAGTAAAGAAACACATAATTAATATCTCCCAGAGTTGGTATATGTATGATCACCTATGAACAGCAATATTATCTCAAAAAAAAATTTCAATCAGAAATAACTAGTTCTCCCAGTAACAAATCAGTGACTGCAGAATGAATAGAAACATCAGTATCCTGTATTCTTGGTCCTCAGTCCAGTAGGCAATTTTGTACAACTTTCCCTTCCTTTTACTTTCCCACTATTTATCAATTCTCCCATTATATGTCTGAGGTTCACCATCCAAATCCCAAACATGAACAATGTTCTTTCCAATCACTCTTCCCTCAAGCAAATCTATCACCCTATCCCTATCTGTATCATTCACAGATATTGATGGGAACTGTTTCACCACTGCATCCAAGCCACCTTCCTTCAGTATCTTCTCTAACTGATTCTAGAATCCTTCACTTGCATTTTTTTATATTGCCTCTTGATTTATTTACCACCAGCAGCTCCCTCTAATTCTTTCTTCTTTTATCTCTTTGCTCTCTTCCATAGATAATAGCTCTCTTATGACCCTCATACGGCAAGATAGAAAACAGAGTGTGGCAATGGGTGCACTCTGCTTTAATGCTGAGAACATCCCCATGCTTTCCTCTGCGTCAATATTGTGTGATCTGGCTGAGGCTGTTTCTTGCTTGAGTTCCTCTTTCAGGTCCATTGAAAAGTACTTATCAAAGACAATATTGTATACAAAAAAAATTCACAGAACAACACCAGAAATAATAATCACAAATCAATACTAAGTACAATATGTATTATCTACGATAATAATATCTTGAATTATTTAGTAAATGATACTATTAAAATAAGAGTGTTATGATTCATACACAATGTCAATCAATTGACCAAAATGCAATATGCATTATTTACAATAATATTTTGAATAATATACAAGTGAATAAAACAGTGACAATAAGACAAGTATGATTCAAACAATGTCAACTGATCAAGTAAAACATGATGAAGACAAACATTTATATACATATGTAACGATGTAGAATTGCAACAAGTTAAATATGCGATTTGAACCACACAAGCACAAATGGCTTGTTAACTTTAAACTTTAAATGTTTGAGTCCTTAATGATGTTTCAAATCTCCTTCAAGGATTCAATCCTTTGAGATAATGAAATTAGGGGATCCTGCGTCCTAATTATGATTCGATGGTGGCAACGTATGCGCGGTCAATCATTTTCGTTTTGTATTGTACAAGCATGAAAAATTACAGATGTGGTAGGATATATATATAAAACTACCTAGACGATGATGTTTACATACCTATATACATGCTAAACTTATAGATACATTAAACAGCTTTTTATTTTTTTTTTTTAATCTCAGTTGATATAATTACAATATTATGCAATCAAAATATATAAAATACAAGCTAAGTCGCATTAAAGTAAACAGTAATTTACTATTCCTTTGTTAATTTAAAGAGATTAAGCCTCTACTTCGGCAAACCAGAGCATCGTTCGAGACAGTATGCCACTACAAGATGATTTTAACTGGTGCTATTAGTGTCGGTGCGCTTTTTCGAGCAGGGGGTAGAGGATGGGGCTATGGGGGCTTCTGGATTATAATAAATTGGTTATTGATAACAATTCTCATTAAACGCACGTGTCAGTCTGGTTACTTTATTAACACGCATCTTGAATGATTCACGAGCGTCGTAGAAATTAGTTTGAGAGGGAACCTGCAATGAAAAAAACTGTATATCGATTGTGTACTGCTATCCAGTATATATCTGATTTATCCTATCTCCAGCCGATTTACAATACCGACATTTTATGGTTTGGCTCTAAAGGTGTCGACAGAATTTCGTTCAAAAGAGTTTAATAAAAAAAAATATCAATATCCAAAATGACTAGATAGTCGGGAAGAAAACAAAACAAGGCAAGGGTGCAAATACAACTATCAAACGATCCTGACCATGCCAGTAATTGTAATCCATAATGTTCAAGATCAGTAAGTATCATAACGGCGAGCTTGTGGGTGAACTGAAGTAACCTTTGGTTTTATTCACTTTTTGTGCCCGTTTTATATAAAAATTTTCAATCAAGTGGTCCGGTATGTGAGAAGCTAATTCCCAGCTAGACGTCATAGGTCCTTTCCGCTTGACTTTGTATATTGGTTTTTGTGTTTGCGTCTCTAGAGCAAGCTATCAATTTGGTTAAATATTGGATCACCAGGGGGCAACTATGATAGCTGCGATTGTGGCTCATTTACAGCTTGAGTATTTGTTTGTCTGTTGGGAGCCAGGGGTGTTGAAGTTTGACTATTTTGTGGTGGAGGAGATTGTGTTGATGGATTAAGAATTTGAGAGGGTGGGATTGAGGATGGTGTCATTTGCGGCTGCTGCGAAAGAGTAGAAGTGGAAGGTTGTAACGAGGAAGGGGTGGTTGTGTCACTGGTTGTTCTGTGTATCAGTTCAACAAGTGGAGGATTTGTGGGTCTGTTGGCTGGATCGTAGTTGGGTTTGACTCTATTGACATGTATTCTCGAGCGTACAAGACGACGCGTATTACAACTAGCGAGCTTGTATGTGTGATTGTCGCTACTGTGACATGTGTAATAAGGTCCGATCCACCTTTTGATTAATTTTGCCGACTTACCTTTCGGCGTTTTAGAACAAAACAACCATACACGTTGTCCAGTTTGGTACTTGGGTTTACGGGCCCTACGATCGTGCGTTCGCGTGTTCTTCTGTTGAGCGGCAAGTTGAATTTCTTTCGCCAGGGTCCGAGCAGTTGTGAGATTTTTGTGTACGGACTACATGTGCTGGTCGGCTGTTTGGGTTAAATTGTTCGGTGGGAGTTATACAGTGTCAATCGGTAGATTACATTCAATCCCATACAATAGGAAGAATGGCGAATGTGTTGTTGGTTGCGTGGACGGAGAGGCTCGATATGACATCATGATACTGGGAAGGATGTCTGGCCAGTCCGACTGGTTTTCATCAATATAGGCGCGCAAGTTTGTACCAAGTACTATTTGACTGAGGATGATAGCTGCTGGTTTCTACTTTCACAACTTGGAAACGCTTACATAGTTCTTTTATGAGGGTTGACATGAAATTACCTCACACCACTTGCTAAACGAATCCACGAAAAGCAGAATGTACTGACTACCATCTTTTGCTTTATGGAGTGGACCCAGTATGTCCATATGCCACCTAGAAAATATTTCATCGGGTGGTATAGGATGCAGTGGAGCTGGGTGGGCATGTATATGGCGCTTTAATTGTTGACATGTTAGGCATGACTTCACGTATTCCTTTATATCGGATGCCATGTAAGGCCAGAAGTATTTAAGCCTATGGGCTTCTTGTACATCAGTTGGGAGATGTTTTCGGTTTTGTAAGTCATTATATATGGGGCCAAAATGATCGTCATCCTTTTTGAGATCGGAGAGTGATTTTGGGGTCGATGTTGATAATTCACAGATCAACGTTACGGTATCAGCCTCGCGGTAAGCGTCTTGGCTGTTCGCTAGAGCTTGTAAGGAGTTTACACTGTGCTTAGGTACCTACGTTGCCGTTGGAAAAGCGTACGTAATATCGTACACGTGTTCCATTCTCGACAGAGCATCTGCGTTGCCGTTGTTTTTGCCTGGGCGGTCAACTATTTTACAATTAAATCCCTGTAGCTCGATACTATACCGTAGCAGCTTAGGTGATTTGTTTTGCTTAGCGTCAAATAGGCTTTCCAAGCCTTTGTTATCCGTATACACTAGAAATTGGTTGCTACCTTCCAAGTAAGCTCTAAAATGGCGTATACCCTGGATCACTGCTAAACACTCTTTTTCGTGAACAGGCCAATTACGTTCAATTTTTGAAAGCGATCGACTGGAGTACGCAATGACATGTTCTTTATCATCACTCGCTTTTTGACCGAGTACATAGCCAATAGCATAGTCAGAGGCATCTGTATAGAGGATAAATTGACGTTCGTAGTCAGGAAATTTCAGAACAACGGGTCCTGATGTGAGTTTGTCCTTAAGCACCTGAAACGCATTTTGACAGTCATCAGTCCATTGAGTTGGCCTGCTCTCTCTTTTCTGCTAGTGTCTTGGTGTGGCCTCGGCAGCTGCTATGTTAATTCCTAACAGTTCGATTTTGTTAATCAGCGTTTCCACCAAACTGATGAGTTGGGGTTCCTTTGTGGCAGGTGACGGTTGTTCAGCACTTTTGGAATGGTTTGCGGAGCCCAAGACACACAAGCGTGCGTGCCTTAATGCAATGCCTATGCTCTGGGGGTCATCTTGAAGCACTAAAGGTTTAATGTGATCCGTAGATGAAAGTGTCCAGTACGTCTTGGTCTGAATGACCCAAAAGTTTTCCCATCTTTTTGATGTCATCGATGTCATCGAGGTAGTCGTCCACCTGAGAATCTTTTAGCTGGTCCACAAGCACATTTCCACATGGCAGTTTCAGTTTGTCATGGTACTGTACTATTGCAGACTTGATGTTTTCCAGGGCAGAGGGTTGAATGGGTATTTTTGTTCTGTAAACTGTACAGGCCATAGCTGCCAGTTCCATTTTTGAGCCTGATGTTGGCATTCCGCTCTTCCCACAGTATTCCTTAACTGCTTAAAGGCATCGCTTCTCCATTGTTTGAAAAGGTCAAACAAAAAAATCCTCTTCAGGCACTTCCATAATAATGTAGAATGTTCAGATTTGATGGGGAGACGGCACAAAAGGGCAGCATGCAGCATATGTGTTTGCCGAATGTCAGCGTCATATTCGCCAGTTTGGAGGCATGATTGACGAGTGAACATGCTCACCATGTATAATAGGTTTATATGTACACTTAACTTCCTTTGTGAATTATGTTGACAATTTGATATTTCCGAAGGGGACTACATAATAATGACAAGATGTAAGTCTATGCAAGTTTTACCACTCTTCAAATGATATACGATCTACACATTTATCAAAGTTTATTCCCCTTATTCGCCATGGCGGTTGAGTTATATGCATGTAAACATCCTATCCACGTGCATCAGCAATGTTTACATGGGCGATAAAACAAGCTGCAGGGGGTAAATATGTTCCATATATACGTTATTACCAATGTTTTCGAAATTTATCCTCTTTAAAAGATATAGCACAAATTAAAACTAAAAGTTTTGTTGGAGTTACCTAAAAAATCTGCTAATAAATTTAGTGAGAACGGTTTATATAAATTCGTGATAGGATGTATGTGTTTTCTTGAGTTTACTTCGATTGACCTCTGACCAGCCATTTTTTCATCTCGCAATTCGAGTATGGAGCTTATCGGTCATCCGGGAATTTCGGGGCTTCCAAAATGTATTGCGCGCACGACGCGCATAGCACTGGTGAAATCAGCTGTGTTTATCGCAGCCGGCTGTCATTTCGCGTTTAGTTTTCATGCTGAACGGACGTTGATCTCTACTCCTTAGACATGCCTAAAAGTTATTGTGCCGTTAATTGCACGAATCACAACCTCATGAAGGACACTTCCACACTTTCCCTAATCACCACGAACGGTTAGTGAAGGCTATCTGGATATAGTGTGGATAGATTTCCTTTTAAGTGCCATCCATATTCAGAGTACAATTAGGAAGACACTTGGCATCTTTCACCTTGAATGGCTTAGTCTTTATGGTCGCAGTGATGAAGATGAGACGTCAATTGAATGGTAACTAGAAAAAGGAGGTTTTTTTCTGAATGATGGGGTACGGATTCCGTATCCCGCAAGTCCGAATATATATATATTACAAAACTGTGGTATGGAGTTACTCTGGTGATGTCCAGAGGCTACTGCTGAGCTGGAATTCCAAACTTGTATGTGCCGTACGGAGTTGGCCTTCCAACTCGACGGTGACTGTTTCGTTGCCCCAATGCTGAATGTGTTTTTAACTTCTGGGGACGGAGGTATTTATACAAATGTGTGGCGTCGTCAGCAAGCGTGGAGGTACAATTACCTTTAGCTTTAATTAAAGATCAAACGGGCTGATGTTAATTGTTATGGGAATTGACGGGTTGGGAATGTTTACTTCAAAGGGCTCTACTTGCTACACCGGGACTATTTAATTTGGATAGTGGCCGTTTACTTCAGATATCACGGTTAGGTATTTAAGGGGGGGGTGTTGCATTATGACTCCACACCCCCTTTCAAAGCCAGCAATCCCCCAACAGAACAAACAAAACAAAACACCCCCACTACCCCAAAAGTCAATGAACACATAACAACAAACAAATACAATGAGAAATCTGAACTCCCACGGTCAATCAAATCTAAACTCATCAGGGTTCAGAACCCAGATTCTTTTGTTGGGCCCAACATCTATGGCCCATTGTCTGCCATGGAGACCGATGAGGTCCCCCATGGCAGACACACATCATCAGGGGCCAATCGGGACCCTGGGTCTGTAGTGGCTCAGGGAACCTGCGGCCCTAGGAATGCCATGGGGACTGAGGTCCACCATGGCAGCAAACGTCCCGCCAAACCCCCTGATAGGTAATGGCGGGCATTATACAATGGAATTGCCGAGGACTTCGGAATAATCATGAAGAACTAATTACTTTACTCAACAAAAATAATGGTATTGCAGCCTGCCTTCAGGAAACATTTCTGAATGCGGAAAATAACTATACCTTGAAAGGCTATAAATCTTACCATAAATTTGGAGGCACTGGGGAACGAGCTTCTGGCGGCTCGTCCATTCTAATCAAGGATTTTATTCCCCAGAAAGAAATAGAACTCAATACAAACCTTCAAGCAGTAGCAGTAAATATAACCTTAAATAAGTCCATCACACTTTGCTCCCTTTACTTACCGCCAAGCCAAAATTTTACACGAGGAGAGCTGGACAACATCGTGGCCCAGTTGCCAGAGCCAGTTCTCCTCATGGGTGATTTTAATGCCCACAACTCTCTATGGGGCAATACATATGATGATGGAAAAGGCCAAATTGTAGAAGATTTCTTCATTTCTCAAAATCTCTGCCTTTTAAATGACGGCTCAAATACATACATCCATCCAGGCTATGGCACACCCACCGCAATAGATCTTTCTTTCTCTTCTCCTTCTTTGTTTCTCGAACTTGCATGGGAAGTTGGTGTCGATGATACTTGTGGAAGTGACCACTTCCCCATTCTTATCCACCTAAACCCTCCGTTACCACCAGAGACACCTCCAAAGTGGCAGCTGCATAAAGCAGACTGGCCCTCCTTTGGATCTCTATCCACAGGGATAAGATGCAAGGGAGAGATACACACATCGATACATTTTGTTGGAAACTGCTTGAAATTGCCTCCAAAACTATTCCGAAGTCCTCGGCAAAGCCCAGGCGCATCCCAAAACCATGGTTTAACCAAGACTGCCAGGACGCCATCAACCATAGAAAAAGGGCCCTTAGGTTATTTCAAACTCACCCAACCCATGCAAACCTGGCATTATTCAGGGCAGCGAGAGCGAGAGCTCGGCGGGTTGTTAAAGAAAGTAAAAAGAATTCATGGAAAACTTATATATCAAAATTAAACTCGAGAACATCAATCAAAAAGACATGGGAAATGGTCCGCAAAATAAGTGGAAAAAAACACCTCTTCCACTTCTTCTTACCTTCTAACACCAGATGGTAATGAAGTAAAAAACAAACGAGAAATATCTAACATCATAGCGGACACAATAACCATGAATTCTTCCACTGCTAATTATACTGAAAAGTTTCAAAGACATAAACAGATTACTGAAAGAACAAAACTTAATTTTAGGTCAAACAATGAAGAAAATTATAATGTTCCTTTTACTTTAGAAGAATTGAAAGAATCTTTGAAACTCTGCAAGGACACTGCAGTAGGACCAGTCGATGTTCATTACCAACTACTTAAACATCTTCCAGAAGAGTCCTTGTATGTCTTATTAGACATATACAATTACATATGGATCAGTGGAGAATATCCGGACTCATGGAGAGAGGCTACCATCATCCCTCTCCCAAAGTCCGGAAAAGACCCAACCAACCCGTCGAGCTACAGGCCCATCGCTCTCACGAGCTGTCTCTGTAAAACCATGGAGCGAGTCGTTAACAAGCGTCTTATGTGGTACTTGGAAACTAATAATATAATAAATAAACATCAATCTGGCTTTAGAAAAGGCCGATGTACCACAGACAACCTTGTTAAGTTAGAATCTTATATTAGGGATGCATTTTTAAAGGGGGACCATGTCGTGTCTGTGTTTTTTGATCTTGAGAAAGCATATGACACGACATGGAAATATGGGATTTTAAAAGATCTACAAGAAGCTGGTCTTCGAGGTAATATGCCACTATTTATACAAATTTTTTTAAATGATAGATCTTTTAAGGTAAGAATTGCGACATCACTTTCGGACCAACATGGTCAGGAAATGGGGGTCCCACAGGGCAGCATTCTTTCTGTCACACTTTTCATTTAAAAATCAATAGCATCACAAAAGTTCTTAAACCTGAAATAGAAAAATCACTTTATGTAGACGATTTCCTTATATCTTACCGATCCAGCAGTATGACTACCATAGAACGCCAGCTACAAATCAACCTTAACAAAATTCAGAAATGGGCAGACGAAAATGGCTTCAAATTTTCCACAACCAAAACAGTTTGTGTACATTTTTGTCACAGAAGGGGCCTTTACCCTGACCCAGAACTAACCATGAATGAAAATCCCGTCCCTGTTGTGGAAGAAACCAAATTCTTAGGTATCATATTTGATTCAAAACTTAACTTTAAATCCCATATTAATTACATCAGGAATAAATGTCTCAAGGCAATGAATCTTCTTAAAGTAATGTCCAAGCTGGACTGGGGAGCTGACAGGCAGGTCCTGCTCAGGCTCTACCGGTCCTTGATAAGATCAAAGCTTGACTATGGCTGCATCGTTTACGGTGCAGCTCGAAAGTCTTATCCAAAACGACTGGACATAGTCCAGAATCAGGCACTGAGGATTTGCCTTGGGGCATTTCGAACCTCACCCATTGAAAGCCTCCATACTGAAGCCAATGAAATGCCTATCCATCTAAGAAGAAACAAACTGGCTCTTCAATATGCAGTTAAAATAAAAAGCAATCCAGATCACCCTGCCAATGACATTATCGTCCACCCCAAATACCAAGTAATATATGAAAATAAACCAAATGCCATACCACCTCTTGGCATCCGTATTCAAGAATCGCTAAACAACATATCCAATAATCTAGACATTATTGCTCCAAACAAAATTCCCGAAACACCACCCTGGCAATTGAACACACCAACAATAGACACATCCCTTACCAAATATGATAAATTAAATGCAAATGACCTCTTGATGAAATTTCATGAAATAAAAGAACATCACAAAGACAAGATACTTATTTATACTGATGGATCCAAAGATGCAAACCGTGTGGGCGCTAGAGTCGTGTTCGGACCTCAGACCCACAAGGAAAGACTGCCTGGTGCAGCATCTGTTTTTACAGCCGAAGTTACCGCAATAAGGATGGCATTGGGCCTTATTGCTCACCATCCCAATGCGGATCAAATATTCAATACCTTGCTTACTTTCTTTTTACGAACAGCGTAATAATCATGGTTAGGTGAACATTCCAGACATTGTTAGAAACAGATTTGTTGAATCCAAAGTGTAAAGAAGAGAGAACTATAACAATTGAATCATATTGATTCAGTACTTAACTGTTTTGTAAATGAAAGGGGAAAACTGCAGTATTCAGAAACAATTAACATGCGAGATCTGAAATATGTCGTTTTATTAGAATCACTCAACTAATGTATAATTGCAAACAGTTACTTGTTCTATGAGTAAAGAGAACTCACTGGGGTGGACCTTGCTTTTTGATCTTGGAGTTGGACATACCCGCGATTCTACCTAATTTTGTAATTATATTTATACAATTTGCTGAGTGTAACAGTGTAATTCTGTGTGTTATGGTAATATGGATCAAACAGGGTCCCACCCACTATTCACAATTCAAATAGAGGCCATTTGTAACACAATTCAAAACAGAACAAAACCGTACTACAATCCAAGTACAGCTGGTGTGTGGTGGTGAGGGGCAACCTGATTTAATTTATTCCTGCCAAATAGGTCAGAGAATGATACTCAAGTAACTTCTTAATTCATGTATACATATTGCTTTTACATGCAAACATACACGCAACTTAGGCCGTATCCTGTTAGATCTCAGATAAATATGGTTTTGTCAAAACTCACGAGAATGGCTTGAAAAATCTACTAAAAGGCGTTTTTTTCTGGTATATCGATCCTATTTAGCCTGAGAAGCCTACCATACGGTGCTCTGTTACCTATGTGTTGTTTTTGCAGGTAAGAAATTTCACCATACGCGAGCACGCAAAGCCCAAATCAATTACCTTGCAGCAACTATAGTTAAGCACATACTCTCACATACTCTCACCAAGAGCCTTCTTTGATCATGCAAGCATATCCATAGCCTGTTCATGAGCCGGCTTATGAACTCCATACGAAAAACAAGAAGCCTGCTGAGCAGCTAGTTTTCAAACGGACCAAGTGAACTGTTACGAGCTATCTTCTTGGTAGGGATTCTCTGATGTTCTTAAGAGGCGTGTGTAGGCAGATGAGTGAAGTTCTGACCGCTGAGCTTAGGAAGCTGAACGGGATCAAGTGTTAGTTTGCCCTGCAGGTGAGGCTCATGAAGCTCACCGGTGATGGCGACACTGAGCATATTGAGCCTGTACTGCGTAACAAGCAGGACGTGGTTCTCTCGTCAGAAGATAACGGGGTGATTGAGTGGGTGAATCAGCTGGTTGATATGCAGATGCATGACTATCCCCACAATGCCAAAACAAGATATATAGTTGATCTGAAATATCCTGCCGAGTTACATGCCGATCACAATGATTATCCACTAGTGCCAGCTCTAATGTCTGTGCAGAGAGAATGACTGTCGAACTACCAGAATAATTTCCTAGGTGAACTGGTGAATACCGTGGAGGTCGAGAAGCAGGTACCCAACCTACGCAACAAAGAAAAGTATGTGATCCACTACAGGTATCTTGAACTCCGCCTGTCGCTCAGGATGCGGCTTACAAAGATACACCGTGCGCTCTAATTTAATCAACGCCCTAGATTCGCATGAACACTGTCGTAAAGTGATCTGTGGTGTTGAAATGCTCACGATACGCACATGTAATAATGACGACTTGAACTCCAGATGTAGGGTTTATAACAACTTGAACTTTATTTAACTGTTTTCAACTTTCGAATTTTCGATGTTACTTAGCCTAAATTTAAGAGAGAGATGTGTTGAGCTCGGAGGCCAGGAGAGAACTGATTTTGAAATATAAATTGCTTCCCTCAACGACTAAGGCACGCCATCCCAATTCTCATGGGACATGCGGTAGCCAGGTCTGTGAGGGTTGGGGCTATCAGGCGTTGCCTGGGCAGGAAGGTCATGTGGCTCTGGAATATGGTGTATTTGTGAGGAGAGTGGGGAGGGTGGGGTGGAAGTGGCAGGTGACATGTAGGTCACTTGTGGATCTGGGAAACTAGGGTTTATAATTAATATAAGCTGTAGGGGGTTACTCCATCAACTGATGACTGAGAGGGGTACGTTATGATGAAGGGTAGGATTGTTATGAATTTGATACTCAACATACGTCCCACGACCACCTCGAGGCTGGGATTCCACTCGTAAAAGCTCTCTACACCTTTCACCTTTATTACACAGTGCGTCGCCTAATGACAGAACTACAAGCGCCTCTACCTCAGGATCATGCCTATGACCCCTATAACAATACATATGACAAGAGGGCATATGAGAGACTCTGCACTAACTTTGGTGTTCAACCAAACACAGACTGGCGCCAGAAGGCAACTGTAGCTAATAGTGGCCTTGGTATCTTATATGCACACGATGCGTATGGTTACGGGAGTGTCGTCAAGGTTGCTGGTCGAAACGTTCGTTATGACCCTACACGAATGGCCTTTGAGGCGGAAAAGGATACAAAGCCAGATTTTGCCCACGCGAGTAACCTACAATCCTTTCAGGAGAAAATGGGTGCTGTTCTACATCTAGCACAGGGACCTGAAGCAGACGAGGTCTGGAGTACCTTCATACTGGACACGTCTGAGGGCTTTACACAGACCGGCGTTGAGCAAATTAACGACAGCATTTGGACCTATGTCTGGGCCATTCTTAGTGCTCAGGCGCAGACCCGCTCAGAGATACTAGGTGTTGGAATGTCCTTTGATGCTCAAAAGCAATTTCAGGCCAACGTTGATGATGCCATCAATTCCATAGTGGACATTCCGTCATCCATCCGATGGTTTCAGAACGTCCTCCAGAATGCTTCCTCAAAGGTTGATTATGTGTTTGAAAGGGGCCTGTACATGGCTCCGTCTGATATGAGCCTCACCTTTGGAAACGTTGCCGGGTACAACAATCTGATTACTATCGCAACTGTGGAACAGCAGATCGGCAGCAATACTGATGTCAACTCAGTTCCGGTGGTTACAGATAGAGGATGCTTTGACCCTCCGCCAGATACAGATATGGGAGTCCCCTCTCCAGGCCCTGCCCCTGTCGGTGTGGCCGAGACTGGTCTACGTGGGGCGCACGAGGATGAGAAAACCGCTCTTATTGTAGGCGGAATCGCTATAGGCTTAGCTATGCTTTGGCTTGCTACGTAGTAAGTCACGGAGTATCAGGAGGATAACTCCCCCCACCCCCACAGCTGCGGCCCACACATGTTCTGCCATCCAACCAGCCACCTTTGCAGCTGACTTTAGCAGCCATGATACGATGGAGCCAATGATTCCTGGAAGGGCAGCTCCTGCCTTACCGGTTAGGCCCTTTGGGACGTTTGCCAAGGAGTTCAGCTGTTTTTTAATCCATTCCTTAACACCGGGCTTATCAGCTGGCGTCGGTGTTGGTGCCGGGGTTGGACTAGTGCTCCCTCCGCCAGTCAAAGCAACTACCAGGGTCGCGATTGCCAATCCAATCGCAGTGAGGATAGAGGCGATTGTTATGCCCTGCTCCCGGAACAGGGTGCGTACACGCTCAGCTAGCGTTGTGTCCTCGTTAAGAAGTCGGTTGATCGTTTCCCTGATGCGGTTAATTTGGGTTCACAGACGTTCACGGTTTACAGAGGCAGCCTCAACACGGAAACGCCGCAGGTTCTGCGGCCCTTCAAGCTCATTTGTTTGAATTTCCATGCTCGACTGTCACCCCTCCCATCCTCCTCCAACATTCTCATTTTACTTTCCCGACTACCAATTTCAATATCTAGTTGACTTATACTGGATAAGTTATTGGCCAACTCACCCCTCGTGGTCTGCATAGCCTTATCAAGCCCTGCAAGCTCTCGGTATGTCAGACCATCTGTCTGTGTTCCCACGTCCTCTATAGCGTTACGAACGCCCTCTATGAAGCTTGTTTCTTCCTCGCCACCTGTTACAGTCATGGCTTCAGGTCCGCTCATTTCTAAATTCTCTGCGGCTTTAGCAGCTGCTTGTTTCCTTTTGTGACACCGCTTGTCGGGACCATTCAGTGAACCCAAAACCAACACGGACAACCTTAGCCCCCCTCTATTTTTCCCTATTGTTTCGAGTGACAGCGAGTCGGCCTTCCGGTGGTATAGACTTATCCATCTCAAGGTCCCCTTCTATAACAGGTGGGAGAGAGGCCTCTTGGAGAACCTCATCCCTCTCCCCTTTAAAAATCCCATCTCCCAAATCCACATCTTCGTATGCTGGGTTACCAAACTCCATGTCTGTGTGTTAAAGATATTATTGTAATTAAGCATTCAACGTGACGAGTACATACGGACGCAAACTAAACCCACACCACCGGATTCGCGAACCGCTCGGGGTTAAGGGCATCCAAACAATCCAAGCACTATTGACCAGAACCAACAACTGCTGGTTTGCTTCCCCAATCTAAACGCAGACGACGTCATTGTTCCAGGGACAGCTCGGCTGGCTTTTAAAATCACACTGACTTCCACTGATGTTAACCGCAATGCTGGGCCGTACCGTGGTTAAGAAAATGACAATCAAGATTTCTGGCAATGAGGTCATGTCTATTGATGACAGCGATGTGTATCACTTTTACCACGACTTGTGGCGGACTGCACAGGAGAGACAGGGCCTCCAGTACCAGGGCATTGACACATCAGATGACAGAAACACAACTAAGATACGAATGGGGACAGGAGACAAGGATGAGACCGAGAAAGAGGACCTGGCCATAGCCGATGTGTATGGTAACAGGTTCTACGTTCCGCTTGACTTTGAACTCCTTGAGAGCCACATGCCATTCTACCACACCGCGCTTAATGACAGACTGGAGTACGAGCTCATGTTCAATGACTATAACCGTGTGATTCACGCAACGGGCGACACCGACGCCAGCTACAAAATTGATGGCATCTCGCTGGAGTATGACATGGTTACCCAAACAGAGTTGGCCCGCATGATACGCACCCAGTACACAGGTCGGCTCTCGATTCTGTATGACCGTGTTCTTCATCACAGGAAGCTTGTATACAATAAAAGAGATACACTGTGGAACATCAACTTGAACGTGCCTGCTCGCAGCATGAAGAGCATCCTACTGCTCTTTGAAGACCCAGCCAATACCTCATTCGCCAGGAAGACAGAGTCGTTCTACAACCCAAAGATTACAAAAGTTGAGGTGACCATTGAGGGCATCCCTAACCAACTCATTGCCCAGGGTATGCATGGCTACCAGCAGTGGGATGAGATGAAGAAGGCCTTTGCAGCAACGAGTAAACGAGACCCCAGTGTAGCAATAGCTGCAAAAGACTTGGCATTGTCGGACGTTTCCCTAGGAGAGTACCTAACCAGTAAGTATGCTCTGTGGCTCGACTTAAGGACGAGTGATGACGACCAGCTGCACGGTAGTGGCAGGGCCGTGCTGAATGCGTCTGAGGGTATCACAATTCAGATCACAAAAAAACCACAGTTGGCCGCCGCATTGAACGTTTATATGTATATTGTAATGGATGCACAGCTTAACATATAAGATGGCACGTTCGTCAGCGCAGTCAACTAACAAGGTTTTGATGAAGCCGAAAACTGAGTTTACATTTCCAGATGGTCCCTGTTTGGCAATTGTTTGTGGGCAGACAGGATGTGGGAAACTGCATTCATCCTTGACCTACTTGAAGGGCTCTTCTTAGGTGCCTTCGAACATCCTGTAATCCTCTGCCCTACCATACGTTTCAACGAGGCCTATCAGACGTGATCATGGGTGTGGGATGATTCAGAGGTCTAAGTCGTTGATCCAGGGGAGCGGCTCCATGACATCTGAGGGCTTTCTACTATTGTTTTAAGGGCGAGCCTACCCTCTTCATTATTGATAACTGTTCGGCAACAAAAGCCCTAACCAAGAAGCAAAAGATGTTATCCGAACTGGCCTTTAGCGGCCGCCATGGGCAGCAAAGTGTTTGGGTCCTCACCTAAAAGTACAACTCTGTGCTGAAGGACTTACGTGAGCGGACTCGCTGGATGGTGCTCTTTCACACCAAGGACAGTGACTCTTTTGAAGACGCCTTACGTGAAAATGATGCAATTCCAACAAAGGAGGAACGTGCCACAGTACGCCAACTACTAGCAAAGACCAAGCACGCAAAACTGCTGCTGAAGACTGATCAACCTTGCATATTTCGTCGATTGAAGTGATATTGGCCTTGATAGCAGCCACTGCCTCAGTAAACAATTTAGGTTTCTTCATCTGGGTAGCGGTGCAGTTTTTTGAAGCTCGAGGCATATATGTATATTCATGGATCCTGATACCATTATTGATAAACTCCTTGAACAGGACACGACCTAGCTTAGTGGAGACAAAGTCTGGGGGAGCGGAACCTAGTTGCACCCCTGGTGTAGATATGTCTTCTATGAGACATAGGCTTGCTGCTGTCATAGCCGGCAGTCAGGCCCGTCAGTACCTTGGTTTGGAGCGCCTTACAATTGACCAGGTTGAATCAATGTCTGATGAAGAGATCATAAAGCTGTATGTGAGATACGAGGCTCGGCTAGGCGCTAGCATGACGCGCACTCTAGGTCAATCATTGATACAGCTATACTCAGGTATTGCTTGTGTTTCTACTAATCCCACCAGAACACCAGCCAAAGCTAATTACAGACCTCGAGACTGACCCGTTTGTTAGACACGCACTAAGCACTGCCACTTGTGAGCTATATCATCGCTATGGTATGTTTTTAGCTCCATTAAGCGCGGCTTTAACAACAGTTAAGCACTGTCAGTTTGGAAAATCAAACACCGAACAACAGGGGCCGGTGGAGAGGAAGACACCACTTCCTCGCTTAAGCATGTGCTTAACTACGCTATAGCATGTGTTTAACTCTGCTATAGCATGAGCTTAACTCCACTATAACAGGTGCTTACTAAGAGCTGTCAATTGGACAAATAAATTTAGTAAGTAAACATGGAAGAAACGAACACGAATCATCAGTGACCACTACAAAAAACGCTAAAAGGGTTGCGGCAGGACAAAAGGGTGCTGAAGCTTGAAAAGCCAATCAAAATAAGCGTCTGAGAGAGCTCCGAGAGGCTAAGGTCGCGCCTACAGATGCTAGAGACAAAGCTGTCGAGCCAATATCAACGATAAAGCCTCCGGAAAGGTGGGCGTGGCCAACATGGGCTGCACCTTTGGTTGTTGGGGTGTTTGGACTAGCATTGTATTGCTACAGGCACCAGATGGTAGCCTCACACCCTAAACAGGTTGTGGTACAAAAGCGTCCGGACGCTCATTTAAAGGATCCTTTTTATATGGAATAAGATGACAACACCAATTACTGATGAAAAATGCTCGTCAACGCTCTGTACCACGGTGCAGTTGTTTCCGGTATTTCAATAGGTTATGCCAAGCTTGCTACGATGGCTCTGGGTGGTGGGGTACCACGTCTTGATTTCACCCTACGCGACCTGGCTATGGCTGTTGCCGATGTATCACTAGCTATAGCCACAAAGGATATACTAATTAAACAAGGAATCTTACCAGTTGATATACTGAAGTAATCGCTACAATTGCGCTACTTGTTGGAGATGCTCCTGTTAACGCCCTTGCATTCTCTGGGAGCAACTTTTTATTCTCTAAATTCCGAAGCAGCCAACTTGACGTGGTACATAAACTCCATGATATGGCATTCAAGCAGCTTCAATCTTCTCAGGCAGCATGGGCCAAGAAGCGAACTGGGCGTTTAGACTTCATCAATGAGCAGCTGCGCCGCCAGAGACATGCTGAGCATTCTTTTCGGGATGCGGACGAGGCTATGCGTGAGTACTCCCTGATTACGAATCAAACTGTCGATCCGCTGAGCTCTGAGCCGCAGCTTTCAGACTTCTACGAGCTCTCAGATGGTCAAAAAGGGCGTGAGGTGGCGTTCATTATTCTGGGTATGGCTGCGACTGGGCTGGTTGCATACAGGCTTGCCAAGTAGGTCATTTGGAGACTCGGGCATTTACTTTGCATGGATCGTCGCATGCAGAAGATATACTATAGTCCTAAGGGCTACTGGAAAGGCATAACAGCTATCAAGAAGCTTGCAACAGAAGCGAGGGTTACTGAGGAAGTTGCAAGGGGGTGGCTAACAAGGCAAGCTATATGGCAAATCTACCTGCCAATGCCAAAACACATTCCCAGACCAAAGTTTGATGTCCCTGTCCCTAATGAGGTTCACCAAGCCGATCTCTTATTTCTTCCTCATGACTTTGTGAAGCGCCGGACTTACAAGTATGCCCTAACAGTGGTTGATGTGGCCTCGTGCTACAAAGCGGCTGAGTCATTGACTACAAAAGAGGCTAAAGAGGTCGCAGGTGCACTGGAGAGGATATACAAGCGAGGACCGCTGGGGTGGCCCAAACTACTTCAGGTCGACCCAGGACGGGAGTTTATTGGAGCAGTGAATCAGCTGTTAGTAAAGCATGGAGTATCAGTCAGGCGTGGCCGTGTGAATATCCATCGAGACCAGGGTATAGTGGAACGCTTTAACCGAACACTGGCTGAGCGACTCTTTGGTCACCAGTATGCCGTAGAGTTAAGGGATACTGGAACACGATTGACGGAGTGGGTTTCTTGGCTGCAGGCTGTAGTCTCTGCGATAAATAATGAGGTGACCCGGTTGACTAGAAAAAACCTAAAGATGCTATAAAGGCAAAACGAGTTGCACAAAAGCCCTCTGCAGTCATACCAGGGTGCCCGCTGGGGGTCAAAGAGCAAAAGCTTCCCTCTGGTCTTGGCGTTTTCTACCTCTGCCAGCCTGTTGAGGCAGAGCAAGACCAGCGCCAGCGGGCCACTGACTCTGTGTGGTCACTCAATGTTTACTGGATAGGACGCTCTGTCACTAAATCTGGTGAGCCTGTACTTTACTATTTGTTGGATGGACTGCTCCGTGGCTTTATAAAGGCTTTATATAGCTGGGGGACACTCACTCGCCAGCCGGCGCCAATGAACGGGGATTCCCCACTGTATAAAAATAGAAATCTTGTGGTGCTGCTAGCAAGGGCAAAGTCCGCTCACTGTATAGTCGTTGTCTTTTGTGAAGCCCAAAACGATTATGTTTCAATTCACGGTTTTAAGCCTCCTTATCCACACTCTAAGGTTGCACTCAAAGAGCTAGGTGGAATCAAGTGTCAGTTTGCCCTTAAGGTAAGACTCTCCAAGCACGCCGATGATGACAGCACTGAGTATGTTGAGCCTGTGTTGCGTAATAAGCAGCAGGTGGTTCTCTCCTCAGAAGACCTGGACGTTGCGCTGGACCAGAGTGTTGTTAATATCCATGAGCAGTTGGAGAAGTGGACCAGCCAAGGTTCTGGCTGGGAGTTTGAGGCGGTCACAACTCTGTGGATTGATATTGCCAACTACCAACCGTTGAAGGGTGGCTCCCACCTGTGACTTCCGGCTGCGCTGGCGGCTAAGCAGGCCATCATAAATGTAAAGAACTGGGACGACTTCTGCATTCTATGGGCTATTGTAGCCACTCTGCACCCGGTTGCCAAAAACCCACAGCGACCATCAAAATATAACATTCAATGACTCTTAGATCTGTAGGAGCGTGCAGGTTTAGAATATCCTACACCAGTGTCGCATGTTGAGAAGACAGAAAAGCATGCTAACCTAGCCTTGAACGTTTTTGGCTGGGATGGGAAGACCACTATTGTACACCGCATCAGTAAGCACTCTGGTACTCGTATAAAACCTCATGCTGATTGAATAGGACGGCATTACACGCAAATCAAAGACCCGAATCGCTTGCTGTATGACCAGACCAAACATAAAGAGCTATGTCTGCATGGATATACCACACAGGGTCTGCTCCTGGCGCATAGGTCTGAGTGCATGGGGACAGGGCAAACTGATGTGCGAGTGGAAATGCCTGAGGAAGGGAAGAACATATTATCCTTCCAGAACTGGCAGAAACAACTTGCTGCACCCTACGTCATCTATGCTGACTTTGAGGCGCTCACAGTGAAGCTTCCTGGTCCTGCCCTTAATCCTTGTAAAAGCAACACACAGAGAACGCAGGAACACCAAGATTGCGGCTATGGTTATGTGGTTGTTCGGTGTGATGGTAAGACCAAACCCCCTGTGGTTTACAGATGAAGCGATGCTGTGGAGAAGTTATTACAGGTTCTGCAGCAGGAGGAGCAAAAGATCAAAGCAGTTCTGTCCAAGCCTGTCCCTATGCGGATGACTCGGGACGATAGAAGGGCACATAAGGCTGCAACCCACTGTCACGTGTGCAAGAAAAAACTGGGCTGTGACTCTGTCCGCGATCACTGCCATATAACAGGCATGTGCAGAGGGCCAGCCCATAGCGTGTGTAACCTGAAATTTCCCAAGACAACACCCATCACTGTGGTGTTCCATAACCTGCGGGGCTATGACTCCCATCTCTTGATGCAGGGCATAACCAAAATGGAGGGGAACATCAACTGTATCCCCAACAACATGGAGAGATATATTTCCCAGTCGCTTGGACAGTTGCGCTTCATTGACAGCGCACAGTTCCTCCTGGCCTCGCTTGATAAGCTGGTGTCTACTAACAACCCAGATGCCTTTGCTGTGACGGCGGAATATGAGCCAGACCAGATGAAGCAGCGGTTGCTGTTGCACAAGGGAGTCTTCCCCTATGAGTTCATGGACAGCTGGGATAAGTTTGATTCCCCTCTGCCGCCGATCCAGGAGTTCTACAGCAAGCTCTCTGAGGAGGGTATATCTGCTGAAGACTACGTACTCGCACAAAAGGTCTGGAGCGTGTTCGGGTGTAAGAACATCGGTGACAACCACGACCTGTACCTGCGGACAGATGTACTGCTCCTGGCTGATGTGTTTGAGGTGTTCCGAAAGACCTGTCTAAAGCAGTCCGGTTTGGATCCGGCTCACTACTATACCAGCCCCGGTTTGTCGTGGGATGCTTTCCTTAAGAGCACAGGCGTAGAACTGGAACTACTCACCGACTATGACAAGCAAACGTTCATTGAGAAAGGTCTATGCGGTGGTATAAGCATGGTTTCGCGTCGCCACGCTAAGGTCAATAACCCGCTCGTGGATGACTTTGACCTGGATAAACCAACGAGCTACATCCAGTACCTTGATGCTAACAATTTGTATGGGTGGGCTATGAGTCAGCCTTTGCCAACTGCGGGTATTGAGTGGGTGGGTCGGCCGGAGGATCTACAGATACAGGACTACCCAGATGATGCCGAAACTGGATACATACTTGAGGTTGACTTAGAGTATCCTACTGCACTTCATGACGTGCACAACGACTACCCGCTGGCTCCGGAGCGGCTTCTTGCTGGTTGTCGAACTATCAGAAGAACCTCCTGGGCGAGTTGGGTGGCACCTTGGGCGAGGTTGAAAAGGTTGCAAAACCCGCGGAATAAGGAGAAGTATGTGGTGCACTACAGGAACCTCAAGCTGTATCTGTCTTTGTGGATGAGACTTACCAAGATTCATCGTGTAGATGTGTAATATACCGTAAACATTAATTCAATTGTTAGCCATCAATTGGGAAAGTATGGACAGTGGTATAGGTTGCGCTAGTTTGAAAGAAAGAGCGGCCTTTATTTTCAACAAAATATATCGTTGATGTGTCCACTGTAAACCGCTTGCACATATTGTCTCTTCAGTTACATTTCAATACAATTTCGTTACTCTAATGCTGGTTTGTATAATAAATACGAATTGTTGATCCGTGTTACGCATGTTAGTACACTTATACAGGTTCAGCCGCTCAATTGCAAATGTGACTGCTTATTGTTCTGCGATGTATGGATAACTGCGGTCAAGTCCAGAGTTATAAATCAATCGTTAACAAATCTAAACGCATGCCACACGCTATCGACAATGCGAAGTACTCAACTGCCCTGTTATATCTACAGCTTTAATGATAACTCACAGTAACTCCATAATATTTGTGAATTTCCTGTATTATTTATGCATTCATTCGCATCACTAGCTTGATTGCTGGAAACCGAAATTCCGGCCAAAGCTACAACGGTGGAATATCAAATAAGTCGGAATTGACGGAATGTCAGACAAATGGCCCTTAATCTACCAGAGTGCTGTGTCTTAGCCTCCCATCGGCTTGTAATTGATCCATTAAAGTAACTAGCCATGAATAAAAATAAAAAGCTATAAATGCTATGGCACTGAGCAGCAAAAAAGCACCTACTTGGAAGCAGCAGTTTTTGGGTGACCCAAGCGCGCGTATTTGCATAATTGATTGAATCGCAAATAAAATAGCATCCGTACATCAATACCTTGAAACCAAACTTAAATGACCAAATTTGCTCGCTCTTTGGTTGATTAAGAGCAGGTTACAATGCAAACAAATGTGATTATCCATTCCATGGACTAGGCCTGCGTTAGCGTTAAACTGCGGGGGAGAGGGTCTTTGCTGTCGGCATATGGAGTTAAACCGATTATGTCATGGCTAAATTATCGGCCCTCTGATAAGGCAAAGAAACTTCGCCTCTGACAGCGACCGAGCTGATCATTTTCGATCATATCTGAGCTAAGGTAGCATCGGATCATCTAAACACCAAGGGAGAGTGCCTGGCCTGCCCTCCGATATGATAATATGGATATGTAGAACATTTGTTTCTATCAACAATCCCACTTTTTGTTCGTCGGTTTTTGGAAGATGTCTGTGGCAGTACAAGTTTTAAGAATGACCTTATTCACCGGTAGTATTATCGACAGCTAAAGCCAACATAATGAAAATGGTGAGGTCTGAACTGAGCGAAATCTAAATAAACTGACTAGGAAGGTTGCTTTGGAACTATATAGCAAAAACAGATGGGTAGAGTTGAATTTCCACAAATACAAATTGTAAACACTTTTTTTAGCAGACCCTGCGAAGGCATTTGATTGACCTTCTGATAATTTACTCATAACTCTTCACCCAGCTAAGGCAAAACCTCCCCGTCTTTTCCTGAACGCAGACAAGTACTTTTGGTTTTTCACCCCGTCAAGTGCAAACGAACCTCAGCTTTGGCTGAAAAATTCTTATTAAAATATTCTAAAAACATACAAAGTTTGCTTACCTCTTACTTGAGGTGCATCATTTGCTTGTGTAATTTAAAGTTGATTCAGCTATTTCTGAATAGGCCTAAATATAGGAAAATGCTATGGGTATGATAATAATTATTCTTACCTTATATATGACAAATATTTGCGAGTTGCAACAGCGTTTTATTACACTTAATGTAACTGTCAAATATACATTTGCTGTTAGATGGAAGAGTGATAGAAAATTAATATGGAGTTATCTTTTGACTATGGATGTTGACTGTGTGTGGGAGAAGATGTTTCTGACATTTGGAAGGAGTACAGCCAATTATCGGTTCAGGTACGGTGTGACCATGATGATGATGATAGCGAGTTGACCGATTGGTAGAACTGAAATACCCAAATATTTCCCCAAGGGAATCGGTAGTCGAAACGTTGCTGCTTGACATTGGACCACATGCTTCAGAACGTGAATGTGGTCTGTATGTAGATCCAACCAAACCAAGGTAATGATATACATGTAAAGCTGTAATGTCTTCCAATGAATGTTCTTTTTGTGCATAACAGCAATGTGATACTTTTATACTTAGGTGAATCCTGTGCCGAATGTATATATGTGAGTACCATGACAAATAGTATCACCTTTGTATGGAATGTCATGTCAGAGATTTTTTTCAGCCAACCCATAGGTGTATATTAAATCAATTATGGTGTGTTCCCGGTTGATATTGGTTTTTGTTTTTACCTGCTGGATAACATGAAGAGGCGTTGCAACACAGATCATGTGCATCATTCAAATAATTTTGCATTATATTCTCAATAGATTCTTAATGAATTGTAACAGAACAAATGCCTCTACAACAAAACGGACTCTGTTTGGGTAATGGCTTCACCTGCTATGTTACTACGAAAAAAAAACAGGCAGCTTGGAAATGATGTCTTTATCCACTTCATCAGCTTACAAGCACATATACCAGTCACAGTCAAATATGTTTCAGTAGCATTATTTTGTATATTTAACTCAAGACTGTTTACTATTACTAAGGCAAAAAAATTTCTCTTCCGTGCTGTTTATTTCTTTCGTTCTTGGAAACTGAATCGCTGTTACCCGGTTTTTACTGTGGATTGCGGATTCTTCTCTGTTACCCAACCATACACAATCCCCCACATAACCGTAATATACACCCCGTTACACCCCCCCCCCCCTCCCTCCTCCCTACCCCCTTCCAAATCCTGCTGTGACTTTATCCAATTGCCCTATGACGGATGTGTAATGGTTTTAAAACTACTCCCCGGTGTCTAATCCATGATATGAAAGATTTGGTCCTGAATGAAATCTTAGCCTTGAAGGTAGCGACCGTTTCGGAGAAGAAAGTGAACACACAGACAAGCAAAACCCAAACAGGCAAATATTCACTCTTTTAAGTCTAATATACAGCCATTAGTGCGGCAAATGTATTGAGTCGATTTTGCATTATTTCCTAGAAACTATTTTCAATGGTTCAGGAAAGAACCAGAGATCCCCATTTTCCTTTATTTGTATTAATTAAAGACATATTGAATTACTAGAGACATCATTTCCGGTTTTGGAAGGTTTCTTACTTAAATCGACCCTAGACAGCTACCTTCTAAATGTTTACTGTCAAGGTTAAACCTATAAATCAACGCCTGACCATAGAGCCTAACTCCCACACTGTACACAAGCACAGTGCTGAGAGTTCCTGTTATTTAGGCCCTACCTGCTGGGCCTATAGCGGTTTCATGTCTAGAGGTATGCGGCTTGCAGCGTCGACTACGGCTGACCGAGATAAAGTTAAGTTTTCACTTACGGTGTAAACAAAACAATCCTATAGACCAATTAAGTGTCACACCAGACATCTTCACTTCACTTTTAAACTCACGCACTGTGTAAATAGCGAGGCAAAAGGAACTCTTGCAAACAGGTGTTTACATACAGAACTACTGAACATCTAAGATCGTAAACCAGACATAAATGTCACACACAGCAGCACCCGCAAGACAGCCCCACCACCAGGCTTTGATTCAAAAGAACGCGCTGCAATTGATTAAGTAACATTCGAGCGTTATCTATCTGTTCTACAGGTATATTTGTTGTGTGCAACCACCTCAATAGATAATTGCATTCCTTTAGCACAAAAAAACAAGAAGGTGCCATTTATGTTATGTAACCTGTTGAATATTGATAAAAAGTCCTATGCTTTTGTCATTATATGCTAGCACAACCTAAATGTTGGCATGTGGTTGTCTTTTATTTAGAATAACTGTATAGTCAGCTGGAGGATTCCACTTAGTACATCTTTAGGCTCTTTTGACATATCTAAAAACCACCCTATAAATAATTTTTAAATTCCTTGCAAATGTGTCTTTTTATGGAAAAGTTCCCCAATTTATGATACACCAAAGCAATAAAACCATGCAGTTACCAACGTTTATGATGATTGGTCATCTGAATCAAATTTGGGTCAGGTTAGTATATCTTGCACTACTGTTTTTTTTCATGAAAGAGAAGTATCATCGCTGAATTAATAAATGCATGCACTTACCAACAAGACTAATTGGTTCCCACTTGTCCAATGAATAAAAACAAAGCATAAACATGGATGTTGATATTTCATTTTATTATTTTATTTTATTTGTGTGCTTTGATAATCTAGCCAACATTATTTGGAGCAATAAATGCATACACCCACAAATGATTCTCTTTTCATTCTAGAAAGTCTGAGGGATATCTGCATCAAATATATACTTATATTTTGATCACATGGTTTAAACAGTTGGGGTCGAATATTTTGAAAAAGCCAAATACTAAATATGTAAACTATGCATATGCTGTGTTTTTACTATCACTGTCGTGTGAAGATTTTGGTTGACCAACGTAAAGTGGTAATTATCATATGGCAGCAACACATTTAACGTCCCAGAATATATTTATACGAACACACACACACACACACACACACACACACACACACACACACACACACACACACATATATATATATATATATATATATATATATATATATATATATATATATATATATATATATATATATATATATATATATATATATATATATATATAGCATCACATTTAACGTCCCATATTATATATCATACACACACACGCACGTCCCACATTACACACACACACACACACACACACACACACACACACACACACACACACACACACACACACACACACACACACACACATATATATATATATATATATATATATATATATATATATATATATATATATATATATATTTGTATATTTGGCGTAAAGAGCTTTAAGGGTTGTTCAAGATGGGTGGGGCAGAGAGTGGTTTGGGGGGAGGGCGGGCGGGGAGATGTGGGACGTGGCGGGTTCGGTAAGGAATAGGGTGATGAGGGTGATTGTATATGGTATGAATTTTAGAGAGATGATAAATTAAGACGGAAATGCTGAATCAGAGAGGTTGTACAGACTATCAAGTATGACAATAAAAGAAGCGAACGGGGTGGGATGGAGGGCAGGTGATTAACATTCAATTCAAGAGCCGCTGAGCCCGAATATAAAGACTGTGGGATTCGCTACACAATACAAGCTGTGCTATTGTAATCAGCATTGACCAATATACAATGGTTTACAGTGTAAGTTCGAGAATGGGTTGTTTTTAGCAATTTCGGCTATGTACGACTAGCAGTGACTCTGCGTGTGATCACTGCCAGGGAGCACGTCGTTTACATCCCTTTTCATAGATGAGACTGCCATTTTACGTAATCTTCCGTTTCACGAGTAGCCAGTCAAATTGTCACACATGAGGATCGAACCCACAGCGTATGGGTCGAAAGGCGAAGCAGTAAACCACTACGCCACGGGGACTGGCTGGGGCACAATGTATAAGAGTGTGTTTATATCGGGATGGACAAGCAAACATTTCTACTTTTGAAAAGAATTGCAGGCAGCAAAATTGAAATGCATTTATCTTTAATTGATCTATGACATAAAAGTGCAATTGAGAAGAATATTGTAGTAAAATTATATTTTCTAATCTCTTTAATGCATTTAATACGTTTATACCGCATTGCGAATTATACACAACCGAAAGGTAATATTTAGTGGGAAAAAATTACTTCCTCCTGAAATGGCTCCCTTTGATATTCCGGTGCGGCAAGAACGACGACAGCATAGGATTTTCGCTTAGTCTTGATTTAATGTATTTTATTTCCATCCACAAGAGACTTGTTTAACTAGCTTTATCAGAGCGGACGACGGAAGGAACTCCGCAATAGGCCCATCAATGCGTGTGTTGTGTCGATTTCCAAGGCCAGTGACATAAAACCTCGTTTTAATGTTGATTTGTATCGTCTAATGTTCTAGACATTCATACTTATCTGAAGTAATTGTCTTCAGCAACCAGATGGTACTTAATTATGCCGTCATAAAAACGTCATACGTCGTTAGTGGTGAAATACAAAACAATACCGGTGGGTTCACGACATATGCGGAACATATAACCTGGTTATTGCTGGTCGCGAATCGTAAGTAGTTTTGATCATGATGCAGCCTTGTCGAAGAAGCTACGTTAGAAACTTCGAACAAACCGCGTTGTGCAATGGAAGACATAGCGATGATGAATGAGACAGGCCTGGCTAAGAAATATGAAACAAAACTTTTAAGTGTTATATTTTCGTATATTATTGAGCTGTGTGCATCCCAAGACAATAGAAAAATACGACGATTATAGAATATTTGACGATTGCATGCTGATAATGTTGGCTTCGCTGTTTTTGTGCAATAACAATTATCCTGTGCTGGGTAAAAAGAGCGAGAAAGCGCTCACTCGGAGCCTGATCAACTGCTTACCTGATCGCGCCCAATCCAATTAATGCGCCGCTCTCTCTGCTTCATTTGCAACACCCTACATTTGATCAATGAAACGCCCCGTGTGACAAACGACGTTTAAAAAAAAGTCAGCAGTAAATTGGGAATTCTCCCAGATTTGGTTATGTTTATGTGTTAGCTCTATCATACCCGGGACGATGTTAGCAGTGTCAGCTTTTATATTGCGCTGACACCGATGATATTTGGTCCTAAATGGTGACTGGAATAAACATTGGCCATGGTGGCGTGCTGGCCCATTGGAGCAGTAGGTTGTGATAATGGAAACAAAATAAGTAATTATTGGCTCACAAAGAAAAGTATTTTGGTCATTTGATCGATAAACGACTGCGATAAATGTCATGAATGTCACGTGGTTTAGTGGGTATTTGCTGCAAGCAGCGGTGCTTCATGAGTAAGGCCACAGGTTTTTACACAACATCATAATTTTGTATGATAACAAAATAAATGCGCGTAGTTACTCAATCTACTTTACAGCTGATTATATGTAACATCACAAAAAGCGGATCTGACAAAAGAACCAACAAGCGATGCAACTAGTGTGAATGTAGTAAGTACTGTCTTGAATGTGTCTTCCACGTTTACACATATATGCCCAAATAACTAACAACGATCGCACATATACACGACAAATGTTTAAAAAAGCTAAAATAAATTTGCCTATGTATGTCATTTAAAAAAAGCTATAAATGCTATGGCACTGAGCAGCAAAAAAGCACCTACTTGGAAGCAGCAGTTTTTGGGTGACCCAAGCGCGCGCGTTTTGCATAATTGATTGAATCGCAAATAAACTAGCATCCGTACATCAATACCTTGAAACCAAACTTATATGACCAAATTTGCTCGCTCTTTGGTTGATTAAGAGCAGGTTACAATGCAAACAAATGTGATTATCCATTCCATGGACTAGGCCTGCGTTAGCGTTAAACTGCGGGGGAGAGGGTCTTTGCTGTCGGCATATGGAGTTTATCCGATTATGTCATGGCTAAATTATCGGCCCTCTGATAAGGCAAAGAAACTTCGCCTCTGACAGCGACCGAGCTGATCATTTTCGATCATATCTGAGCTAAGGTAGCATCGGATCATCTAAACACCAAGGGAGAGTGCCTGGCCTGCCCTCCGATATGATAATATGGATATGTAGAACATTTGTTTCTATCAACAATCCCACTTTTTGTTCGTCGGTTTTTGGAAGATGTCTGTGGCAGTACAAGTTTTAAGAATGACCTTATTCACCGGTAGTATTATCGACAGCTAAAGCCAACATAATGAAAATGGTGAGGTCTGAACTGAGCGAAATCTAAATAAACTGACTAGGAAGGTTGCTTTGGAACTATATAGCAAAAACAGATGGGTAGAGTTGAATTTCCACAAATACAAATTGTAAACACTTTTTTTAATGCAGACCCTGCGAAGGCATTTGATTGACCTTCTGATAATTTACTCATAACTCTTCACCCAGCTAAGGCAAAAACCTCCCTGTCTTTTCCTGAACGCAGACGAGTACTTTTGGTTTTTCACCCCGTCAAGTGCAAACGAACCTCAGCTTTGGCTGAAAAATTCTTATTAAAATATTCTAAAAACATACAAAGTTTGCTTACCTCTTACTTGAGGTGCATCATTTGCTTGTGTAATTTAAAGTTGATTCAGCTATTTCTGAATAGGCCTAAATATAGGAAAATGCTATGGGTATGATAATAATTATTCTTACCTTATATATGACAAATATTTGCGAGTTGCAACAGCGTTTTATTACACTTAATGTAACTGTCAAATATACATTTGCTGTTAGATGGAAGAGTGATAGAAAATTAATATGGAGTTATCTTTTGACTATGGATGTTGACTGTGTGTGGGAGAAGATGTTTCTGACATTTGGAAGGAGTACAGCCAATTATCGGTTCAGGTACGGTGTGACCATGATGATGATAGCGAGTTGACCGATTGGTAGAACTGAAATACCCAAATATTTCCCCAAGGGAATCGGTAGTCGAAACGTTGCTGCTTGACATTGGACCACATGCTTCAGAACGTGAATGTGGTCTGTATGTAGATCCAACCAAACCAAGGTAATGATATACATGTAAAGCTGTAATGTCTTCCAATGAATGTTCTTTTTGTGCATAACAGCAATGTGATACTTTTATACTTAGGTGAATCCTGTGCCGAATGTATATATGTGAGTACCATGACAAATAGTATCACCTTTGTATGGAATGTCATGTCAGAGATTTTTTTCAGCCAACCCATAGGTGTATATTAAATCAATTATGGTGTGTTCCCGGTTGATATTGGTTTTTGTTTTTACCTGCTGGATAACATGAAGAGGGCGTTGCAACACAGATCATGTGCATCATTCAAATAATTTTGCATTATATTCTCAATAGATTCTTAATGAATTGTAACAGAACAAATGCCTCTACAACAAAACGGACTCTGTTTGGGAAATGGCTTCACCTGCTATGTTACTACGAAAAAAACAGGCAGCTTGGAAATGATGTCTTTATCCACTTCATCAGCTTACAAGCACATATACCAGTCACAGTCAAATATGTTTCAGTAGCATTATTTTGTATATTTAACTCAAGACTGTTTACTATTACTAAGGCAAAAAAATTTCTCTTCCGTGCTGTTTATTTCTTTCGTTCTTGGAACTGAATCGCTGTTACCCGGTTTTTACTGTGGATTGCGGATTCTTCTCTGTTACCCAACCATACACAATCCCCCACATAACCGTAATATACACCCCGTTACACCCCCCCCCCTCCTCCCTACCCCCTTCCAAATCCTGCTGTGACTTTATCCAATTGCCCTATGACGGATGTGTAATGGTTTTAAACTACTCCCCGGTGTCTAATCCATGATATGAAAGATTTGGTCCTGAATGAAATCTTAGCCTTGAAGGTAGCGACCGTTTCGGAGAAGAAAGTGAACACACAGACAAGCAAAACCCAAACAGGCAAATATTCACTCTTTTAAGTCTAATATACAGCCATTAGTGCGGCAAATGTATTGAGTCGATTTTGCATTATTTCCTAGAAACTATTTTCAATGGTTCAGGAAAGAACCAGAGATCCCCATTTTCCTTTATTTGTATTAATTAAAGACATATTGAATTACTAGAGACATCATTTCCGGTTTTGGAAGGTTTCTTACTTAAATCGACTCTAGACAGCTACCTTCTAAATGTTTACTGTCAAGGTTAAACCTATAAATCAACGCCTGACCATAGAGCCTAACTCCCACACTGTACACAAGCACAGTGCTGAGAGTTCCTGTTATTTAGGCCCTACCTGCTGGGCCTATAGCGGTTTCATGTCTAGAGGTTTGCGGCTTGCAGCGTCGACTACGGCTGACCGAGATAAAGTTAAGCCGCTGGCAAGTTTTCACTTACGGTGTAAACAAAACAATCCTATAGACCAATTAAGTGTCACACCAGACATCTTCACTTCACTTTTAAACTCACGCACTGTGTAAATAGCGAGGCAAAAGGAACTCTTGCAAACAGGTGTTTACATACAGAACTACTGAACATCTAAGATCGTAAACCAGACATAAATGTCACACAGCAGCACCCGCAAGACAGCCCCACCACCAGGCTTTGATTCAAAAGAACGCGCTGCAATTGATTAAGTAACATTCGAGCGTTATCTATCTGTTCTACAGGTATATTTGTTGTGTGCAACCACCTCAATAGATAATTGCATTCCTTTAGCACAAAAAAACAAGAAGGTGCCATTTATGTTATGTAACCTGTTGAATATTGATAAAAAGTCCTATGCTTTTGTCATTATATGCTAGCACAACCTAAATGTTGGCATGTGGTTGTCTTTTATTTAGAATAACTGTATAGTCAGCTGGAGGATTCCACTTAGTACATCTTTAGGCTCTTTTGACATATCTAAAAACCACCCTATAAATAATTTTTAAATTCCTTGCAAATGTGTCTTTTTATGGAAAAGTTCCCCAATTTATGATACACCAAAGCAATAAAACCATGCAGTTACCAACGTTTATGATGATTGGTCATCTGAATCAAATTTGGGTCAGGTTAGTATATCTTGCACTACTGTTTTTTTTCATGAAAGAGAAGTATCATCGCTGAATTAATAAATGCATGCACTTACCAACAAGACTAATTGGTTCCCACTTGTCCAATGAATAAAACAAAGCATAAACATGGATGTTGATATTTCATTTTATTATTTTATTTTATTTGTGTGCTTTGATAATCTAGCCAACATTATTTGGAACAATAAATGCATACACCCCACCAATGATTCTCTTTTCATTCTAGAAAGTCTGAGGGATATCTGCATCAAATATATACTTATATTTTGATCACATGGTTTAAAACAGTTGGGGTCGAATATTTTGAAAAAGCCAAATACTAAATATGTAAACTATGCATATGCTGTGTTTTTACTATCACTGTCGTGTGAAGATTTTGGTTGACCAACGTAAAGTGGTAATTATCATATGACAGCAACACATTTAACGTCCCAGAATATATTTATACGAACGACACACACACACACACACACACACACACACACACACACACACACACACACACACACACACACATATATATATATATATATATATATATATATATATATATATATATATATATATATATATATATATATATATATATATATATATATATTTGGCGTAATTTAGTCCCACTTTAAGGGTTGTTCAAGATGGGTGGGGCAGAGAGTGGTTTGGGGGGCTTTAGGGCGGGCGGGGAGAGAGAGTGGGGGGGGAGGCGGGTTCGGTAAGGAATAGGGTGGTAAGGAATAGGGTGATGAGGGTGATTGTATATGGTATGAATTTTAGAGAGATGATAAATTAAGACGGAAATGCTGAATCAGAGAGGTTGTACAGACTATCAAGTATGACAATAAAAGAAGCGAACGGGGTGGGATGGAGGGCAGGTGATTAACATTCAATTCAAGAGCCGCTGAGCCCGAATATAAAGACTGTGGGATTCGCTACACAATACAAGCTGTGCTATTGTAATCAGCATTGACCAATATACAATGGTTTACAGTGTAAGTTCGAGAATGGGTTGTTTTTAGCAATTTCGGCTATGTACGACTAGCAGTGACTCTGCGTGTGATCACTGCCAGGGAGCACGTCGTTTACATCCCTTTTCATAGATGAGACTGCCATTTTACGTAATCTTCCGTTTCACGAGTAGCCAGTCAAATTGTCACACATGAGGATCGAACCCACAGCGTATGGGTCGAAAGGCGAAGCAGTAAACCACTACGCCACGGGGACTGGCTGGGGCACAATGTATAAGAGTGTGTTTATATCGGGATGGACAAGCAAACATTTCTACTTTTGAAAAGAATTGCAGGCAGCAAAATTGAAAATGCATTTATCTTTAATTGATCTATGACATAAAAGTGCAATTGAGAAGAATATTGTAGTAAAAATTATATTTTCTAATCTCTTTAATGCATTTAATACGTTTATACCGCATTGCGAATTATACACAACCGAAAGGTAATATTTAGTGGGAAAAAATTACTTCCTCCTGAAATGGCTCCCTTTGATATTCCGGTGCGGCAAGAACGACGACAGCATAGGATTTTCGCTTAGTCTTGATTTAATGTATTTTATTTCCATCCACAAGAGACTTGTTTAACTAGCTTTATCAGAGCGGACGACGGAAGGAATTCCGCAATAGGCCCATCAATGCGTGTGTTGTGTCGATTTCCAAGGCCAGTGACATAAAACCTCGTTTTAATGTTGATTTGTATCGTCTAATGTTCTAGACATTCATACTTATCTGAAGTAATTGTCTTCAGCAACCAGATGGTACTTAATTATGCCGTCATAAAAACGTCATACGTCGTTAGTGGTGAAATACAAAACAATACCGGTGGGTTCACGACATATGCGGAACATATAACCTGGTTATTGCTGGTCGCGAATCGTAAGTAGTTTTGATCATGATGCAGCCTTGTCGAAGAAGCTACGTTAGAAACTTCGAACAAACCGCGTTGTGCAATGGAAGACATAGCGATGATGAATGAGACAGGCCTGGCTAAGAAATATGAAACAAAACTTTTAAGTGTTATATTTTCGTATATTATTGAGCTGTGTGCATCCCAAGACAATAGAAAAATACGACGATTATAGAATATTTGACGATTGCATGCTGATAATGTTGGCTTCGCTGTTTTTGTGCAATAACAATTATCCTGTGCTGGGTAAAAAGAGCGAGAAAGCGCTCACTCGGAGCCTGATCAACTGCTTACCTGATCGCGCCCAATCCAATTAATGCGCCGCTCTCTCTGCTTCATTTGCAACACCCTACATTTGATCAATGAAACGCCCCGTGTGACAAACGACGTTTAAAAAAAAAGTCAGCAGTAAATTGGGAATTCTCCCAGATTTGGTTATGTTTATGTGTTAGCTCTATCATACCCGGGACGATGTTAGCAGTGTCAGCTTTTATATTGCGCTGACACCGATGATATTTGGTCCTAAATGGTGACTGGAATAAACATTGGCCATGGTGGCGTGCTGGCCCATTGGAGCAGTAGGTTGTGATAATGGAAACAAAATAAGTAATTATTGGCTCACAAAGAAAAGTATTTTGGTCATTTGATCGATAAACGACTGCGATAAATGTCATGAATGTCACGTGGTTTAGTGGGTATTTGCTGCAAGCAGCGGTGCTTCATGAGTAAGGCCACAGGTTTTTACACAACATCATAATTTTGTATGATAACAAAATAAATGCGCGTAGTTACTCAATCTACTTTACAGCTGATTATATGTTACATCACAAAAAGCGGATCTGACAAAAGAACCAACAAGCGATGCAACTAGTGTGAATGTAGTAAGTACTGTCTTGAATGTGTCTTCCACGTTTACACATATATGCCCAAATAACTAACAACGATCGCACATATACACGACAAATGTTTAAAAAAGCTAAAATAAATTTGCCTATGTATGTCATTTAAAAAAAGCTATAAATGCTATGGCACTGAGCAGCAAAAAAGCACCTACTTGGAAGCAGCAGTTTTTGGGTGACCCAAGCGCGCGTATTTGCATAATTGATTGAATCGCAAATAAACTAGCATCCGTACATCAATACCTTGAAACCAAACTTATATGACCAAATTTGCTCGCTCTTTGGTTGATTAAGAGCAGGTTACAATGCAAACAAATGTGATTATCCATTCCATGGACTAGGCCTGCGTTAGCGTTAAACTGCGGGGGAGAGGGTCTTTGCTGTCGGCATATGGAGTTTATCCGATTATGTCATGGCTAAATTATCGGCCCTCTGATAAGGCAAAGAAACTTCGCCTCTGACAGCGACCGAGCTGATCATTTTCGATCATATCTGAGCTAAGGTAGCATCGGATCATCTAAACACCAAGGGAGAGTGCCTGGCCTGCCCTCCGATATGATAATATGGATATGTAGAACATTTGTTTCTATCAACAATCCCACTTTTTGTTCGTCGGTTTTTGGAAGATGTCTGTGGCAGTACAAGTTTTAAGAATGACCTTATTCACCGGTAGTATTATCGACAGCTAAAGCCAACATAATGAAAATGGTGAGGTCTGAACTGAGCGAAATCTAAATAAACTGACTAGGAAGGTTGCTTTGGAACTATATAGCAAAAACAGATGGGTAGAGTTGAATTTCCACAAATACAAATTGTAAACACTTTTTTTAATGCAGACCCTGCGAAGGCATTTGATTGACCTTCTGATAATTTACTCATAACTCTTCACCCAGCTAAGGCAAAACCTCCCCGTCTTTTCCTGAACGCAGACGAGTACTTTTGGTTTTTCACCCCGTCAAGTGCAAACGAACCTCAGCTTTGGCTGAAAAATTCTTATTAAAATATTCTAAAAACATACAAAGTTTGCTTACCTCTTACTTGAGGTGCATCATTTGCTTGTGTAATTTAAAGTTGATTCAGCTATTTCTGAATAGGCCTAAATATAGGAAAATGCTATGGGTATGATAATAATTATTCTTACCTTATATATGACAAATATTTGCGAGTTGCAACAGCGTTTTATTACACTTAATGTAACTGTCAAATATACATTTGCTGTTAGATGGAAGAGTGATAGAAAATTAATATGGAGTTATCTTTTGACTATGGATGTTGACTGTGTGTGGGAGAAGATGTTTCTGACATTTGGAAGGAGTACAGCCAATTATCGGTTCAGGTACGGTGTGACCATGATGATGATAGCGAGTTGACCGATTGGTAGAACTGAAATACCCAAATATTTCCCCAAGGGAATCGGTAGTCGAAACGTTGCTGCTTGACATTGGACCACATGCTTCAGAACGTGAATGTGGTCTGTATGTAGATCCAACCAAACCAAGGTAATGATATACATGTAAAGCTGTAATGTCTTCCAATGAATGTTCTTTTTGTGCATAACAGCAATGTGATACTTTTATACTTAGGTGAATCCTGTGCCGAATGTATATATGTGAGTACCATGACAAATAGTATCACCTTTGTATGGAATGTCATGTCAGAGATTTTTTTCAGCCAACCCATAGGTGTATATTAAATCAATTATGGTGTGTTCCCGGTTGATATTGGTTTTTGTTTTTACCTGCTGGATAACCTGAAGAGGGCGTTGCAACACAGATCATGTGCATCATTCAAATAATTTTGCATTATATTCTCAATAGATTCTTAATGAATTGTAACAGAACAAATGCCTCTACAACAAAACGGACTCTGGTTGGGTAATGGCTTCACCTGCTATGTTACTACGAAAAAAACAGGCAGCTTGGAAATGATGTCTTTATCCACTTCATCAGCTTACAAGCACATATACCAGTCACAGTCAAATATGTTTCAGTAGCATTATTTTGTATATTTAACTCAAGACTGTTTACTATTACTAAGGCAAAAAAATTTCTCTTCCGTGCTGTTTATTTCTTTCGTTCTTGGAACTGAATCGCTGTTACCCGGTTTTTACTGTGGATTGCGGATTCTTCTCTGTTACCCAACCATACACAATCCCCCACATAACCGTAATATACACCCCGTTACACACCCCCCCCCCTCCTCCCTACCCCCCCTTCCAAATCCTGCTGTGACTTTATCCAATTGCCCTATGACGGATGTGTAATGGTTTTAAACTACTCCCCGGTGTCTAATCCATGATATGAAAGATTTGGTCCTGAATGAAATCTTAGCCTTGAAGGTAGCGACCGTTTCGGAGAAGAAAGTGAACACACAGACAAGCAAAAAACCCAAACAGGCAAATATTCACTCTTTTAAGTCTAATATACAGCCATTAGTGCGGCAAATGTATTGAGTCGATTTTGCATTATTTCCTAGAAACTATTTTCAATGGTTCAGGAAAGAACCAGAGATCCCCATTTTCCTTTATTTGTATTAATTAAAGACATATTGAATTACTAGAGACATCATTTCCGGTTTTGGAAGGTTTCTTACTTAAATCGACCCTAGACAGCTACCTTCTAGATGTTTACTGTCAAGGTTAAACCTATAAATCAACGCCTGACCATAGAGCCTAACTCCCACACTGTACACAAGCACAGTGCTGAGAGTTCCTGTTATTTAGGCCCTACCTGCTGGGCCTATAGCGGTTTCATGTCTAGAGGTTTGCGGCTTGCAGCGTCGACTACGGCTGACCGAGATAAAGTTAAGCCGCTGGCAAGTTTTCACTTACGGTGTAAACAAAACAATCCTATAGACCAATTAAGTGTCACACCAGACATCTTCACTTCACTTTTAAACTCACGCACTGTGTAAATAGCGAGGCAAAAGGAACTCTTGCAAACAGGTGTTTACATACAGAACTACTGAACATCTAAGATCGTAAACCAGACATAAATGTCACACAGCAGCACCCCGCAAGACAGCCCCACCACCAGGCTTTGATTCAAAAGAACGCGCTGCAATTGATTAAGTAACATTCGAGCGTTATCTATCTGTTCTACAGGTATATTTGTTGTGTGCAACCACCTCAATAGATAATTGCATTCCTTTAGCACAAAAAAACAAGAAGGTGCCATTTATGTTATGTAACCTGTTGAATATTGATAAAAAGTCCTATGCTTTTGTCATTATATGCTAGCACAACCTAAATGTTGGCATGTGGTTGTCTTTTATTTAGAATAACTGTATAGTCAGCTGGAGGATTCCACTTAGTACATCTTTAGGCTCTTTTGACATATCTAAAAACCACCCTATAAATAATTTTTAAATTCCTTGCAAATGTGTCTTTTTATGGAAAAGTTCCCCAATTTATGATACACCAAAGCAATAAAAAACATGCAGTTACCAACGTTTATGATGATTGGTCATCTGAATCAAATTTGGGTCAGGTTAGTATATCTTGCACTACTGTTTTTTTTTTCATGAAAGAGAAGTATCATCGCTGAATTAATAAATGCATGCACTTACCAACAAGACTAATTGGTTCCCACTTGTCCAATGAATAAAACAAAGCATAAACATGGATGTTGATATTTCATTTTATTATTTTATTTTATTTGTGTGCTTTGATAATCTAGCCAACATTATTTGGAACAATAAATGCATACACCCACCAATGATTCTCTTTTCATTCTAGAAAGTCTGAGGGATATCTGCATCAAATATATACTTATATTTTGATCACATGGTTTAAACAGTTGGGGTCGAATATTTTGAAAAAGCCAAATACTAAATATGTAAACTATGCATATGCTGTGTTTTTACTATCACTGTCGTGTGAAGATTTTGGTTGACCAACGTAAAGTGGTTATTATCATATGGCAGCAACACATTTAACGTCCCAGAATATATTTATACGAACACACACACACACACACACACACACACACACACACACACATATATATATATATATATATATATATATATATATATATATATATATATATATATATATATATATATATATATATATATATATATATATATATATATATATATATATATATATATATATATATATATATATGGCAGCATCACATTTAACGTCCCACATTATATACACACATACACACACACGCACGCACACACACACACACACACACACACACACACACACACACACACACACACACACACACACACACACACACACACACACACACACACACACACACACACATATATATATATATATATATATATATATATATATATATATATATATATATATATATATATATATATTTGTATATTTGGCGTAAAGAGCTTTAAGGGTTGTTCAAGATGGGTGGGGCAGAGAGTGGTTTGGGGGGAGGGCGGGCGGGGAGATGTGGGACGTGGCGGGTTCGGTAAGGAATAGGGTGATGAGGGTGATTGTATATGGTATGAATTTTAGAGAGATGATAAATTAAGACGGAAATGCTGAATCAGAGAGGTTGTACAGACTATCAAGTATGACAATAAAAGAAGCGAACGGGGTGGGATGGAGGGCAGGTGATTAACATTCAACGCGCAGATGAAGATGTGGGCTGGATACGGGCCCACAAGAAAGCCGGAACGAAACCGGAATGGAGAGAGATGTCCCCACGCTAGATACGTAACGGGTTGCTGTATAGGCGTCTGAGTTGGGACGGACACCCGCTGGATAATGGCGAGCAGAGGACCCCAGAAAGGGTGCCAGTATGCCTACAGTTGGTCCTTCCGAAGTGCCTAGTTGGTCCTTCCGAGGCGAGTCTGCGTCAGTTATATAACGTAGTCGCCGCGGGGCATTAAGGCGTAAAGAGAACCCTGGCAGGCGTTCAATTACGATTTAACTGGCCTGGGATGAAGCGTACAGTCACAGAGCGGTGCAAAAGATGTCCACAACCGGCGCAGAAGAAGGCGAGAGCAGCTATGTAGTTTTATCAGGTGGGCCTCAATGACTTGCTTCTAAACACACAGCTCCTATAAACAGCCCGACTCTTTGGGTGCATCAGTTGTAGTCAAGGTGTTAACAGAGTTACTAAATTGGCGGGGCTTGCTGAAGAATCACTGCTTACAAAATCTCTCGACGAATATTGCTTCCCAGAAAATGGCCCGTTTTCTTGATACTCCCCGACATTGCCAGCCTGCTATGCATTCCCGTTAACCTGCAGACGATTAATAGTTTTATCACATGGCTCCAAGAGACTCATCAGAGCATCGACGATAAACTTCCTCGTACAAAGTCGTCGTTGTAATATCAGCGGATGGTACCAGTTCTAAAGCAATGGCTTAGAATTGATACCATGTCATAGGTTACATGGCGTGGTGAATGAGTGAAATAGTAGCCATCTTGGTAACAGATATGTACTCTTCCCTGATGCCGATCTGCATCAATATGACCAATCCAGTATAGATGTTATCTCGGGTGGTCCAATGTCTTCATTCACACAAAGGAGTGACCAGTTCCACGAACCATTTCTGATCATGTATTTTTTCAACCATCTTGCAAATCTCGAGTGGTTTTGTGCATTCCATTTGGTAAACTCTCCGATTGATCGTCTGTGCCAACCTATACGAATTATTGACGGGAAGCTGGATGTAGTACTGACAGCAGGCTTGCTTGGACATGCAGATGGCCAGATGATTCTCAAAAGCATTTACGGAATGGAACATGTGCCAGGAGGAACCTTACTTGAAAATGGAAAATATAATACGGTCCAGAGGATACCGCGATCGTCTTTTTGCATGTGGGCATTTTATTGAGGGTCACCACCAAGATGCTACACCCCTGCTTCATCTCCTCACACAAGGGAAACGAGTCATGAAGATAGATGACATCGCTTTGTACAGTAAGCAGGTGGTGAGACATTACATCTCCCGCGTCAGCGTCCGTCAACAATATCTGAGGGTCTATCTTTGGTTATTTCTCCCATTGACACATTGAAGCTGAGGTTTGACGATGATGCAGATGAAAGCATTATACTTAGTGTTGTGCGTCAGGTATGTGGCAGTGATCTGATGAAGCACCTGTGGATTACCGAGCCACCTGGTGAAGTAGGTAATAATATATGATGCTATTCGATGATGCATGCAAAAGACTGGAGAAACTATTATCGCCGTTAATTATTGTCATAATGCATCTTTTTCGTCGGACTTCGTTATGTAGCACTCACTAGTTCAGCCATTGACTAATAAGGAATACTGTAGATTACTACTCTCAGACCATATCTTACCACGAACAATAAAGCAGCCTATAATTGGCACACCCCATACAATAATGAGTAGTTAAGTGTTCTACTATTGGTCATTCACATAAAATATTAACACTTACAGAGGCTTTCATGATATTCGTATCCCATGCGTTACCATGGTGTATTTGCTCACTATAGTGTCTTATCAAGCCATATGTGTCCATCAATATGTGTTATCTTAGTACCACTGTCCATCAAGATTTGCCTTACCCATTGTCGTCTGGCATTTGCCATATCTGGCAACATACAAACTGTACTTGCATCAGAGTGATCCTTTGCTTTAACAAAATACACCCGGAAGCTGAATTCAAATCCACATGAACTATGTATGTCGTGATATTGATACTGAATGGGTGTATGACTGAGGTCTTATTCATAGGACATTGCCATATCCTTGTTTATAGTTATGTTAGTAGGAGGCCACTTACAGTGTACGTATTGCCATACACAGATCAATGTGATACCTGCGTGTTTTGTGTCGGACTATGTGGAGAAGCTTCATTTGAACGACAATAATCTTCATGACGCCACATTCGGAGCGTGTGGCAGTGAAGAGGCTGAAGAAAAGGCTACATAGCCCTGGCATGGTGATCACATTC
>CM067349.1:60290885-60593385 GCA_034190875.2 Urechis unicinctus | reverse complement strand
ATCTGTCGTTACCATAAAACGTTCCGTGGCCACTTCTTTTGAACTATTCTGTTTATGCAATCCCTACGGACCAACGTGCACATACTTTAAGGGTTGATGGCTTAAGTCGAAATAAAATGCATGGATATACTTTGGGTCGATGCATGTAAGTAGTCTATCCTAGTTTCTTAATTATGTGCCATCATTTAAGATTCTTGCGATCACAAGCACAATTAATATCATTTCATTCTCCTATTTGAATGCCCGTCTACACTACAAGCATCCAATATGAATGAGCCTAATCGCTTATACCGAAACCGTGATAATCTATTCATTCAAAGCAATACCCAAAGAAAGTACACCAATACAAATCCATACACTGCATACTCCGATAGCAAGAAGAGAACATTTCGTTTTGCTCCGCGGGAGGGTGCATTTGTGCAAGGTGGGTGCATTTGTATTGGCCCTCGGGTAGATCTGCGGCGTGGAAAAGGCTGCGGGTTTTTGCGGCTTTGATTTCTTCAAGGTATTGCGAGGTATAGTGTTCTAGGTACGCGTGTTTTTTACTATTGCATCCAGACTGCTAGCAGAGGTGGCTAGGGTCTGCAGACATTTAAGCCTATCCTTTCGCGGTGCGTGTAGTACAGATACTGGGTTCCAGAATATTTGTTGTGCGTCTTTGGGGCGAAAGCTTTTTGCAGGGTGTATTCCGATTTCCAAAGAGCAGGGTCTGGTGGGCTCTATCCAGAATAGGGTGCGGTGCGAATAGTCTTCTGTTTCAAATAGGTATTTGCAACTTTCTAGCATATCGCGTAGGGCATTGGTAGAACACAAACAACAACTGTGTGACCAAATTCCAGTACTATCTATGCAAACTTGGGTCCGCTGTTGCCATACCGGTATCCTAGCACTTTCCATCGTATAGTTCGGATTCCTGCTATCTTGTTTATTTCTTCTGTCGATAGGTGGTCTAGCGCGTCGATGCCCTTGCGAAGCATATTTTCTGCAGCGAAGATTTGCAGCTCTGTATGGCGGACGCGCGCTTCCTCCTCGTATATTCGGTTGACCTCTCTCCATAGTTCTGCGTTTTCTGCATCGTAGAGGGCTTCCTTGCATTTGTGCCTGTCTCGGGTGGAGCATGTGGATATCATGCGCTGGATGGCTATCTTGTGCACTTCTTTGAGTTGCTGATCTTGGTGGTTGCACACTATAGCTTGGCACTTCTTGGTTCTCCATTCCCAGCATATGTGTTTTGTTTCTGGTAGCATGAGGGATATTGGGGGGCTGGGGTGGGGGGGGGGGGGGGGGGGGGGTGCCATCTGCAGGGATATCCACGCCGGTGTAGAGCTGGGTTCGTTTCTTGGAGGCACTTTGTGTAGCAGCGGATTGGGGGGAACATCACTGTTTCCGGAGATTCCTGCTGTCCGTATGACATATCTACGCGGAATATGGGACAGTTGCGAGAGCCAATGTCTGCCGTGGCCCATTTTACTGTTTGCTCCCTGCGATCATTCTGGTTGTGATGTGTACGTACCAGGCTACGTAGATTTCTCCCAAGGATCTGTTGGCCAGTACCATACACCAGTCGAGCTTGGCTGCTAGATTGGTCCATTGGACTACAAAGAGGTTGTGGTAAGAGAGGAAGTCCACAGTATCTGCCACCATCTGCCCCTGGTCGCCTACCTGGGTGCCCCCGCCACAAGACTGGTCTGGCGGATACGGTCTGGCACGCATAATGATATTGTGTGCACTATGGTGGTGTGTGCATGTCCTATTCTTTCATTTTTTTTGCAGATCCGTCTTCGCCAGTAGTGCATGGTATGGTTCTTTTTTACTGTACATACTCGGATCTGCGTATATATCCAAAGATATACAAATCGTCGAGGAATAGGAGTAGCCCAGATAGGGGCTGTATATCTGTTCTCACTGAGTGGCCGGTGAGGTAGTCGACCTTTGCTGTGTCGAGCACTAGTTTGCTTTCGTACGCGTTTTCGTATGTGGAAGGAGAGGCTTCCTGTGGCGCGTAGACCCATCATGCTGTAGTACAAGTAGTATAGATAGTTGATATTACTTGTCTAATAGGACGCGACTGTTGGCACTACTGTGTGTTTTGGAGAGAGGGAGGGTAGCCTGTTCCCTCTGGCGGTGTGGCGCTGGGGATTCCCGCTGTAGGCTGCTGGTAAAAAAGGGGCCTTGCGTGTAGTTGCCAAAGGTAATCCCAACTCGTGGTAGTCCTAAGGAATTGTACGCTTTAATAACAAGGTGTCAAGCATCTCCGCTCAAAGCGGTGGATAGCATATATATATATATATATATATATATATATATATATATATATATATATATATATATATATATATATATATATATATATATATATATATATATATATATATATATATATATATATATATATATATATATATATATATATATATATATATATATATATATATATATATATATATATATATTAATTATAAATAGATTTTTAACTAGTGAATTTCTAATGTTGAATATATCAAGCGCTTCAAAGGACAGACACGCATCTATGAAGCACCAAAATTTAGATACTGTAAAAATGTAGTAGTAAAAAGTGGGGAATCTTAGTATAGTACGAGAGACCGGTCACTGTCAGAGCAAACACATTGAACTCGATGCCATGGTCTCTGATTTACAATACTTTATCTGGCAAGCGGCTGTCAACATTGCAACACAATGCATAAATAACCCAATAAACAAATAAAAGGTATATTTATCTGTTTCAATATTTATATTAGTGTCGACCGAATAAAGCTACCAGTATCACCAAATCTAGGAGGTTTATATCCTTGCACTGCCCGGCCAGAAATGACGTCTGAGAAAAGCTTTAATTGTAGCTGTATCTGTATTCATGACCAAGTTTTTCTCAATTCTATTCATTTTGTTAAGGAATATATAAGCTACAACAAGCAATAGTCTGCTCGATTATCACTCGTTCATCTCCGCCTTGGGATGCAGTCACTGGGCAAAAATGTAGTTACGCTCCCCGGCCGTTTTGGGGAGCCACTGTACGGCGACGCACGCCCGAGGCAAGCGATTAATTCTCACCAAGTTAAAGCGATATATTTATGGTCAAATAAGACAAAAATTGGAAACAAGGGCTTCATCCGGGAAAAGGAATTGCGTCAATGAACAATGTATTTAAAGAATTGTATTAAGTAATACCGGTTTGATTGAAATCTAGAGTGTAAATATTTCCAATTAAAACTTATCAGTGGTAGACCACTTTGATGTAATTAATTACAAAGAAAGGCAAGGGAATCCATCCTGCACTACTTAATGGTATTAGTTGAATGTTTGATTGATACGTTATGCTGAACCTCATTTAATGGGATGCCATTCACCAGTGTGTGCTTTTCTGCAGGGGCTAGAGTTGAACGATATCAGCCATTGCAGATTGAGAGAGTCCCATGCACGACGGACGTTGCTGATTACAAGTAGAAAAGATTGGATACCTTGAGTACGGACCTTTACTGAATGATAGATGGGATAACAGTAAAGTAACTCCGCAGAGAGAAAGCCCCAGAGATAACTGCTGACTGGCGACACTGATTGGAATGGATGGCCCAATGTAATGTTAATAAGGCCTTGCTAATACCGCTTTGATGATTGAGCATTGGTGATTGCTATATATGCATAGATACATATATATATTTGTATATATACACATACATATATATATACATATGTATGCTTATAAACATCCGCATACATATATATATTTACATACAAATATATATATGTGTATATATATATATGTGTGTATATATATATTATATATATATATATATATATATATATATATATATATATATATATATATATATATATATATATATATATATATATATATATATATATATATATATATATATATATATATATATATATATATATATATATAACATATCGGATGCCTGTTAGGCTTACAACCACATTTTTACTAGGTGTCGAACAAAGCAAGACTTTTATACACACGGGCGGATCTAATCGATGCTATGCTCAAGTACAACCAATTAAAATCGCAATTACATTACCAGCGCCACTTGTGCTAGCGATATCAAATGTAGGTGTCTGCCTTGTATTTATAATTATATATAATATATATATATATATATATATAAATATATATCTATATAACAATCAATCGACACTCATTCAAAGTACACTATAAATAAAACAAAGGTATACATCCATGAAACTGTTTCAACAAAATCTATTCATGAGACAGCTCTTAATCCCTATACTCTCACGCTATATTAAGGCATGATGCTAGCTCATCAACAATCTGACAGTACCGCATAATATACAGCCGGATACAAATCATCGTCTCAAGTAGCAGAAAATAACGGAAAATAATTGCTCCGGGTGTGAGCGTTATCTATTTAAAAGAGACCTACTCTATGGACAGAATGTGTTCAACATTCATATGTGACTGCAGGGTTTTTGTAGTTGCATTTATTGATAAGATGATACCACACCATATCGCCAAATGGAAGTGATATCTGAGTGGGAGGAAGAGCAATGAAACTTGCAGTCATGAGTGTTCGGTAAGCATTGGGCAATTATGAGTCAAAAACATGTCGATAATGCAGTACTTGGCCTGACAGTTTACAAAAGAAAATGACAAAAGCACTTTGCATACAGTTAATGCACATATAGAGCCCAATATTAAGATTTTTCCTTTTGTTTCCTAGATATATCCGCTATAAAAGCAAATTAAAAACATAAAATAATGAACCGTCTACACGGTGCACGTTAGACATACTTCCATTTGACCATGCTGTGTCTACGGCGAAGGAGATTATATGTGGCAAAGAGAGGGCCAATATATTTGATAGAGGGACGCCAAGTCATTACAAGATATACTCAGCAAGTACGGTACGGAAACACACGACTGATTCCGCAATTGAGAGTATTCTCCAATATTACTATCGCCATCGCTCAATAAAATGGTCGCCCGCGTTTGCAATTAATGTTTGCACAAAGACAGTTCCCATTCAGTTTAAATCATACTATCTTTGACTGTGACCTAAATAACAATAAAAATGACTAATTGTGAAAACAGTCTGTACGGCTTAAATCTTGCATAGTGAAGTTTCAATGGATAAAAGAGCATCTGCAATTTAGTAGCAATTTGTATAGTCTCACATGATATGTTGTGAAACGTACCATGTTATGGTCCTGTGGCAATTATTAGAAACTGTTGTGAGGCCCAGTAATGCTAAAAATGCGTTTGACCGAATGAATTGCATTCTAATAAAGAGCAACATGTTTAATAGGCGTGCTTTCATTAACTAGGTGATGTGAATCTTTATGGTAGATTTAAACGCGGATAATAGTGTCATGAAGAAGATATCACTAAATAATTCATACATATAAGTAGACTTTATCATGGGGTGATTTAAAGTTATGAATAAATGGCAATTGTGCTATTAGCTGAGCAAGTGACATATGCCACTACGACGTGTTGTTTTGCAGTTTAATAATTCGAAGTCATATTTGCCTATGCATCAATTCTATATTGATTACTATTCACTCTGTTTAGCTATATATCTGTGGATTATATACCTGTCGAATGAGATCGATGTTCTTAGATAATGATTGCCTCTACCATTTTGTGCTATTAAAACAATACACTTTAAGTCAAATAATGTAATAATTACCTTTTTACAAGCGTAACGTTCTTTTGTACATTATCTCGTTTGTTACACGATGCTTCAGTAAATGTTCACGGTGCGTTTGATATTGGTTTTCTTGTTTTTAACTATGTAGCTATTACAGGCAAAGCACAACACTATGAATTATCCATTATCTATAGTTAATTGTCCATATTCATGAATTGCTATATCATCGTGATTTGCTTCTTCCAGATTTATAAACCTGCATACTCAGCCTGATTTTTTGCTGATTCTTCAGCATCATGAAGCAAACAATTTCATAGACCCAAGAGCAATTTAAATATATCTTCCCGGGGCACTCGCTGATCCGGGTGGAATTAAAATTCGGAGGCCAAACGTGAAATGATTATTCTAACTGATGAGTGCCACTCCTTGTGGCAAGTCAATCTCAGCTACGCCTCGGCTCATTCAGTCTGATTACGCTCCAAAGGCATTAGTATTCTTGCTCGGGGCGCGACAAGAAACGATTGATAACATATGTTTTCGCTAATGTTAATGCGTGTATTTTCCTTGCGGGTAAACGTCTCAGAGATTCTGCATCATGGTTAGAGATAAATCATGTCTGCCATGTGGTCGTTTGAGGTGATGTTTCTCTCTGACTCAAATTCAGAATGGTTCGCAACCAGGACCTGTGCTCACAGTACCGGCAGACTAATTATTCCTAACATCTAAAAGGTTTCTGTAGGAGGATTCATATCATGCATCATATGGTTTTAACAAAGCCAGATAATTGAGCCTTCAGTGTTTGTTGAAGGTTGCTCCAATAAACTTAGATGTTCCCTAGGTCTCGCAATAACACAGAGCTGTGCCACTGAGAACAGCAGCTTATAATCATTAAGTTAGATGATGCATCCTCGTTGGCTTTTTTACATCCTGAAAAAGACCGAAAACTTCGTGTGTAAATTGTAGTTAAACCTGACTTATAGGTTAATTTGAAACAACCGCGTTGTCATCAAAATATGAAGTATTAAACGCAAATTGATTATACGTTCCAATGACTGCTACACCCTGTGGCAAGTTAACTCCAGCGGCTCAGTCAATCAGATTAAAATAAATAACATTTGTTTCGGCTGTTGCCGCCATATCTCGGATGGCTTCCGAATAGTAACTTTAGCAAGTAGTTCACTAAGTCAAAAATCTAAATCTCGATACAATTAGATGTTACTATCATCAAGTGAGTTGTCTATTATCTTAGTACAGAACTGTTATTAGTGCAATTATTATGCTACAGGGTTACTATAAGCACCTTATTACGGTTTCGTTGAGACGTTTCAGCAATCAACATTCCTGTCGATCCATTAATTAATTGATGGCATCCTTTACAAACATATCAACAACGCTTGTACTTGTTGGCTTCCGTTACAGACATATCGTTGCCATATTTTACATTAGGCAATCATATGCGTTACAAAAGCGCGTATACAAATGGCAAACAAGCGTTTGTGTGTGTCGCATCAAGTCTGGTCGGAATTTTTTATAACAGTTGTACTGAAATCCTGCGCTATAGTAATAATTTATTAATACAATTGATATTATTATTACTATTACTTATTAACGACTACCATAAAAAGGCCCGTAGTTGGATTACAAAATTAAACCGTTCTGCTGTCCAACATACACAACCACCTTAACCTAAACCACAAAACGAACATCTGAATATGAGGCGTGGCTTCTAAATGACTAAGTGCATCCTCCGACTCTAATCAAATTGAGAAATAGCATACCGATTTACTCGGTTATCTACAATGTATTAACAAACTTTGTTAAGTTCATAATCCTCTTATATGCTTCGCGGTCGCTTGGTATAATGTTAATGAAGTAAACTGCCCAAAATAATGCTAGGGGACCAAAGACTTATATGAAAATATAGTCTTCTAAACGGTGCAATGCTGCCACGGATTTAACTTATATACACATCACTGATAATTACGAACTACCGTTATCTTTGATTAAGCTAACCGCAGGATACCATCGTGACTGATTATCTGATTAACAATTGTTTCGCTTTTGTTCACCTTTCCAAAATGCCGCTGCATTAGACGGTGTATTGTTCTCTATCGATTTCTAAATCTCTACCGATCAAACAATAAACATAACATAACAAGACAAAGTCAAGCAAAATCATAATCTCTTTGTTCAATCATCATGTAGCTGAGTACAATTTACGATTGCTGATAATAGATTTGTAGGTTTTAAGTTATCATGGAACGTCGTTCCTCGTTGGTTGAACATTATCTGAATAGGATAAGCTCAATGATAGAATGCATAACATTGATGTATTGGCAAAGAGACCCAATCGATGGATGTGAGTTGAAAACTCCATGTAATATAATATACTGCGATTGCACTTCTGCTATACAGTCTGTCTACGAGTCATGTATCAGGTATGATGTTTAATCATTTACTGTCCAATAATGCTAGTCAACTACGTATAGATGAGATTTTGCGTACATGCTTTGCCATCAGTTTTCAAGAGCTGCGTTAACAATAAAAACCTGTAAGTGCACCTAGCAAGGCTCATGTACTATGCTTCTATGGCGCTATCATCTGTATCTCACATGAGATACAACTCTGTAACAGAAATACTCTCAAAGCATAGAGTGCACACTGGATTAATCTGCACTAGGTGTTGGTGTAATCATATAAAATGCGCGTGAGTTCATTTAGCTGTTTTGTAAGTCACAAGCATAACTTGTTCATCCATGATTGGTTTGTTGTTACTTATTAAGCAAACTTAATGGGGCTTTCTTTAGCCATTGACTTAATTGGTGTTTTCGAAGAAGATTCCTTTGCCTGAGAGCTTTAACAAACATTAACTATTAGCCTGCTAAGACGGCAGCACTTGATTATAGCCACTAATATACAACAAGAAGTTTTATCGTAGTCCCTATCTATACAGTGCAAATGTTCCCCCATTGCATATGTTGGCAAGTGTTGTATAAACTTCATGTATATTAATGTATTACCATCTGTTTTGTATAAGGTATTCAGCCAAAGCGGGAAATACATTAACCTTGACTTACATTTACGGTGGGTCTAAATTGTAGTCGATATATTAAGTGACCTCCTTATCTTGATTGTGAACCTTATCCCTTATTTTAACAAACGAGTGATTCATCTGCTGTCTCAACAAATGCACACATGTCACACTCTTCAACATTCATTGGGCGTTTCCAATGGTTTATGTGAGGTGAAAAACGATATGAAACGGTAATTTGCAAGGCGTTCCAAAAGCAATTGGTCAATGAGACATGTTTCGTGCTGGTCTTTATGTTTGAACAATTAACTTCATTGGATTTGTTTCTGGATATTCTTGTTTAACATTAAACGGGCAAATTAATGCTGTTATTGATTTATTGAAAGACAATCCCGGGAATGGTGCACTACATACAAACACGTTAAAGGGTGAACAGGACTTGATGTACTTGTTCATAGCTAAAATATCCACAAAGCTGAAATATGGGGAAACGTAAATCTTTGGTGCAAATGGATGATTATATAAGCGGAAGTTTGAGATCACGCGCGGACGATGGTTACGAGGGTGAGCTAGTAGTTGGAGCTCGGATTTTCTCCTGTCACCGTTCTACGACAAAGAATAGTTTTTAGTTAATCCATTGGATGAAACGTTTGTGTGCCACCATTTTACGACCGCAGCAACCTTTCAGTAATAACAAGATGCATGCTACGAGAATGCTGGCAAGTAAGGAATTATCGACAAATCTGCAAGACTAAGCTACAAAGGCTCCTAGGCATGGGAACACAAAAGACAATGGCGTAGTTATTGTAAGATTGGTTGGTAAGATCGGAACCCACGAAGCTCACATTTTTTGTTACCTGCTGTCAAATTGTACCTACTTATCACATAATACTAAACATAATAGCAGAGCAAATTACGTCCCTGCTTTACATGGAATTATATGATTGCTACATCATTGAGATGGTGAGATACAACATATATTGCAGGAACACCCGATACCGTGGTTAGATGCTTTTGCATCATGGGTATATTTTAGTTGGTGATGGTTATCGCCTTATATTGCACTATTAATAAAATAATCAACACAGGAAGAAAGATATGGTTGGGTATGGTGGTAAATTCAAAAGGTATGGAAATATTTACATACAGCTTAAGCAAGTAACGTTGCATATGCTAATAGTCCGGCTCGTAGTATCCACAGCAGCACCAAAATCGTCCTGAAGAAAAACTCACAAATAATCATCATGTTGTCCATTTTAATATCTATTCAGTAATGCAGTTGACTAAATCAGGAATCAGAATAAAGATTTGTGTACAACAATTGTGAAACACTCACAATGCCAAAAAGTCCCTTTCACAAATCCAGAAGTATTCATCAATTTGGATATTGGTTGATTACAATATGAAACGAAAACTCTTGATAGTTCACTTTTGCCACCTTATGCCATCCATCATCCATGTAAACTACTTTTATGGATCAATCAGGCAGTGTATGGGTTGTATTAGCAGCAACAGCCAGCAATAACTGTTTGTTTCGGTAAAGAGTTGTAATTTACGCATGGCTGGACGACATGAACTCTTCAGATGTATATAAATTCTGTCTTTTTTTGTCCATATGCGTTTTTCTATCTAAATGATGAAATAACCGTTGACGAGTAGACTACTGTATAGCAGTTTTCTTTCATGGCAAAAACAATACGCAAATTGTTTAGTGTCATCCGTTTTTAGTTGTCGCATATGAAAAACGGTTTACGGTTTAGTTGTAATTGTTCGTTTTTGTATTTTTGGTTAGGTACACAGAAAACGAAAAGGCGGTATATACATGAACCTTTAAACTGTTTGTGCTTCACCATTATTCAATAGTGATATCTATGCCATTTTTTCATGTCGAATACTCGATATTTACAGCGATGAGGTACGCCAGTAATAAATTGGGAAAGCTTGCTTACAATTTCGTCAATATCTGGTTCATTCAGGTGGTCAATGTGACGTTTTTATGAACGTACAATTATGTTATCTTGTTGCATCGTGTGGATGCACAAATCTACGGTAGAAAATACCTAATAACTCCTGCAATCAATTGCTGTTCTAGAAAGATCAATTGTTAGTCGTTTGTACAGTTGTCAAAATCGAGACCAAACGATTCCTGAAAAAGTCGCAGCAAATATATTAGATTGTAGCAATGTTCGGTGCTATCTATTTTCTATCGTAAATATGGATTAAGCAATTAGTATGACAGAGCCTAAATTGGAGCTCAGATAATTAGATATCAGAGAAGAACTGAAAATGGTAAAATGTTAGCCTTGCTCGGATCTAATGGTACTGCTTTCAAAAATACTCTTGGTGAATGCAAACGTGAGATGCGGCTTGTTCCACTATACACAAGTTATTCCACCATTTACATATAGTTTCTGTAGATATAAGGTGATCTTTGCTGCTGGCCTCAACCGCCTTACTTGTTAATGACACTCTCTATGTCAAATGTTGGCTCATCGAAAAACTCTTACTTTTGTGAAATCTGGTGGTACCACATCGCTTGCAGGTTTTCCTCCAAAATAATATTGAAAACGAGACAAGAAACAAGGCTCGCCATAGATTTGAACCGCATTTACTAATTGGATTGACCGATATCCAATGCAGAAATACCATAATCACCACCAAGAAGGTTGCTTCGTTTCTTTCCGGTTTTCGTTGTCAATATTTAATTCTCGTTTCGACCACGCACCAATGCCTTCTCAGAAAAAGTAACAACTAGATCATCCCAGACATGAACCTTTCTTGCATACAACATGCTATATCAGCATGACGCACTTACGATCTTACGTTCTGAGGAAAACACTGGATGCTACCTGAATGATATGGTCCGGTAGAAAAAAACCATAGCCTTGACAATTAATTACAACTGCTATTTTGCATTCAAATAATAGGATCAACTTTCAACAGTGGAGAAAAATAAGCTACGCCACGGAAATCAGACGATTTTCAACATGCATACTATTTAATGTAGATTACCACAATATGTGCCCCAACGTATGGTAATAAAGAGGTACAGTCGTTTCTGCAGTAGAGGCATATTAAATAATTTGATGCATACATTTCAGTACAATTACGCCATGCAATATCATTGTAATGTTAATAGGTTATTGTGCATGTGAGGAAGAATGACCAGTTAGCCTTCTAACTAGTGGAATTATCCAACAGAAAATGATGCTAGCGCCAATACTTGTTACTTTATACCATACCAAACAATATTGCAGTATTACGCACATTCCCTTCTGTTGCGTGTGATTAATTCTGTCCTTTGGTTATTTATATAATCCAACAGAAATGATACTATGGCCAATTATTAATATTACGCATATTCTTATCAGTTACATGTCATTCATTCTGCAGCTAAGGGTATTTTTTACTTTGTCATATCTGATAGCACTCGCACATAAAGGCGTTCAGATAACGAGTGGTTGCATAAAAAAGTTTGGCACGAAATCATTTATCAAACCCATGCCATACTCGATTGCTGCCTTGCTAACAATAGATAGGACGAATAACGAGCTGTGGTCGGGAAATAATTCATTGGAAAGAAAACATTATATGCCACAGTCATCTTTTGTCTGGTACTGGCGGCCATCGTACTGACCGACGTATCTCCATTCACATAGAGTTCGTTCTAATATTAAGCTTGATGATATATATATAAGCCATGGATGTCATTTGACTCACCACTTCCAGTGTTGCAAGCAAGTCATATGTAGATAAGCACCAGTTCCTATTCATCCCGTAAGAGTGACATATTTTCGATTGTTTGGGCATAGTTCGCAAGCATCATTTGTCTTGCTCACAACGGTCTTGAATCCAGGTGACCGGATGTTTAATTATGTTTCATAAAATGCAGTCTGCCAAAATAATGCGGAAAATATATCAACTTTATATTTTACGACTTCATGCGGTATTGTACTCTTGTCGTTTATTAATATTTTTTTGTACTTCTACTCAGCCTTATTGACTAGAATTATGGAGCCGTTGCCAGAGGCATGAGGCAAACATTCTTTAGTAAAGCTTTTGGCTTTATATTGCGTTAAGAATTGATACTTATCTGATATTTAGTGCTTGTAAACACAATATTGCTATTAATAAGGCGATATTTAACCCATCGTATCTCTTAAAGTGCTCCAAATGCAAAACATGATTACAACTTGAAACAAATCGCACCCCCTTCACAGCAACACATAGACACATCTTGCGATAAAGAAGCAGCACTAGGATTGCTGGTAAAGATGTCACAAGATACGATGAGATATAAAACAAATTCAGCATCAAACCACTTCTGATTGCGCAGTAGTTATTCCCGTTAAATGAAATGTGAGGCTGGTACTTACCCACAATGTTGCCACTGCATATACTAGACCTTACTATTATTATGCGTTGCCGATCCGCCAAAATTTATTTATAGACCAATTTGAAGCCAATGTGCTGCCTCCAAATGGCTATTCTTACTGATGACTGCATGTCAATTTCAGCAACGCTTCAGATCAGTCAATCAGATTAAGATCAAAGAGCATAAAACTGCAAGCTTGAAGTGCGGTCATCAACTGGTTAATTACATTTGATTCCGCAATGGCCACTCTGTCCCTGTCTGCCGAATAGTGATAGCGACCTGATAGTTATATTTGCAAGTTGCTCACGAAGTAAAAGATAAGGCAATCTTTTTAGCGAAGGCATGTATTAGTTAATCTCTGTAATCCTTTGCTACCATGACTTGTACTCAGCCAGTTATCAGTTACGCTAATCTGGAACACTTTTCCACGATAAATGATGTTGCTACCCTTGCTTCAAAAGTGCATTTCTGCCGCCAATACATAATCGATAATCGTTTTCCTATTATAACGAACGTTGCTGAAGATGTGGATATATAATTACAGGATATATTTTAGTCCTATGGTCCCAACTGAAAAAAAGACCACTACCATCTTCAAAAAGCGGCAGCGCATTAGGCTGTATGTCATGCTTTATCCAGATTTTTTTATCTCTTCCAATCAAATTATTACCATGGCAATACAAGACTATTTAGAGATGTCCAGCAAAATAATTAAATCTTTCCTTGATCATTAGGAGCAATACCATTCTCTGAATGATAGCAGAAGCACCTACATCCATAGACCCTCACACAGACGCATACATACGCAAAAGCGGACAGCCGTACACTATCATACAGATCAAACACCACCCATCGTCCCGGTAAATCCAATAACAGTTTGATGCGCAATCTTTTGTAATTGCAGTAACTTTTTGAGTGATTACGTTATTAACTGATTGGTCCTAATCAGATTTAGTACTCAGACATGTATAAGTATAACATTATCGAACGGTCAGTGAAGCCGTTGAAGAGATACCTCCATATATCGATGTAAGTTGATGTCATTACTGTTAACACTTGTTTAATGCTGACGAGCACCACGTGTCGGTTACTTGAATTCACTGTCACTTTTTTTATACTTGCATCACTGCTACATAATTGTGCACACAGTATGCTAACATGATCATTAATATTCTACTCATTTGAATCCAAGGCGAATTATCAAAGCTTCTACTCATATGTCATAGACCTCGGCCTTCCAGGCAATTTGAAATCCCAAGAACTCGAACAGGTTATGTCAAATGTCTATTACATTAAAGGTTACCACGGCAATTAGGTTAATTATTCGCAACTACTTGCCTGTCGTGGCATTATATTTCATGTTTTGTCTCGGTGAAAAGGCATTAGTCTGTTATTGTAAAATGGCTTTTCTATAGATACCTGTGAGTTGATGTTTCATGGGATGATATTGCTATGGAAGATAAGTCACTCTCTTCGAGGTTCATCAAGCGCTTCTGATGATTTCCTTGATATAAACTGTAGAGCATATAGGGTTTGATGCTTTAAAGCATTAGCTTCATGAGATTTATTCTTTCTCTGTTATTCTTGTTGTAACATTAACCTGCATAATTAATACGGCCAGCGTTCATCATTGTTTTATGTTCAAACACCAGAAAGGGTGAACTGACTAGATGATGATAGCAACAATATGATCACTGCCTCAATCTATATTGATGTTATAACGACGATTTGTCGTTGGTTGCACATAGTGAATGGGTTGATTGAAATGATCCCAATTGGAGTTAGTGACATAAATAAGACATTGGTGTGCGGTTACAAATGATGTGCCAATGCAAATTAACATCAGTTAACGCTACATCTCGACAGTTGAGTATATTGCAAATCAATCATATGAGGAATGGTGTTGACTAATGACGAGGATTTCACCCATCGTTTTCGCTAGTAATATACATTATCAATGTCAATGTCATTTCAGATTAAGATTCTCTGGCTTGGAGGTATTGTAAGGTAAGTAACCATTCACACGGTTCACCTGGAATCAAAAGCAGCACAATCGTTACCCCCAGGACAAACAAAGTTAGTGATTTGCCTCGATCTGCGACTTGCAAAGAAGTGGCGGCAGTTAAATACTTGCCTTACTAAATACAACCGTTATCAATGATGAATACGTCAACTGTAAATGTATTAAGCGAAATTATTATGATAAAAGATACATTCAAAATAACAGTGACCAAACAAATGGAATCATATGGTGATGCAGTATCCAAACAGTAACCGCGTGAGCTAGCCTTATATTGTGAAAACATACCCATGGCAACGTAGACATATCAAACAACACCATGCCAGTTGAAATGGACGACGCGTTTAGCACAGTACGTCAGTAAATCTGGGTCGAGCACCCTCTGATTATTGATTCTGAGCTCCATTCCAGGAAAACAAATGTTGGATAAACTCAGACTGTCCTCTGTGTACGAATTGGGATGTGCATGATAACAATCCTAGTGTGTTTACTGTGACACACTAATGATGAGGTAGTTATAATGACAGAGCAATATCCCGATAGAAACACATATGCAAAACTGGTTGTTCACGTGTATGTGACCGACCTTAGTCCACTGTAAATCATTGCTGCTTTTAGCATGCTACTGTGTGACGAAAATCCTCCGGTTATCGAGGCAACTGGCGCTCGCTTGTAATTGGGCATACTCTATGCACGGTTTCTAAGGCGGACGTTTTTCATTTAGCGATATGCAGAGTTGTTCATTTGCGCAACGGAAGGTCTCTTTTAGGGAGAATCATTTGTACCAATAGATCTGTTCAAATGGTGTGACATTTATGGAGCTTTCATTACATTAAGTATTAGTTATACCGACCAAACGTGACCCTGTAATTAGCATATTACAATTGATCAAATCTGAAGAGGCATTAATCGTAATACATGTACGTCCATGGTCGGCTTAATGAATCTTTTAGAATAACATCTCGATTGAAATGTCCTTTTCTTTGCTTGGCGTAAATTATAGGAATACAAGGCCCTAACAGAGGTACCGGAGCGGTAACAAGATATCACAGTCGTTGTAACAAATAATGCTGACATATCATAAGTTAGTTCATGTGTACGTTGACGGCTCATGTAAACATGCCACGCTTACGCCTACATCTTGAATTTATCAAATTATGAAGCATAAATTTTAACGGTGCAAATGCGTTTGTTATGTGCATACCATACTATACAACTAGCAATTTGTACAAGTTTACTTCGGACGAAATACATTTTGATATTACTTCGGTTTTTGACAATTACACGAGTTAATGGTTATTGCGGCAACATAGGAAATACAGACGTCAGTTGCTCCCATGTCGTTTTAGTACCGAAGTGACACGACGAATGGTGCCGTCAACCCTGATGTAACTTAATTGCTGTCATGGTTATGTTTATTGGAGATACAATGTCAATAATAAAGTGTCAGCCTTCGTTACGAGTATTGGTACCCAAATGGCTGACATGGCTATATTGCAGCGCCACAATTGGCAGTGCTCAAATTACAGTTTGAAAATGGCTGTTATTTATAGTTCTAGTACGAAGTTTACGCTTGATATGTGACAAATCTTAATGTGGACGACCCTGGGGAAATTATCCGCGTTGCATGTAGTTTAGGATACAGGAATAGAACTGCTTATATGAATAAAATTAGGATCCAGAGGGACGCACATTTATAATGACGGAGATCATAAGCGATACCGTATTTTCATATAGTGGTTAACTAGATTTATTTGTGGTATGGAAGTAGTATTCATCATAAAAGAAATGTGAAAGCTGCTTGACAAGCCACGCTGATTGCGGAGTGGACACTGATTGACGTTTAATTTGGGGATGTCTAATATTGTATCAGGGTTCAGTGAGCTTAATGTCGACTGCCGTTCTGACGACCTCCGTCAGCAAAAAATGCCAAGAGTGACTGATGACCAGTGCCCCAATTAGAATGCCTAGGGGGAAAAACGCCTAGCTTTATCCAAGCTTTGCCGAATGAAATAAGCATCAACTACAATTTGATTGGTTACGTTGTCAAATAAATGTGGCCTCATTCGTTGTTTGTTGCCTCAGTAAGAAACATTGCAGTGATTCCGAGTGCTAGATAAAATCATTATACACAGAACATAAGAGTAAACACAACCCAGTTCTGCTAATCAATCTTGACAGAACGTGCAACCAATGTGACAAATCTCAGACAGAGCAGGAATAGTCCGGATTGAGGCATGCCTTGTGAACCAGTGTAGCCTTGTTCTTTGGTCGGTGTAAAGAGGAAGCTGGTGTCATTGGTTTATCCGAATGCTTGGTATATATAACATTCATTGCCTTACATTAGCGCCAGGTACAGTTTGAAACAGTTTTGTATTAAAACGTAATGTAGGTAGGTGACCTGATTTCGTGAAACATAATCTGAAATACTCGGTTCTGATACCATTGATGCAGTCTATGGCATTATTTTCACAGAAAAGTGGCCATTGTACCGAATTCAAAAGGACTATATCAACATTTTATCCATTTAGATTTTATGAATTTGATCGGTAGGAAAAAGCAGAGTTTGTGTTTTATTGCAATCTTCCCTGTGTTTATATGATAACGTGTGTGCTGCAATACATAAAAAAATGCATCGTTGAATCAATATGTAGACTATGATATTTATCGTACATTGCATAGAATTGTCCACTAAATCACTTGTAATGTTCATTTATGTGACAGTAATTACTTAAAAACCGAAATATCTATCCAATGCATGCGCTAGACTAACATCGGTATAAAACTTTGTTCCGCAACTTATGAACAAAACATTTCAAAATGAGCATTCCTCTTCATCGTAAGAATTTGTCGATAAGTGCCGCGTTCCCGTAAGGAGATGTTTTATCTATTGCTTGCAGTATGTATTGTGCTTCCAGTAATATGGCAAATTAGAGATGCTTCGACATTCGACGTGTTTCTTCCACCCTTACAGAAAATGTTCTATATTGCATCGATTGCATACATTTTGTCGGAAGGAAAGTTCTCACAAAATTCACCGTAATTGTTGAATAGGATGCAACTGAGTCAGCTACGTTGTTCTTGATGCCTATATGTGTGACGTCACGTCCAATATACAACGGTTAATGACTTCTTATTGATATGACTCTATCACGACATAGGTTGCGCATAGATTGCATAAAGGTGAACACGTTAGTCCAACTCTGTTGATGAAACGATAAGCTAAACAATAAGTCGCTATCAACGTGCTAAAATGTACCTGTCACCAATTCTGAGCGCGTCGCTCTGTTCTTCAAACTACATCGAAAAGGGTAGTTATGGTGGCATCGTTCCAGTCTTGCGATATACTCCTATCTGGCTGCACCGTTGTCACTATAACAAATCGATTTTCTTATCCCAAAGTTAGATTAGGAACATTTTTCACTATTTTTCTGCAAAGCCTTCAATGCACCTATCGTTTGTATGGAACATAAAATTTGACTTGCTATTTCAGTGCGTACTTGTTAGCATTAGTGGGACCTGCCAAGGCAAAGGCAAGAGATAATACATTTATGTGCTATTTTTCGCGTAATTGAACGGCTAATGCTAAATAATTGGCTTTGATAATACCTGATGCGAATGTTGGGCTCCCTTGATGATAAATAATATAATTCATTCAATTTGCAAATACATTTATCATGGAGCAATAAGAAACGGGTGGTACTTTTCTGCAACCATAATATATTATTCAATAAAGACACTGTCATTGGTAACAAACATCGCATTATCTCACAGTCATTGCTTTTATTATCGAGAGGACAGTTTAAGCTGCTGTAATATTTACCATACCATTCTTCCTAGAACGAGAAACACTGTCGAACACTAAATACCCATGTCTACTATAGAACGCTAATGTGAGATGTCTATGAGAACAAATGTAGATAAACTATTATATCACTAATGACAAATGTATTGTTAAACACTAGTTTGTAAAGCCATTTCTCTTTAGCGTAAAACAAAAGTAGTAAGTGAGTTATATTTCATCTTACAACGGCAGATTATTGTTCATGCGTAATCAATAGGATTACGACTCTTGAAGTCTAAGGAGGTTTCCAATGTTAGTTTGGCGAGGTGGAACTGGACAAGCCTTGCTTACTGGGTAAATAGTTGGTATCTCTATAAATCAATTAACATAAACTATTCATACGAGATAAACATTACGCACCTGGCTGCTAAGCTGGACATGACATCAGTTCGCATCGTCTACTTTAATGAAACTGTTGCTGTTGTAAATGCTGTTGTAAATATATTTATGAACATACTGTCCAGAACAAAAGTAAACTGTTCAATTCGTTCTCTACCAGTATATGTGCAGGACGAGCAATATCATCCTCAGTATCGATGAATGGGGTAGATTAAATACCGTTAAACTTATTGCAATTGCATTTATAATGTGAAAGAGCACCCCAAAAATCGCTATTTTGGATTAACGAGAATTGTCAGTCATTGTTGCCTCACATCCACAAACGAAAAGCGCAAATTCCCTCACAAACTAACTAACATTGATACATGTATATAATTAAATGAGTTAATATGTCTATGGCATTGGCCTTCAACACAACTTGCACGTAATTGCTATGCCTTGTCCAGTTCCTTTAACCCGTCTGCCAGATGGAGCTTGTATAATACGTCTCCTATTGAAGGAGATATAAAACATTATGCTGATATAAAACGCAGATCAAATGCTGCCACCCATCATGCGTTAATTAATTCATGACAGCGGATTTCTCAAGAGAAGTGTTATTTCCATTATGTCCACTTTCTTACATTTGCTTTTAGTTGTCGCATTCTATCGTAATCGTGGATTAGTTTATTACAACTCCTAATATTCTCTATTACAATCTGGTCTCATACATCTGTTAAAATATCTTCATTTCGGAGTTTGCTGCCTTATGTAATATCCGAATATGGAAATTTGTGCCGCTTTAAGCAATATACATGATAGAATGTATAACTCGAGATACAAGAATGTGTAAGGTTATATGAAATTCCTGCGAAACCCTAACAGCAATATATTTGTTGATTAAGATGATAACTCGAGATACAATAATGGGTAGGGATATATCAAATTATGGAAAAACCATGACAGCAATGCTCAAATTTTTTTTATCTAGGTGAAATACATATCCGACAGAAACAGCCGAATGTGCCATGTGGATTCCAACAAATTTCAAGCTACATAATTATCCTCCCATGGATCCTAAGAATCAACAGGCGGCAAAGCGTGAGCTTGCTTCTGAGCATCGATCATATAGACCTCTAAGGTGGACAAGTAGTCATTGATAAGCTTCAAGAACAATGAAGAGCTAACACATGAGTCAAATTATGTTTTCAGTGGATTATGGTAGTTAAGTAGTTTTAAGTACACGGTTTAGTGCACGTGTGCTAATCAGGGATATGCATTATTATCAGCGAAGATGCATGATGAACGTAAGAAGAGCGATGTCAAGATAGCCATTCGATTACTTTGCTTTCTCTAATGCATACCTAAATAGATGCTTCATTGCTTGTCGCCGGCATTCTACCTTGCACGCTTATATGATTGGCACATGTCGCAGCAAATGATGGTTTGCAACGATACAAGCCTTGGCAATGAAATAGGTCATTAACGTTCTCACTCTCCGTTGCGATCCCGGTGTTACGTCCCCCATCTACCTTTATCCAGGACGACCAACCTCGCTATGGAGGATGGAACGTTCTGTGCTGGCTTCTTAATCCGTTATTTATAGCCCGAGCGCGCAGTCTTCGTTCAACCTAACTTTGCGGGTATAGGATAGCTTTGCAAAATTATTCTTGATTTTTGCTTGCATAGCAGGAAATAACGCTGCACTACAAATACACACTATTTGGCACAATGTGTTCAGATATAGTGATTATACTCTTTGTATTTGAATATTGATTCAACAATACTGTTGATATGGGCTAAACATTTTGCATTACCTGAGGCATTGCTGCTAGTGTGTGAAAATACAATTAATGCGATCCAATCTCATTTGCATACATTTGTTCGGAGCTCTTCACAAAACTGATGCCATAGATTGTTTGAAATTCACATCGTTAGAACATCACATTATTCCATTTACTACGTTCCGAATATATCCAATTATAGGAGATTTAGAGCCATAGGTCATAGCTTGATTTTGAACTAGTTTGTAGTATTGCCGGGAATTTCGGTGGTTGGTGGGCTGACCAGCAAGTTATGCTGCTCGAACCAGCATTGAACACGACCAGTGGCGATGATTTGCTCTGCGTTAACCAGTTGCTTTTAATTATTGAATACGCTGTACCAAGTGCTTGTTAAGACGATGTGCGCATAAAGTAATCATCAACAAATGAAGACAATCGCCCCCCCCCCCCTACGTGCATCCATGATACATCTTACTTTTCGTAAATACCCATGGTGTGACAGTTCTGCTAGCCAATGTATATTTGTCGAAGACTATTGTGCATATTTTTGAATTATAATCCATATAACAGACATAGATGGGTCTCTAATGCAATATTCGGATTGCTTTTGCCGCAATTCACATCGAAAACCGTTTTACGAGAGAGAATAATCCACATGGTATATCCCGAATCACCAAAGACATGGTGGTTGCATTCGTAGCTGTATGTCAGGACGTCTGTACCAGGCTGCGCAATGCCTGACAATTGACCTGATTCAATCAATCACAAACGAAGAGATTACCAAGCTGTATGATCGATACGAAGCTCAACTGACCTAAATTAGCTGCAGGCGGGGAGGCCGACCAGTTTGTGGGCACGCTCTCAGATCTGTTACCTTATCGCGAGCTTTATCATCACTATACCGTGCACTAAACTCCGCTTACCGCGGCCTAAACAACTACAAAACACGGTCAATCTGGAGGAACAGGTATCGTAAGCCTTACCAAATACTGAAGATATCAACATCGGAGGTTGTAGAGATGGTGACTAATGTGTCCGGTCCCACAACGGGCACGCGAAAGGTTGTTGCAGGGTGCAAGAGAGCTGCATTCAAATATCAAGCAGGATAAATTTCTGAGTGAGCTCCGCGAGACCGATGCCACGCTTGCCTCCGCTAGATACGAGGGAACAGCTGCTGGCACGGCGCAAACATCATACACTGATACAGATGGCGGAAATGCGGGAAACGGTCGGTGCTGCTACATGGGCGCGCTGAGAGTCGGTTTGGCTTGCATGGTTATACAGTCATTGTGCCGTCAAATCCCATGTCTATATACTAACCTTAAGTCACGAAATTGCTTCGGGTCTACAGAAACAGGCTTGACACCTACAATATTCCCCCACTGGATTTAGCTACTTGTCTGGGTCTCAACGGCAAAATATTAATCGCAGACACTTAAGTACATCAGCATAAACTTGGCAAATGATGGAATAGTCAGCGCATAGACCAATTGGTTGTGTAACTATAAACACGTCACTATTACAGTCCATGTAGAGGACGAAGGTGGTGTAATCAGATAAACGCTGCATGATTGGGAGGACGGTTTCTGATAATTATGATGATCCTCTATTTAAGATGAAAGGTCAACAGCTACAAATGCGATTATCAAATCAATTATCAGATTGGTGTACAACCCCAAGCGTAGAAGACCACTGTAATTAGGTCCGAGTGAGCTGGATACTCATCAGCCAATACGATCCCATCACTCACTGGATTCCCTTGTCAGAGTGAAGCATAGCTATGAAATGCTTTTATTTAGTAAGTGCTGCAGAGAATGTGGATTGCATATCCGTTGAACTGGTAGATGTGCTAATTTCGCAAATCATTAATATACTTTGCTATTCGATGGTTTTGTTGTCTGCAGGATTGATATATTCCTGGTATCAGTGTAAAGCAACAAGTTTACTAACCTTAACGTCGTCTCGGATATTACAATGATGCGGAATCTGCGAAGTTAACAATCATCTATCGGTAATAGATCGCCTTTAGTTGGAAGCTTGAACAATTATTATTGGTTGTATGAGCGGATTCTATGTTTGACTTGGACCATTTGCTTAGCATTCGAAAAAATCAAGATATACAACATGCCTATAAAAATGTGAATTTCATAGCAGACACTCCATAGATTGGCTGTTTTAACATGCTATATATTACGTAAATAGTTGAATCCAACACGCTGTTATGTAAGAAAAAAACTGAAAGCTTCAGATAGGTTGCACAAAAAGGTGTCTCGGCACAACTCCAAAAGCAACAGGATTCGATTTCTGCAAAAGTGAAGTCCCGTTTTTAATAAAAGAACCAACAAATACAAATGGCCAGGTACTCTAAATTCCAATTCAATAAAGCATACTTACAGGCTAAACTAGTGCAGCAAATGACACCGAATGCAACCACAGATCCTGTCAGACTCCTCATAACTGCAATACATAGTGGTCCTCTGATTTCAATTGAATTCTAAGGTATACATTTTGAAGTTTGTCGCTAATGCAAAATATGTTTATTCATTTTTGAATCTTCTAACAAATCAGCTTCAGAATCCATATTTGACAGAGCCGAAATAACATGCTCACTGGTTGAAAATCCTCCAAAGTTGAATAAAACATGTCTTCAGCGATAGATAAGAAAACAACTGGTGAAACCTAGCTCTAGAGCACACTCCTGTCAGTGGAACTTTGTACTGCTACTTATTAGAAACACGCTTGAATACATTATATGTCGTCGCTACAGCAATGTGTCTGTTGGCTTTACACAATATATGAGCTCGACAGCTATGGCAAAAGTATATCAGGTACCTCGCATTGTTGCTACAAACTAAGAATAACAATTGAAATGGTGTCAGCTGTAGCGATATATCGTCTTAACGGCATTGTACTAGTTTACATATGAGAACAAATGACTTCGACATCTGTGGCAATCTCCGACTTTAGATTCAGCAGGCGGTTTCATCAATCGGATACAATAGATCAGGAATCGAGAGGACGCGTCATATAGTGATGAAACCAGCCAGATACGCATAAATATTCACTGCAGCTCGTTTGTTGTATAGCGATATGCATACGACCGTCGATGAACAGACGAATCGCTTTGCTTTAGCTTACTGATCTTCAGTCACCTGTACAGAGTAAGATATCTCGTGCTTAACTGCTAATCTCTAAATATTTATATTCTGACAGTTCTCCTTCACCTATCCACACGTAATAAAATTAGTCAACCTATTCTAACATAGAAACAATGTTTGTACATTAAGATAATATCGTTAAGTGAACAGTTCAACATCGAGTAACGTCCTGTCCTTTTCATGTATATAAGGATTGCAGTCTGGTCAGCCAACGGCAAATTTGTATCGTTAAGCAATCTTTGGCAACCACGTTTCCGTTTGGAGGCGCTATTGAAAAGTTCAGTAGATGACTCTTTCTCAGCGTAAACGCATGAAGCACAACCAAACGTGTTTCTGATGATGCTCGGTAGACTGTTTACAGAATGTCAAATAACCCACAGCATTTTTGTACAGTTTTGGTAACTATCTCATCGATAATCGCCTTCTCGTTCTTTATACAAGATGATGACCCATATTATGCTCTTATGATTCCCAGTAAATCCATGCTCCCTAACATACCTTATCATATTAGCAGCTTCATATATCAGAAGTAGGTCCTATCATCCCTTTGCTGATACTGCCATTTGACACTAGCATTTAGCACTAATGCTTACGATCGCTAAACAATTGAAACACAACTCCCTTCATCACACAACGACACACGAAACAGAGGGGCTTTCATCAACCGAGCGCCACAGTACATCTGTTTGATGTCTGAGTTTATTGTATAAGCGTAGTGTTGTCAGTGATGCATCGCTGCCTCGAGCGCCCTTGCTGTTGTTTTACGAGCTCATGTATAGTACAAGGATCCAGATTCAGGATGAATAGTTCGTGATCGATAACTTCTTGGTCATCCATTGTCTTACGAGTATTTAGCAATTGTCACATAAATTTTGAGAATCGCAACTTTCGTAAAAGGAAACCTGCATCTTAGAAGATGCGACGTCACATTAAGCAGTTTCAGTGTCATTCGCCAAATGGCAGCGTATATCCAGAATTGTTATTGTTATAAATGCTATGGCAATATCGTTTAATGCATATTCCCCTTGTAAGATAGTTATTGTAGATTAAGAATCACTGACAGGCTGCTACATGCACGTACGTATTAAAATTCGAAAAGCAATAGTTCGTTTGTAAGAAACTTTGTATGAGTTTGTGCGCAGCGACCGCCTTTGTCATTCAAAACATCCATGGAGCTAAGAAATCGCATATGTGACCTTTCAAAAAATTGTCTGGCTGGATTCATTCGCGCATGATGAAATCTCACACAGGAACAAATAAACTTGTTGATAACCATACATAGAAGTGAATAATTCATTCCTCGAATGTACATTGTGTGTGTATTATGTATGGTAAAGCGCTCGAATGTACATTGTGTGTGTGTATTATGTATGGTATAGCGTTGGCTTTGGTCATTGCAGGTCGTCAACAAGTCGTCCTGCATAGCTAATCGTATATATCCACATTTTACAGATGATGCTCTTAATTGTAATCACGGACAGTTCGGGCTCTAGAAACAAAAACAATAAACAAACATAGGGTAAGGTGATCGCGTAACACATAATTTTACTTACTATTTTCTCAAAAATCATGCATGATGCACAAGGATAGACAGACCACATTTAAGCTGCAATTTATTGTGCACGTCCAATTCTCAAAGTCCATCTACGATATGTAGCAATACCCTACTGTCAACTCCTCATATGGTATCAATTGGTCCTCTCCAGCACCAACCCATTTGTATTCAATAGCATTGTGACAAAAGTTCTGTTAATGCAGCTGAATAGATCTTATTGACAGCATTAGAAAACATATTCTGCTGGGGACACCTACGGATACAGTATAATTAATATACACAGGGAACAAATCACCATTATCTAACACTGCTATTACGTTATAAAATATGGAGCTTCTACGACGTATTATAGGACTGTACTAAAACTATATTTTATTATTATATTGTCGATATAAAGCATAAAAACACGCCCATTAAATGTTTGTAGCGAAGTACCTGAGTGTTTTTTTTGCGGTGAATCGTCATCAACCAGCTGATATGAGTGAGATATACGACAGACGTAACTGATTGCAATGGGTCTTTTGTGATGCGGAGATAGAAACACAGACAGGGAAGGCCATTGACTGGCACACAGACTAGAATGGATAACACTGTACAACGTGTATAAAACCTTGATATGTAAGCAACCGAAGAAGAAAAGCCCCTGATTCCTTATACCATTGCACTGTCATTTCATAATACAAGTTACTAAAGTGGATGTGTAAATAGCTGGTCTATAATTGCAAATCAATTCACTGATGATTAAATCAGGGATCATTTGCAGACTTCAGATTCTACCACCAAACAGGGATGCATGTCTTATCCTTTACAAATTGTTCAAACGTCTCTCCAATATCTCTGCCGCCGATTATGACTGCTGCCAAGCCTGTTTACTTGTAATTGATGAAGTAGTAGAGTCAACATGTCTTGCTTCATTGTACTTGATGCTTTCACTGTGTAGGTCCTTTATGCCTCCTTTAATCACTAGTTTAATGGTTTTATCTAAATGGTAAGCCATTAACATTATCCCCACCGCGGATGAATTACTCTCTACATTCACTGTTACCTGTGGGTTGATAAATATATTGTTAACATTTGTAAAAATAATATATCCTCAGGCCTTAAAATGGCTTATATATTAACTTAGTTTGCCTCATTGATTGCAGATTCATAGATAAGTTGTGGTCAAATGCCCTCTTAATCATTGACCGCGATTACATAAACAGTAACGACATCACCAGGACAATTTGAGAGCTAATCAGGAGCCTACGTAATCGATAGACCAATCTAAGTTGAAAAGTTCGACTAAGTTGTAAGGCCAAGAGTGGCCGTTTTGAATGAGCGTGCATTTAGACAATTTACCAACTCATTTCATGCCTCAAATTATCGTACTAAAACAATACAAACGTACAATATGGGAATGGAACCAGTTAAGCATCCCAACTGTCAGCCTCGTAGGCTAATTAAGCATTGACTTTTTTTCCCACCACTCAACTACCACATTAAGGCATAATATTAAAACGAAGATATACTTATACTGTTCTTATAGTATTGTTGCCTGTAATGCCATCGTTTATCGATTAGGTTTAAAGTGCCTATCGCACGTAAAATCATGTCATTTTTTTCGCCAGATAACAGAAATATAACCCAGAAGTACCTATTCTGTCTATGTGTCAATTGTCAAAGTGCGCGCTTTCTGATCGAAATTCGACTTTAAAGATGAATTCGGCGTATCGAGCCGACAAGCTCATGAATAATTCATCGCCTCCGCGTGACGTCAGGTCCGGGAATGTTTTTGTTGCGAGGCGCAATCTGCACTACGATTAGCGAGAAATGGCTGCTGGAAATTTCGTTATTTCATCACTTCAAGAGAGCGACGAAGAGACATGGTATGGCACAGGTCATTCGCAAACTATCGTTGCTTCAGCAGAGCAAGTTTTGCCTTACAGATTCGAACCAGAAATGAGCGAATTCGACGTCTCCGATGAGAGAAAAAAGACACTGGCGATGTCACTGCTGCGCCTGGGTCTCACGCGGGTCATTCTGTCCAGGACATAGGGCTGCTACAGAACAATGCTTGGTAAGCTATGTCTGATTCTGCTTGTGCACCAGTTCATCGTATATGTGTTGGCATGTAACGAAGTTAACCCATAAATTTCACAAACAAAATATGTAAGCTCTATTCCTAACAGTAGACTATACAACAGAGCTTTGCAGCAAATAATTCTTCCATATCAGACAGCAGACGTGAGATACCACAAAGTTTTTTTTCAAATCAAGTGGTTGCAAGGGTTCATGTTTACAAATTCTACCATGTAAATGTAAATGCTCCTCCACACGAATTGCAAACAAACTAATTTCGGACTGATGTTAATAAATAGAGATCCTCTTTTATTTAAAGTAGGCCTTATCAAAGGCTTATTACAATATTTTTAAAAGTTGATGTAGATTGATTCTGAGGTAGAATATATATAGGAGAGCAAGTACCACAGCTGTTTTCTCATAGGATTGTCAGTTAGCCCATAAATGAATGTATAACTGGACTTTAGAAGGTGAAGATTATGGTATTATATTATCATCATGGTCAGTGTTACATCAGAGTTTCTTTGAATGCAGAGGCTAAAACATATTTGCCATACAATATGTCATCCTTTATTACAAACATTAATATTCCCATCATTACATCATGTTACAGGTGTTTGTGTGGCTACTGCCAACCAATGGCAGAGGTGGAAGAATCTGTGTGCTATGAGGAAATTCCTTGAGTCATGACCTCAATAGAGAACAGCCCCATTCCCATTGGTGGCATAACCCAGCATTCTGGTTTCAGCCCAATCTGTTTGAACCCTTGGGCCTTGCAAGTGGGATATTTCTCCTACAGACAACAGCCGTGCACATGTCAGATAATGATGTACAAAGGTGACAATGTTTTCTATTATTTACACATAAATCTGTACGAAGGCTAGCCGTCATTATTTACGATTTAATTATACTTATTGATATTGGTATGACAAAAAATATTTGAGCATGGTTAAATCAACAATGTCACATGGTTATTTTACAGGTGTTACAGGTATACTGCATACAGGCAGTTTGTTTGCTGGTGCTGGGGACATCTTGGACAAAAGATAAGAGTTCCTTACCAGCCTGCGCTGTTACAACAATACGAAATAACTTCCCAGCACCAGACTATCAAGGATTCCTCAACCCTCCACTCACCTAGGACTTGTCTTGATACAAGCAGAACCTACTCTGGTGTGCGTCAATGGCTTGTCGTGGATCTGGTCTCATCGCATCTGCACACATTGGAGGTGGTGCTTCTGTCTTGGGCAGGGTTGGCTCATAGCAAACCAGCAAGAACTCAGCCATCAGGCACTTGACATACTTTGAAACATAACAGGAATCAAGTCACAGCTTGCACACCAGACTGTTGCTTATAACCTTATAGTTATACCTCCATGGTAATTGAATTTGTTGTTGTTTACATTTTATATATCAGTAAAAATATTCACCAAATGTTGCCTTTGTTGCTACTTCAGTGACAACATGCCCCTGCTTAAACTTGGGGTATCTTAGCTTGAAGACTGGATCCCCAGCTTATGTTGTCGCCTGTTCTCTGATATCTGTGATACAATGAACCAATTAAACGTGACCTACATATATTTGGCATATCAGCACATGTAAACAAATTTAATGACTCCCAAATTTAAAAACAAACACCACCATGAAGGAGCACTGTAAAAAGCAACATATTAATTATTATATCATAACAATGATACTTGCCTGGAAACCATATCATCAACTTAACAAGATAATGGACTATTTATTCAATACTAATACAACAAGAAAGTCATCAAATCTCACCCTGTGCTTCTCTATCTTGATAAAGGCTGGTCGGCTTTTCTTGGGCTGGGGTGGGAGGGGTTCACTTGCCTCACCATCCTTTCTTGATTGCTTGACAGCAGATGCCTTCGCAAAAAGAGTAGGCACAGCAGCTTCTTTCATAACCCGCTTACATCGTGGTATCCAACCAAGCTCTTCTCTGAGTTTCGGTGCCTCCTCAAAACATTCCTCGGTGAAATGAACCGAGCACACAAACAAGTACTTGCCCGGGCCCGGCCATTTGTCTTGCGATCGTAGTACCTGGCCAATCCATTGTTTTTTTAAATCGTCCTTACCAGTAAAACCTGAACAAGCTCATGCCGTCCCAACTGGTACGCGAGCAGCCCCTTACACAACAACCATTAACCATAGCGTTCAGGCGGTCACAAGATGACTAAAAACGATCCAAAATCCCAAAAACGAGAGACGAACTCCAACAATGTAAACAACGGGGAACTCCGTGCGACTCTGAGAACGGCCTCCCTTACCTGACGTCACACGCATGGTTGACCTAGTTGAATGATTTTTCTGAAACAATGGCGTAGTGATGCGATCGTACTTAAATCGAAGTACGGTGTGCTTCCTTTTGAATTGGTGCCATATTCTGATAGTAGATCGTATACAGATAAAAGAATGACACTTATGAATCATACGACCGAATCGCAAGTTATAAGATAATTTGTTTTAGAATTTGTGGTGCACGGCTTGAAGTGACAATGTCAATATTTCAAACCGAATATGATTTAGTCTATTAGTAGAGGGTGATATAAAACAATCTCACAGGAATTGCTGGTTTGTGTTGTGTACTTAAACATAGATTATAATATTTAATGTTATGTATTTGACTAGCCAGTATCTGATTTACTTTTGTTTTTTTTTCAGAATGGAACAGCTATGGGCCAAGCCATATTCAGACGGTGTTCTTCTGAAAGCCTTCAATCACAATGAGGATGTTTGGAAACTGGAAACCTGAAATTAAAATTTCCAACCTGAAATTAAAATTTCCAAGTGGTGTCAAAGAAAAACAGAATCTGTCCATTACACAAAAACTGCTCCTAAGTTCTGTCAATCATGCATTGATGAAGTGGATGAAATCTATCCAGACTTGAACATTCCTTCAGCTGTTAGTGATAAGTCCATGGAGCCGCCTTCCAAGCCGCTGAAAGTTGGTTACAGCTCTCTCAATGAAGAAGCTATTCCTTTGAGGGGTGTACCAGGTCTTGCCTGTTCTCGTCTATATACTCAACCAGAATATTGCCCTCACATCGCTGAACAAGTTCATAAGACTTTGTGCATATTATCCTCTTCCTCTGGTTTCCGCTCTCGCGGCATTCATCAGCTATGTATGCAATATGTATTTAACCTGTGTGGTGTTTCCACTTGGGATCTCTGAAAGTTTAAGTAATTTTTCCAATATATTCCATTCCAAACAACAGAGACACAGAGAGAATATTTTATTCTGGATTCCATTTTCATGAAAACATAGGTTGAATTTGTCGAATTTGTAAACGTTATCGCATAAGTCCTTATCTTTTCTCTTTAGAAGGGAAGAGGCTGCCCCAATTAAATCCCGCGCGGATATGTTCAGGTAACCAGAACTTCTTTGTCTTTTTCAATTAGATTTCAACGAGATCACATCAATTTGCACTCCCATTCCCCCCCCCCTTCCGTTTTCAATGCCATCCCACCTTTTGTACATGCTTTCCTCTAGTTTTGTCATTCAACACTCACTGTTGTAATATGTATGTCTGTACATGTATAGGTATATCAATTAATCCTATCTGTGTCATGACCTATTTAAGTAGCTTTATCCTGCGTTGTGTAACCTGTCCTAGACATATCATAGTTTTGTATCTCACTTATTGCATCAACATCATACATATACCTTTAGCTGTCAAACAGTCATAACATTTCTATAGTTGTTATCATTATCTGCCTCATTGTGATACTGGTAATTGATTGGTAGTGTACCTGCACTCGGGATTAATCGGTTTCCTATTATGTAATAACGAATATTGTATGTATGTGATTTTGGACACAATTTGCTACTTGAGAATTATTTCTAAAATAAAATTAACTCAAACATTGCTGTTACTCCACTTCTTATCAAAATATGGATCTGCATGATATATTGCATATGATTAAAGGCATATGATTTGGCTGATAGAAACTCAATTATTAGCAGCATGTAGAATAAACACCATCATGAAGTTTACCGATGAGGAATGATCTTATGACCACTGTCCACATTGCTATGGAAGTAATTGTAATAAAGCATAGTCAATATCAATACAACATGATCGCTGACCCTGTGATTTTGTGAACATTCCATTCCATATCTGGTAAACCTTAAGTATTCTAAAATGATAATGTTCATTACATATGTAATGATGCTCATTTCCATCTGTTAAGCCTTAAATAATAACCTAACATCCAATTAAAACAAAAGTTTTCAAAAACACAAACAGAACAGGTCAACAAAAGTATGAAAACTTACTGTTGTGGTGTTTTTGGGGGCATTCTGTTCAATATCAAACACCTGGCTGCTTTGTTATTCTATTTGAGAAGACCATTCATTTTTGAACACAACTGAATGCGTATATGAACACTCTCAATCAGACCCGGGTAGACAACAAGCGAAGTTTGAAATAACCATGGTGCGGCGTACTTCGATTGTAGTACAAAAATATCAGGTGTGCAAATGGATTGACATGGGGTGTGATGTTATCATCCATAAGTCACAAATATGCCATACAATTTTCACTAAACTGTATTTCATATAATCTAGACAAACTATGCTACGCAAAAAGTAAGTTCTTTACTTTGCCAGACTGATTCAAAAAGGATTTTTGCCTCATCAATCGTCGGAAAAGACACGCGATGGCCGCCGAACTAAAGTTTGAAAACGCGTAGAAAAGCCTTCTCGTACATGGGCAACGCTAAATATGGTCCCAAATCGAGGCTGTGACTACTAAGAGGGTTTCCACGATTTAACCCAACCAAATCTCAGTAAATAATGTCACAATTTGAAAAACAGTTGAGAAAATTAATGTTTATGTATGCATACTTCAAACCAAGTACGCCGTACTAGGAACGAGGTACGTACCTCGATCGAGGTACGTACTTCCTTCTGCGGTCGTCTTTGACCTGATAACCGTGCGATAGGCACTTTAAGGCGGGAATCGCCAAGTTCATGTTCATACAACAGTGGAACATGGAAAACACCAATGTATAACATAACGGAGACCATAGCGTAGCCAAACCATTTGAACTCGGCTCTCGACGCACACCACCCTCCTCCTCAACCAATCTCCTCTTATGCAGCTCATGAAACATTCCACCTATCACCAGCTGAGCCACGCCCGCCATGGGCGGAAAGATGCTTATTCAGCAGCCAGCGCTATTCGGCTACTTGGCCGGAGAATCGTGGCGACGCAGTTGCATGGATTTATCCTGAGGAACGGGATTACAACTGTCTCCATATACCCAAATTCATGGTGGTGTATTTGTGCTGTCCATCAGAATTGCGCATCGTAGTAGAACACCTACGTCATCAGTCGTGTGCCATTGTAAAAATCGCTAGGATTACCATCACACTTCCTTGTGTTTGTTGAACGAGTTCCACCATATTTCTTGTTTCCGAGAATGGATATTGGACTCTCATACGCTTTTTCCATTTAATCTAGCATAGTATTATCGGATTTGCCTTCATTGCGACGGGCTATGTGACTACTGTGTGACGACGCAGTTACTGGTTAAAGCATAGGATATTGCACCATCAATTATATCGAATTGATTCCTCTACACCCCTACGGATACATCAGTTATCAAATGGATTACGCACAACATTGGATAATTCATAGGCTCTAGGATTAAGCATAGTAGCTGATTTATTGAGATATATAGTAACATTTGCGCAGTTGCTTATGCTCAATGGCTATTTTCCGTACAGTATTTGGAGAGCGGTCGATCAGAGACTGGAATATTCACGTTACAGATAAAGACAGGACACATGCTATGCTCGTTGTGATTGTAATATTATTTCTGCTTGTAAAACCAGGTGAGTCGTTCGTAGAGTAAATCTTTGGATCGACTCGTATATTGCGTAACTGGTGATCTTTATATTGAGAAAAAAGCAAGCAATTGTTATTTAACGAATGGTTGAAAATTGTAGTAACGTAATTTGTTATAAACTTATTTGCATTTCCATACTTCACAAATTCTGCATATGTTTAATTCGCAATATACTCATTTAACAAAGATGTAGAGTTAACGATGCTATGCGTTTGCCCACAAACTATTCGTTGCCGCGTAATAATGTCATATTTGAATACGACTGGTAATAATTTCAGTTAACCCGTTCACCATGTTAAACCAACGACAGATCTTTGTGATGGACCCAGGGGAGTCAGTTGTTCTTGACTGCTACTTTCACGAACAGGATTACGACATATTTTACTACCCAGTGCTGTGGCTGAAATCACAGCTTGAGGAACAGACGCAAATAAACATAATGGGAAATATCAACGATCCATTCATTAAAACGGGCAGGTACCATGTAGAACTGGTTGAGATGCCTCCAAGATACAGACTTCTTCTTCATCTCTCAGGTCTGTTGTTTGTTGTACTATATTCATTCTCAAAGTAATCTAAATACTACGCCAGGTACTCATGATTTTATTCTGGGTTAATTCTATCCCGATAAGCAGAAAATCCCCTGCTGTTGTGCAGACATTCATCATGAAGACAGTGGAAATTATACATGTGAAATTCGAGATGGACAGTCGCAGGCAGTAGGAAGTATCTCGCATTCTGTGTTTATTAGAGGTATGTGTATAGCAGTTTTATAATGTAACATGATGGTATACTTCATCACACACTGTTATTACCCACATGATATGCAAGCATTGATTGTAAAATGATTTTCAGAGCCTGTTGAACATGTTATTGTGACCTCTTCTAGCAACATTAGTGAACTAGCCCCGGAATATAAATCACCAACTATGTTGAATTTTGTGGAGCATGAAGCCGCTGCAGTTAGATGCATCGTTATTGGTGGTTATCCTCCACCGAGTGTTGATATGTACGTTAACAAACAAAAAACAACACATCTGTACAACTACAAGAACGAGGCCCGTCTACTTGGTTTGCGAGGTTTAAGAGTGATTTCAATCAACTCTGAGAGGTGGACGACTACATACATCCCTGAGGCTAACGAGGATAATAGACAGCTAATCTGCATGGCTCATGTTGCTGGTGTGGAGACATACAGGGAATCAGTCCTGCTAAGCGTACACTGTAAGTATTGACCATATTGCCAACGCTGTACCACAATTAAGTATGACTATTATCAAACTGAAAACGCAAACAATCGTATTAACTTATTTCAGATGGCCCACGAATATCATGTCATGACGCAGAGGCCTTTGTTGGCGACATTGATGTGCGCATATCATGTACGATAAAAGCCAAGCCAAGCAAGATAACCTATTTCTGGGTAGTGGATACTAATGACACTGTATTGTTCCCTGGTCAATCACGGGACGGATATTGGACGAACTGCCAAGTAAGTATATCAATACTTCACGATTTCCCTAAAAACGACTCATATTACGTGTGAGAGTAATTTGCGGTCCATTATCCTGGATATCTGTGTAGCTCAAGATTAAAAACAATGTGCCTTAGGAGTTGACTGGAGGTGTTCTTGCTGTTGAGCTATGCATTCGCCGAATACAACGAGATAGTTTTAGGACATATAAGATTGTGGCTGAAAATCTTGTAAGTCTAAACACTGCAGAATCTGTGCTTGAGCAACGTAAGTGCGATTAGTTTATCCACAAACTTTTCACAATATTGCAAATGTCGTATGTAGACACATTAACATTAAGAGGTTCCATATTTATGTTTTCAGGATTGAAATTGTCGTCGACAACTTTACACAGAACCCCGAATATATACACACCTAAACATCAGCTCGGATATCAAAATGATGCAGCTATTGCCAAACTGACAATCATTACCTGCTCTCTCTGCATGGTTCAGCTCTTTTTGCACACCTGTTCCAATTGATGTAGCATTTGGAATTTCATTGTTAGTGCAGGCATAGCATCGACTACCAACATTAAATTTTGCTGATAATAAAGCATCAGTCTTTTTTTCCAATACTAATTTGTATAAAATCAGATTTCTCACCAACTAAGATATCCTCATACTAATAGCAGAACACCACTTGTTAGAAACAAGTTTGAATGTGCTTAAGTTAGGATGATTCATGGGGAGGCATGAAAAAGCGTAGTTGTCCTGACGTGTGTAAATATATATATATATATATATATATATATATTTATATATATATATATATATATATATATATATATATATATATATATATATATATATATATATATATATATATATATATATATATATATATATATATATATATATATATATATCATTAATATTGGCGATGGGTGAAATGATTGTCTGGTATAAGTGTTGGTTACATGAGGGGAAGTTTATCTGTAACAAAATAAATGAGATATCTGTGCTCATGAACTTATGCTACCAAAATCAGCAAAGTTTTCAAGCGGAAATGCTAACTCGTTAAACTTAGTTATTGCAGATTACGTGATTTCTCACCCGAAAAGGTGCTGATTGTTGAAGTCAGTCATAGGGAGAAAATAACCTTTAAATGCAGATGCAGCACTGTCTCTTTATCTATAAGGTGAATAATGCCCAGTTTGCTACACTGACTTTATTATGGAAGCTAGGTTTGCGTTGGGGGTTGGCGTGGCAGTTTGAAAAAACCGCGGCATTATTTTATACTGAAATTGGAGCATCATCTTACACAACTGAAATAGGTGGGAAGGCTAGATTTTGGACATACCATGCAGTCCATTCAGTCGCCAAGAAGGCTATTCAAATACAGCATTCCTGACGCATACACTTCCTGTTATGTGAATAAGAAATAGCAAAAGGCGCAAAAATTGCATAGACTTGGACAATCGATAAATTGGCTTGTAAACTGTCTGTGGCAGACAATCGATAAAATTCACTGGTCAGCTTTCCGTAGTGGTAGTTATATATATTGAAATCACATGGAAGCCCGGTAAAACGTACATGATGCACTATATAGCATCTGAAAATGATGTATACGAATAACGCTCAAGTAAATGAATCAAGTCAGTAGTAGATAGTACTTCACGCAAAGTTGGATGTATTACGGATGTAAAGTAAAGAGGAGATTATCTTGATTTGCAGATTATTACGTAATGCGCAACTAATTAAATGTTAGTACACTGAGAGCAATGCGTTTAATGAAAAAAGCAAATGCAGAGCAAATCATCTCCACTAGTAGTTATCAGTGGAGGCAAGAGTTGCATCACTTGCTAGCCTGCCATTTATTGTAATTCCACCAAGCGAGGGTATCCAGCGAGCGTAAGATAAAGCTATGTGAGACACATGGCTCTAAATCCACTTCGTTTGGATGCAAATGGATTGTAATAAAATGACATAATGAAAATGGCTTATGGTCTTGACCGTCGATTTCTTCGTAGCGATTAAACACTTGAACAGTTTTAATCATCAGCTCCGAACAAATATACGACAAAATAATAGAATCGCGTAAATTTTTATCATTTTTAAACGGACAGCAATGACTCAATTAATGTAATGCCAGTTTCTACTTTAATATTCAATTACTAATCGATATTGATAACTATATCTGTATACATTGCGCTATGGAGTGCATCGATAGTATTGTTATTTAATTCATTTCACAGATAATAACTCAAAGACAGGTTGAAAAAAACCCTGCACACTTGTTCACGATATAGAACAGCTTATGCAGCCAAAACCAAGTGGCGATATCTCATTACATTGGCAAGGCTTGCATACTTGCAAAGAAACATCTGCTGCTACATATGTCAAACATCCTAGCACGCCTGTCTCTAAAAAGATTGGATCTTTGGTTTTTCATATTATGGAATCCTCCCCACTACGTGAAACTTCTCTTCTCTCGTGGTACACAAAGAAAACAGGAGTACGATTAGTGGCAAGAACACACTACATCACGATGTAGTAAGCAAATAGTTTTATGTGACCATATGCTCAGTGAAAATGCATATTATATCAGATTGACTTGTTATATTCCGATTGACCATAGCCATAACCATGCAAGTCGCGACGATTTCTATGAGCTATGACAGCCGCGATTGTCTTTATAATAACGATCAATTCTTTACAGCGTGGAAAGGAAGGAGCCAAATGGTGTTGTGTCTAGATTGGTGGCTTACACTCTGTCTCTTCTGTTCAACAGTACGGTGTGCAGATAAAGACAGCAGTGTCAGTTGACGTTACTATCGATTCAAATAACATTGAACTAAATAGACACATTTATTAATATTTCTACTGCTTAAATGATGAATACACGCGAAAGGCACCACATGTAATCCCATGTATGCATTTCGCGCCCAAATGCGTTAAGTAGTCTGACAAAATAACTGAGCATTCCATAGTGATATAAATCACGTATGAGGGCATCACATTGCAAAGGAATATGTCATGTGTTCTGATCAAATATCTTCCCTAATGAATCTTTACAAATAAAAGTCGACGCGTTGCCTTTCTTTTTGTAATGATGTTTATACAATAAAGCGTTGTAAAGCAGAGACAGACGGACATGAACCTACCGAGAGCATTTCTTCATTCTACGCAATTACCTGAGCGGCCCGAGATTCCCAACGATTACGTTTTCTTATGCAGAATTCGTCCATGACTTATTAAGGCCTATGGATTTGAGAAGGTAAACTTAATGTCAGCGATTACTGGCTTCATCAATCAATTAAAGCTGTAACAAGATAGGCGGCAGTATTTAATCTACATTTTATCTAAGCATAATGTATTTCATTTCCTCTCACAGGAGACGTATTATACAAGCTCCATCCGGCAGACAGATACACGACATATTTATTACGCGCTGTGTGTTCATGTTCAAGTCCATGAAAATAATAACTCATCTGAATGATGACATACATCATTCAATACCACCGATTGCATTAGATAGGTATATCTTGGAATGCTTAATCCCAAAAAAGTCATAGCATGTCACAGCAATGCATTCACCTCATTGTGGAATCATAATAGCGTTTGCAGATGGTGATATGGCGACTCTATTTTCTAAGCAAATAGAGACGCAACGGATTTCACATAGATGGCGAAAACTTTCATTCAATGGTCGCCTTCATTATGTAAGTATATGAAGATGGGAAATAAAACAATCGTCGAACTACATTGTGAAAAGTGTCATTATAAAGCTTCTGTTTGTAGTCATGACGGAGTCATCGTGACACACGAGGCTAGAGCAATGAGCAGTATCGGGGATGAATTCATTCCCGTGCGCTTCTCACATAAATATGAATGGTGCTGTCGATAACTTGATATAAGCAAGGCAGGTGCAGTACCATCTTGCCAAACGGACATACGGAATCTTATTTGTGTCTCTGGAGTCGTGATCCTCATGACTATGTATTACAATGGTCTGCATTTATGAGATGAAATGATGATCATACTTAATTCAGCTCGCATCAAGTTATGCACCGAGAAACACTGGTATTAACATCCGACACATGATGCTATTATTCAAATTACGTGTGGTAGAAAGTAGCCACAGTACTAGTCATGCATGGTGCTATGTACAACTAAAATGTATCCAGATCGGAAAAGCAGAATTCATGTCGATGTATGGGCGTGGTGAAAGGTAACATGACTCAATGAATTGCCCATGTTACTATTGCCTTTTTCTTCAACAGGAAAAGTAACAGGGCTTTAAAAAAATTGGTTTACAAGAATGATCACCCAAAGAGCCTTCCTATTTAGAAGTCTAGATTATTTTAGTCGACCAGCTGTTTATCTACATATAGACATCTCTCAATACGCTTTAAAGTATACATGGGCATTAAGCGTCTGATAGCGGTTCCCATTAGGAGGATTAGCATTTGAAATATTACATCAGAATCAACTGTCGTTACCAAAAGCAATGAAAGTTAGGGGAAATGATGCTTGATCTTTATTAGAGTGCCTTCATTGAAGAATATACAATGGTTTCAAATCAAATCACCCCGTCACCTTGCTACATGGTGTTTGTTTGGTATGCATTTGCTTATTGAATAATATTATATTATTGATTCACAAATATTACTTGAACACCTTTACTCTGCCTTAATATTAGAATTATTAAAAATATTCAGTACAGAATTCGCACCAGGTTTCATCAAAGCCTATTAATTTGCGTTAGCCTTTCATTTACGTGAAACGCGCATCATTTCATATCCCATTGCCTTTGCTTTGGCTCTTCCTATAGGCTGACAAGTAAACACTGACAGGTTGATGTTTATGTTCCATACGAACGATGGGTGCATTAAAGGCAGTGCTGACAACATGTGATCGAGATGGCTGGTCTTACAAGGGTAGAAGCAGGCCATGACGCCATCGCTTGTTGAAGAGGCATTTATAATAGCGACTACGGTGCAGCAAGATTAGAGTATATCGTGAAAACGATACAATGCCATCATGGATACCCTATTTAACAACGTTTTACATTATGGAAATGACACGCTGAAACAACATGCATTCTGCAGGAAATCATTAAAACATCCTTTAATGGTAACGCGGTATATACAGACACTTCACTGCGATGCATAACAATGCTCACTTGTAATCTATTGTGTACAAATTCCGCGGAATAAAGTTTATTTTACAAAGTCAGTATAGCACATCAATTTGATGGATATTACAGATTTACAACTTATCATTGTCACTTAAAATTTACATTAAAAGCGATTTGTAAGTCAATGTGATTCAAGATTACAATAAAACAAACACTACACTCTCCAACAGATCGAATACATTAAATCTAAGTGGATGATATTTTGATATAGTCCTTTTGGATTCATTACCATAGCGACCTATGGATGAAAATATCACTGTCGACAGCATAACTGGTATCAAACCCGCCGATTGCAGACCCTTGTTGTGTAATATCTGGATATCTAACAATTGGTTGCAAAGATTCCCTTTAATTGTCGTATATATTAAACGTCAATCAATTCCTCCACGGCAATCAGCTAAGCTTATCAAGTATTTCTCACACTCTACACATAGTGACTACCACTACTTCAATACAGATCAAGGTAGCCACTAAATGATAATAAGGTATGGCTCTGTTTCTCTATTATGTTGAATGTTGGTCCCCCTGAATCCTAAATGTATTTATATCAGGAGTTCCATTCTTGCATTCTAACATCTACTTGCATCGCACACTACTTGAATCATGTAAATTGCCTCGAATTGTAAAACGAGACCTATAATTTCCCAAATGTCCCGTCCAATTTTATATTTGTCGCATGCAAACCTGTGGCAATTTAAAGCGCAAATTTCGTTAAGTTCCTAGATGGCATGAGAAAATTAGCATTTTAATGCTGATTGTCTAACTATAATTTGGGAACTGCTAATTGCGGGACGGCACTATAACAATGTTTGCTAGTTGTGTACCGATCTCCAAAACGAAGGCTGACGCTTTACTATGATAAATGTATCCTCAATAAACATAACCATGACTGCAATTAAATTACACTATGGTTGATAGCAACATATATCAAGAGTAACTGACGCTTGTATTTCCTATGCCGCGGCAATAATTAAATATTCACATAACTGCCCACAACCGGTGTTAAATCACGCAACGTATATTTTGTAGAATATTAATGGTGTAAGGATGTAGATTGAAGGGATCATTTTGAATTGTATTGTCCAACACAGTACTCTAGAGAGTTATCACTGGCGAGAAATGAAAGCTCCTTAGGGAATATATACAAATTACTGGATTATGAATACCCATGCTTAATACCAACGGTACGCACCTACTTTAAGCATATGCACCAATGCTTTATCATGTCATAACTTTAAGTTAAAGGTGCAAGTGTGGCAGGTTTACACACGCCTTTGACAAACACATTAACCAACTTGTAATGTCCCAGATCGCGACAATTGCTAAACAATGTTCGTCTTGTAGAAAATTCTGAAATCAAAAAACAGGTCAATCTTTTATACAGTTTCCTTCTAACAAGACCCAATCGAATCTTAATCTACGATCAGAATATGATATAGACTGAATGAGATAATAGCAAGCGATTTATTAACAAACGGACTCATCAACTGATCTACAAAACAATTATTGCATGCCACTTTGTAATGAACTGACGGTAGACAGTATTTCTCGACTGCTACTTTCATGAAAAGGATAACAATTTATTTTACTAACCCGTGAGATGGCCGAAATTACAGGGGGGTGGGGGGGGGCATTAACAATTAAATATAATGGGAAATATCGACGATTCATTCTTTTGTACTGCCAGATACCGCGTGGAACTAGTTGACATGCCTCTAATATACAGCCTTCTACTTCATTTCGCTAGTCATTTGCTTTCAATTATATAATGTTAAGTTGGACTGACAGCTTTGAGAGCTAAATTGATAGTTTCAGAATTGAGATATATCTGGCACATTTGATCCTAGTTAGCAGAGAATAACCCAGCAATTGTGCAGACACAAAGACCAATAATGCTATGCTTCATAAACCACTAGTTATTGGAAAGCTGTATCTATTACAGTTTCATTTATTGTAATATGTCTATTGTATCAAAGAAATTATCTTGAAGTATAATATGGACCCATCATTAATTAACGTCTAGGTTAATCTATATTATTAGGCGGACAGAGATGGGCCGGGAACAGCGGGTACAAATGCTATCAAACAAATTGATAATCGCGGCCCGAGTTCGACATCAATCCGGTAATTGTGTTTACCACCTAAATAACCTGTTATTATTGTCGTCAGTCTATAGATATTTGATTCACTTCAATTTAATTTATATCAATTTGAGTATTTCAATAAATGATCATCTCTATCGATAGCCATCGTTCTACATATAGTGGTTTCATGGTAAGTTACCCCACATCATTTATTTACATCGGTCGCATAACGTTAGGGCATAACACACTTTACTCAGCTAATAGAAGGATTGTCATTCATTTCTTGCATATTTGATATGCTTATTGGCACTAATTTGCTTATGTAGTTATATTGTACTTTACGACACAATTAACCGCGTTTTATACCTATCATAAAGATTCGCATTATTTAGTTAATTGTGCATATTTCGGTTTATTAGAAATACAGGGGTTAAGCCTTAATGTCGAACGAAGACGCTTGAGTGATCTCATAGGAATAACAGCATCCTTCAGTAGCTTTCAACATCATTCTTTTCTTGGAATATTGCAGTTTTGCCATTTGAACGCACTTGAGTTATTATAGCATTAATACTGTCGATACTGCGTTGATTCTATGAAAGCACTTATCGCTCGTTTTGCGACCGGAATGGGAACTGTATGTATGTATGTACGCACAGACGAACGCGGCATTGATCGATGGCGATGATTATATTAGGGTATACCATGCAAGATACTCTCGATTGCAATATCGATCGTGTAGTTTGGCGCCGTATTTCCTGGGTACATTGTCTTAAAAGACCTGGCGCCAGTATCCCGTTGTTGGCCCTCTTTATGGCACTGGTCATCCCCTTTTTATTAAACGCATCAAAGACAACTGCAACCTATTGATAATTCAGTAAATTCGTTTTGCCGTCCGTTTTATCGTGCTAGTAGCTAACAACCTAGCATGGAATATCCTAAAAGGGGTACAACGCTTTGATTGGGGGCCATTTTTGCCGATTCCATGATATCAGATACATGTGGCTGCATTACAGTTTATTTACTCCAATAATTCGCAACACCAAAGCATTATATATTGTCGTCCAAGCATAATATACCATATGTTCTAGCACAAGTTGTGTGATTCCAATGCTCAGTGAGTAGCGGAAATATTTGGGTTAATTATAACTTAAGGCTAATACTTCTCAAAACAACAACAACAACATACACTCTTCACAATAATCAATTATCAATGATATTCAATTACGTATCATTGTATAGATGCAAACTCTAATAGGAATGTTATCAAAGCAATGGTTGTGTGAATTGATGATGAAATAAATAATCGTCAGTGGTTTCCAAGAAAACGGTAAACTGCATTACTAACATCGATCCCACGACATCAAGCTAATTGTAGCAGCTCACATTATCTATATCACTTCAGTGTGGCGTGTTGTAAGTGTAACTACTGTTTATCGACTGCCAGAAAATAATACTAATATTTCCGCTGGGCACTGTTTTCAATTGATTTTGATAACGAGTTAAGATGTATACCCTTGGAGAAATGTATTAATTCCGCACTTAATATGTGCATTAGCCCAGAATATTTTTATAAAAAGTGCTAAGCCCAATAATGACATTTCCGGCAGTGAGACTGCCGTAAAGTCAAATACTGCATCGTCAAAACGCGTTAAACTCATAATGGTCAAATCAACCTCCATTCCATAATAATCTAGTTATCATTTACTCGTGTGCCTCTACTTCTCTTATAGGATTCAACATTTCTATGAGTGGCATCAGTGAAGACCCTAGCCCGGCGCGGTCGTTTTCAAACTGTCATCTGTTTGAAATATAGTCCGTTGCAAAGATAAACATGGCGACATGTATTCAATATTGATGTCACCACGACCGCAATCGTTATGGTAGTCCATGTCAGCTGAATACATCACGCGTGATTGTAGATGCATATTGTTCATTACCATCAAAACATGAGATGAAACCAAATAACTCACCAGGTTTTACTCGTTCAGGGTATCTGATTTGAATGGTGAATATGTGGATTTAGCCGTCGTAGGACATCAAAATAGTTGTATTGTAGGGCTATGAAGACCCATAGGTTTATGCACTTAACTGTCGCGTTGTATAGGACTATGATGATGATGCTACGCCATTGTCGGTTGTTCAGTTGTGCATCTGCCTATATACCCCAGTATTGCACACATTAGCGTGTACTGTGCATGAATTTATCAACATATTTTATATGATATTCATTAGTAGCGGGCCGCATTTTGTATGAGCCGATATCATTTATTGTTACTAGGCTGCCATTAAACAATATTGTTTCATTTACATCTTCGTTGTTGACACACCATGTTAACGCTATGTTATTGCACAATTACTAATGAGCCTGATCTCTGTATATACGTATGTAAATATACATTAACGTTTTAGTCAAATTACTCATTTCTCTACTTATGGTCAACTCAAAATCTATGGCCACACTACTCATAGAGAGTCGCAACGCATAATACGTCAAAGGCATGAATAATTCATGAGCTTCATCTCAGAATATTTCGAGTTTGAGCACCAATGTGTGAATGAATCGCCGATCTCACATATAAGGAACACCAACCAAGCGGAATATTCATTCGGTTTTTATTATCCATTTTGCTAGCTCCTCATCGGGTATTTGCGTGATATATAAGATGGCATAAAGCGACTCGCAATGATAAAGGTGATGGTTCATTTTTTATACGATGATTTAGCGACCATATAGTTTGATAAGTCGAGTGTGATATTTTAGCAACATGCCTCTAGCCATGGCTACTAGCATTACACCAGCACTTAGAAGTTCACAGATTCACCATTCTGTGAATATAAGCATGCATATTCCATATATTTGTGCTCTATTTGTGCAGTTAGAACATACCATACTTCTCATGCAGACTTGATTACCAGCTTTTGGAATGTGTCGCATGTTCATCTCCCAGTTTAAAGATTACCATATACTTCCGAATTCAGGTGATGTTCAAAGGGATTACTGATACTTAACTTATACACAGTTATTACAGCAGAAGTGCCATATATTTGGAACTTAAAGAAGCAATTAAATCGTATTAATATCTTGGAACATCACTGTATATTTACTCCAAAATAATGTTGCTGTACTGTTCATAATACTACGCAAATATGAAAGTATTTAATAGTTTCGACTTTAGCTAGTATATTTAGGCGACTGAGCTTACTTCGTCGTCCTAATCTGATAAAAGAACAGTTGCGAATTAGAATTGCTGATTCAATTGGGCAATATTTTAATACGCAGCTGGGCAATAATTCAATAAGCAGCTGGGCCTTAAAGCATCAGAGTCTTTATTTAGAGTTACCTATTCTCTTGGGTAGCACGGTCGTTAAAGCTTTTGTAATCCTTTTGTGAACAATCCGGGGTTAAGGTGAGAACATTAATCTCAGGCATATATAGCATGCTGCGGGGTAAATGACGTGCAGAGGTAGACAAGTGGATGTTTAGTATGAATGATGTGGCAGTGGCAATGTATAAATGAACTCTTCACTCAGATGTACGACTTGGGAATTAAATTGTAATCACACGTTCTGATACACATGACAAACGGTAATTTAGCCGTGTAATGAGATAATGTAAAGATAGTGCTTTGAGACAATGTAGACCAATGCAAATTCATGAACGCTTATAAGTTAGTGGATAAAATACTACCAGCCTGCCCTCAGTGATGTGATTAAAGCCAATAATGAAACGATGATCTCAACGATGATTAGACAGCAGAAAATACATGTGTAATTGTCATATTATCCCTTTCCTTTCTAACCCCATCATTACAGAAACATCGATTGCATATCTATAACTGTTGCAGCCGAATTTGTGTCAGAACAGATACTCACAAGCATAATTCAATATGATCCGATGAGTTAACAAAAGCAGAAGATCAGATCTGGATTGCCCGGGGATTCAATAACGCCTGTTTGTGACGAGCACGACATAGCATAAATAATCGTACAGCTCTGTCCTACTGACTGATGCCCCATAAAACTATATTGCATATAAAAGAGCTAGAGGGAAACAAATATAAATGTATAGACCTCAAAGCGTGAACATTTTAGTTTGTAAATGTATAATGAAGCAGTCAAGACATTGTATATGCTTGCAATCATTGAACGTTCACTATCCAAATTCGTTATCAAATGTTTCCCATGACGAAATCAATTATATTATAAATGTTATTGCATAACCTGTGACGCCGTAAAAGTTTGTTTCGTCGTGACTAGGGATCCATTGCGCGTGACAAAACCCAACATTAAATTCTGGCAATTATCAGTCATCTTAGGTCAAACAAACTCGGGTAAGATGTCTTGCTATGTAAAAACAATGCATGGGGAGGGGCTGGGTATATTGGTTTTACGCCAGATTTCTGATTATAATGTCTGCAATAATCAGTGAAGACACAATTGCCTTCTCGATTGTCATTTGCTGTTTGTCGTTCAGCAAATTTTCACAGTAACCACAAATAGGCTGCAATTTAAGCTGCTCTTGGTATGAGCTACTGCACTTCAGGCATCATCTTATATTAAAGATGTTTATCAAGTTACGCAACCATTAGTATTTGACACACTACGTCCTTGTAGGGTAATGCTGCACATCTTCTATGGCTATGTTTATTTGTGCTGTATTTGCCAGCAATCTTGGTCCTGCTTCTTTATGAGTAGAGGAAGGTGATACCTATCCCAACTGCCCAACATAACAACTTGATAACCACAAATTGACCGTGTATCATAATACAAACCATTTGAAGACTGTGTTATCGACCCAGACATTACGTAGTCCTCAATTTAAATGTCGATTGGATGAATGGGGTAATCTTTGAAATTAAATTACTTGGTCCTTCTCCCCTGAATCTGTACAATACATGCAATCAGATATAACTTCTACGATCATATCGAAGATGTAAAACGTAGCACTTTGTTGGCCTTTATGGCAGGTTTGAAATAACGCATTGAGCATCTGTAATTGGAAGTATATGAAGACAAATTTAACGTTCGCTAATCTGAATCTCACAGAAAGCTCTTATGTTTTGCTTGGTCACTGTGCATTGACCATACATTACATTGCAACATTACATCACGCGACGACACACACATGAAATGAATAACAGCACTTCTTAGCAGATTACATATGCACTTCCGCCTATAAGAGATATATAGTGATGTATACGTTATAATGTTATGTATAAATGATTTAGTATCTGGTTTAAAGCTGTTTGCCTACAGATTAAGCCATACAATTCTATGTTTATCTACGGAAATAATAGAAGTTATAGGGTCCTCGTTTTGAATGCCTGTAAGTTGGCCCTGATTTAATCATTCTTTGCTGAATAGAATAAGCAGCAACTACCATTTTATTGGTTGCGTTGTCAAATACATGTGGCCTCATTCGCTGTTTAGCGTGATCAGGCATACAGGCTTATGAAACCATGACACAGATATCCGTCTTATCTAAATCAATGAACAACCTACAGCAACTCTTCTTACAGCCACTGCAATTGGTATCATACATTTATAATTGTAGCGAACAATATTGCAAGTGTAAACGTAGCAACGCAGTACTGGCTTAAATACATTAATGGTGCTGCTAAACCCCCGAACATTCATCATGTGATAAATTTGCCACATTAAGTTATTTTTTATCTTGTAACTGCATATTCACTATAATATGTTATTCATAGATTGATTTTTTACAGCATTATATTTATTCAATAAGCACTCGACAATCAGTACCACTCATTGATTTGCCTCATGTTTCAGGATGATTGAATACTTACTAAATGAAGACCATTATTCAATGTACGTTCATACGAGCAATCTGAAATCAGTTCAAACCAGATGCGTCGTTATGTGCCTGGAGGGAAATGTCACCATAATAACTGTTCATCACCATTAACGTGGCACAGCATATAAGTTTTGTTGTTGAACAGATTGTAAGAAGCACATATATATTTCTGAACGGCCCATTTGGTTGAAGCATATGGTCATGATTATGGCATATTGCAATACATGGCTAATTTTGAAGAATCATATCTTCACAGGCCATAATGATCCCACCTCGGGGTAAATGTATTGCTGCGATGTGTCTTTTATGACTCAATAAGCAAAATTGAGGAATCATATTGACAAAGTTTGGGACAATGTGTCGCGTAGAATTTCATCTACTGTAATCCAATAACCCTCGTCACTAACATCGACAATATATGATCATCAGAAGGGGTAAAGGGGGCTCACTATTGAATTCATAATCATGATTATCAGAGACTAGAGAGTGTGGCGAAGCTTGGTGTTAAATACATGTGTGGCGGAGAAAACTCAGTACTGTTGCGTCTATTGGTTGATGAGAAATAAACGGGTTGATAACTGGTAAATATTTGGTATCTGTAAATAAATTACCATATAACTATTCGTAAGACATTAACTGTTATTTTCATCATCACAGTGGAACATAGAACACATGAATCTATGTGATTGGAAACTGTTAGTTTGTGGGTAAAATATTGATTGCATGCAACATTTCTAAACATCTTAATTATTATGACATGCGGCCTGTGATGGAAGATGTACGTCAGTTGATTGATATCTCGTGACGATAACTCCTGCAGCAGCAGTTGCCACATGTCTAACGAGTGCAGCTGTAATTGTTTATCAACGCACAACCAAAGGAGAGAACAACGAGGCGAGTTTCGTTCTGATACATAATATCTATTCATTAGATAAACGCTGTCAATCGACAAAGCTAATCTCATCTGCATAGACCATAAGTCTCTTGTATAGAAAAACAAAGACGACAATATAATATTTGTTGATTGCAACTGATTGCTAAGGTGGATATGACATCAATTTACATCGTCCACTTAAGATGCCATGCTGTTTTAAATGCTGTTGTAAATATGATTATGAGCATAATCTCCGAATCAAATAAAAACATCGTCTATGTACCTACAAGTATATTTGTAGAGTGAGCAAAAACATCTGCAGTATCTAGGCTACATCTATACCGTTTAACCGCTCATAAATGTGTTTAAAATGTGAAAGAGCAACAGAAAGTCACGATAATAATGAGTCAACATCTCCTAACACCGAAAGGCGCAAATTCCATTACAAACTGAATAGCATTGATGTTTGATGATGATCACCAGAATATTACTGCGCGTTAGAGCTATTATTTGGACAAATACCCGGCTTAGTAGTGCATCACCTGCTAATTGCTATATGCACTCTTTTCCATTAAGAATAATACCTGTATTGCGTCCATCGTTCTTTAAATATATATATGATATATATATATATATATATATATATATATATATATATATATATATATATATATATATATATATATATATATATATATATATATATATATATATATATATTATTTGCCAGAGTATTCTCAGATTGAACGGGGAATATGTATCTTCAACTGTTAAACATGTTTGAGGCTACTATTAATAGTTATTGATACATTCATACAGTTTAAGCCTAGAAAAATGCAAAGAAACCTACTTCTGTTTGATTAACACAGACCCCAAGCGATCTTTGTACGCTTTGAAAATAAATTATAAAACCTCTCGGAATTACTGATGCTGTTACCATTTAAAAGCGTATTATGTCCACGGCCTAGGTCAACAACACAACGTGTGCCTAAGTGCTTCGTCTTGTCAAATTCCTTCCATCCGTCTGCTACATAAGGAAATGAAATACATCATTCTTAGATAAAACGCATATCGAATGCTACCACCCATCTCTCTTTGATAAATTAACGCAAGCAATTTTCCAAAGAGAGTAATTATTGCCATTTAGGTTTCCTTCTCAATATATATATATGCCTTAAAGGCATTGCACTGATCATATAAAACGCGCTCGAGCAGAATGGATCGGTACATTTCAACTCAATATAGCCTACATTCCAATTTGGTCTCACACATCTGCTACAAATATCTTCGTCGATGTTTGCCAACTGAAGTGGTATCCGAATATCGAAATGTTTTCCGCTTTATGCGGTATACATTTATTGATAAGGTGGATAACTCAAAATAAGACAATTGGTGAGGATATATTATATTCATGCGAAACCCTGATAGCAATAATGGTTTATATAGGTGAAATACAGCACCGACAGAAACAGCCAAAAGTGCCATGTTGATTCATGCAAATTTGTGGGACACAAAATAATCCCCTCAAGTCATCAAAACAATCAACATGCTGCCAAGCTTCAGCTAGCTGTGAGCATTGTTGATATGGACCTCTTTAGGTAGTCATTCATAAGCTTCAAGAACAACGATGAGCTAACAAATACGTTAAATTGCCGTGTAGTGCCTTTTAGAAGCTATGTAGTTATAAGAAGGCAGTCAGTTGTGTCTGTCACTTGGGCAACATGAGCAGTTATGTCATTTTACAGAAATGCTCTATTTGGCTTCTGGTCCGTCTTCTACTGTTTCCCAATGCCTTAACAATACCAAAGACAGTGCGTCGATGCAGAAAAGTAAGAGTGTACGCCATCAAACATGGCATGACAACAATAGGTTCCTACCTTGTACTACGCCAGACCACGCTGACACTTGCACTCATCGTTACTATAAAGACAATCGAGTGTGTAAAACGACAGATGTCAATGCTAATTTGTAAACCAATGCTCTTGTCATGTTTAAGACTAATGTTGATAGGAAAACGGCAAGATCGAGTCGATCGTATATTAAATGCATTTTTACTGAATGAGCGCAAGGCTAAGTGAAATATATTTACCTACTTCATCGGCACGAATAATGTTTTTGTCATACTTTATATGTCTGGCACATTCCTGTGGACCACAGAAAAAGGGATGTTTAACCTAATGGAGAGGATTATAACCAACCAAAGCTCCTGCATTTGGCAGAGGCATAGTCTGCGTCCCAGACTCCAGGGGTTCCGCTACGCTTCTCGCCCTAGAGTCTACGAAAAGATAAGGTCTTAAACTGGCGCATCCGAATATTCATTAGACACGTTCGTTAATCTTCGTGACCAATCAACGCAAAGTTTGTGACCCGGATTGACCTTAGTTGCTCGCGTCTGGCTCATGAAACTGGCTTGTGCTACGCACCCTCGGTTTTATGTGACGTCATGTACATTGTTGTGGTCTGCGTCCAATGAGAACACATTGAATGTCTTCTGGAATTATGGGGCGTCTCAAAAGTTCAAATTGACACCACAACAAGCGCTTTAATCGCTTAGCTGCACGATAGTATGTTTACGTAATAGTCAGTTAAAAAGAATCAGTTGTGTGTCTGCTTCTCTCGCCGACTGTGTGATTAACGGTGCCACTCAGCGTGAAACAACAAATCGGAGTGTTGTAGAATGTGTGCCCGGCTCATAAAAATCACTCGTCCGGATGGATAAGTTCTTCGGAACCATTGAGAGACAACTACTCAAAAGTACCCGAGAGTGACCAAGAGACACGGCTTGTGATTGGAGCATCCCAAATCTGGGATGCCTGTCCAGTTCAATACATTAAGGTCCCCTAGACCTGAAGGCGAGACTATTGAATATCAGTAACATGTAAACAGCGCCCGCAGCCATCATACTAGGGGACCTTGACTAGCAGAGGCAGGTAACTAGCGAAAAAGGAGGTTCTGGCTGAACTTGTTAATTTGGTATCACCTTCATTCATGTCATAAAATCTAGCTCAGATATATGTTCCTCGTGAACGGAAACAGGACGTTAGATACTATGGGTAAATAACTGCAACATAAACACTCCATAAGACATCACTGAATCAGAAGGGAGCCTGAACTGTAGCACCACATGATTCAAGTAAGAGGATAATTGAAAATTATTAGTGCGTTTGTCAGGGGTAACAGTGTCTATGTATCTCATATATTGCGTAACATACAAATATAATAGCATATACTCATTGAACGTAATAGGTGTTTTGTAAATAATATTGTAAATGTGTGTCAACTCCTCCTGGGCCATCGGTTTCTTTCCCTGTACGGCATTTAAAGGGTTATGAGCCTTAATTACCTTCAGAGCAGTAATAATTGCTTGTAGGAGATCAAGTGTTTAAGCGGATGCTAAATTTGGCTTGAACCATTTGCCTAGCATTCGAAAAAATCAAGATAAACAGCATACTTATGAATATTGTGAATATCATAGCATTGCTTCGCTTGTAGTCCAATATTAATGAAATAACATATCCAATGCGATTTGCACCGCGATTGCTTTGGCCAAGGCAGTGGAAGATAGATATAAAAGATGTTAGGGGATCACTCATGGGGAAAACACATCAGAACCATCTCGCCTCCATTGCGTTGTGAGCGACTTGCCCATGGTCGAAGTACATTATGGGTGTTTTAGATTTCATTGCTATATGACTGAATGCTTAAAGAAAAACAAACAACACCTGTATGGATTATGTTTCTTAATCCTTGCTTTAATCACTTACTTATCTTTACAGGTTAATTGTATACATCCGTGTTGTCATTTATATGGGACGCATTCCCAAGTGTTTCCGCCTTAGCGTTACATATACCATCTTCACACGTTTGGGGGAAAACGCTCTTTCGGTTGTTTCTAGTACGTCGGTGGGGGCCGATTTCCTCCTCAATAGCGATTGACACACGCGGACGTATTGGCCAACTGCGCAGTTACCGTTGTAATAAACGGACGCTCAACAAATTAGCTGTTTTAACATAACATAGAAGTTTGCTTCACGTAAGTATTCGCATTTATAGCTTTAATGTAGCACAAAACTGCAAAAACATGATAGTACTTCTATATGGACATGTTATACTAGGTTTTATATGCTGACAAAATTATGATTGCCCGAAGAACTGCAAAAACGTACCCACCTCTGGTGATAGGCATTCTTCCAGCTTGACATTCGCATTGCAATCTTTCTTGGTCATAGCATTATGACAAGTGGCACAAAGAAGTGTCTCGGCACAACTCAAAAAGCGATGACAAATATGTATATGCGGTACAATATGGCCTTTTGAGAATGTTTACCAACGATAGGGATTATTGTTTTATTGGAATGAATTTGAAGCTGATACTTTTGTTCGTTCTCTGTCGTAGCGTTTGAACTGGACCAATCCAAATTGTTGACCTTACCCTCAGAAACTCATGTTGTGTGGTAATAGGTGCAATTGAAACATATGCCTGAAAAGCGAACTTGCATACAATTATGGAATATTTAGTTACGTAACTTGACAATGGATCGTCTTTATGATTTGCCGTTATTCTTTTTCAATGTGCCGGTCTAGAATCTTTTAATACGTCAGCTTAAAAATCTGAATAGAATAGAATATGTCAACAGCGGTAGATAAGTTAGTTGTCGCTTTACGCGCAGTCATCACGTTCTGCAGGGTTAATCGTATATATCCACATTTTACACATGGTGCTCTTATTTGTAACCACGGACACATACTGCCGAGACAAGGCTCTGAACACCAAAAATGAACGAACTCTGTGCAACGTGATTGCGTAGCATATAATTGCCCAAAACCAAAACATATTACATTAGCGAAATAAATATGGTTTCTGTGAGTCAAGGCACTAATTTCATAGTAGGACTGTACTAAAACTATATCATATCATTATATCATTAAAATACAGCCACTAACTGGATTCTAGTTAAGTATCAGCGAGTGGTTTCTGTGGTGGTAAGGTATGAATCGGTATCAACATTAGGAGATTGATATGAGTGAAATGCACGACAAACGTAACTGATTGCAATTGGTCTTTTGTGATACGAAGAATGCCAATGGGATCGCAATAAACACAGACAGGGAAGGCCATTGACCGGCACACAGACTGGAATGAATAACACTAAGCAACATGCATAAAGCTTGATATATAAGCAACGGAAGTAGAAAAGCCACTGACCATTGAAGTGTGATTACATAACACATGTTACTAATGTGGATGTGTAAATAGCTGGTCTAGGATCGAAAATCAATTCATAGAACCAACCCACTTACCTATTTAGCTTGCCAGAATGTCTCCAATGTCACTGATGATTCAATCGGAGGCTCATTTAAGAATCTACCGTCAAACAGCTATGCATGTCGTCTCTTTCACAAATTATTCAGTTGTCTCTCTAATATCTCCGCCGACGATTATGATTCCTGTACAATTCTGTTTACTTGTATATGATGAAGTAGTCAAGGTGGCTCGTTTGATTGTGCTTGATGCTTTCACTAGGTAAGGCCCTTAAAGCCTCCTTGAATAATTAGTTTAATGGTTTTATCTACCATGATACACCGTTTACATTATCTCCACTGCGGTTTATTCCTAGCAATGAATTATTCGCATAAGGAGTACTTTCACTATTGCCTGTGGGTTGATGAGTATATTGTTCACGACCAATTATAAACATAATATATCCTAAGGCCTTAAGATGGCTTATATATGAACTTAGTTTGCCTCAATAATTGCATATTCATCGATAAGTTATGGTCAAATGCCCTGTCCATCATAGGACGCGATTACATAACCAGTACGACATCACTAGGACGATGTTAGAGCTAATCAGGAGCTTACGTAATTGACGGACCAATCCAAGTTGATATGTACAGCTCGACTAGCAGTTAAATTATATTTGTGATAATATTTATGCATTTGGGCGCCTACCTAAAGAGGGCATTTCACAGTACGGACATACCAAAAGCATTTACAGTTCCGATCTAAGGCCTCACTGGAATAAATTCCGTACACTTTGACAGTTTAAAGGTTAAGAGTAGTCGTTTTGATATGTACGCTCATTCAAAACGGCAACTCTTGACCTTTAAACTGTCAAAGAGCAAGGAATTTATTCCAGTGAGGCCTTAGATCAGAACTGCAAATGCTTTTGGTATGTCCGCAAACTTTTGTACTCAAATATGTACAATATGGAAATGGGACCAGTTAAGCATCACAGCTGTCAGCATCTTAGATTTATTAAGCACGGCCCCTGCGAGACATATTCCCAACACTCTGATACCTTATTAAGACATAACATTAAAACGAAGATAAACATAAATCATTTATGTTCTAATACTTAATATTAACTTAAATGCATTCGTTTATCGATTATTTTTAATGCGGAATTGACCAGTTCTTATATGTTGATAAAACCGTGGAAAATGAAAAACACCAATGCATGACATGATGGATACGATAGCGCTGCCAAACCATGTGATCTCAGATCTCGACACTGACCACCCTCCTTCTAAACCAACCTCCTTTTATGCAGCTCATGAAACATTCCGCCTATCACCAGCTGAGCCACGCCCGCATGGGCGGAAAGATGCGTATTCAGCAGCCAGCGCTATTCGGCTATTTGGCAGGAGGATTGTAGCGACGCAGTCGCATGGATTTACCCTGAGACGCTGGATTACAATTGTCTTTAAATAGCAATATACATGGCGGTGCATTCGTGCTGTCCATCAGAAGCACTTTTCGTAGTAGACCACCTACGTCATCAGTTGTGTGCCATAGAAAAATCGCTAGGACTACCATCACACATCGTTCTGTTTGTGGAACGAGAAAAGTGAGGGTTCTACACTATTTTGTCTTTCGGAGAAAGGCTATCAGACTCTCAAACGCTTTGTCCATTTAATTTAGCACAGTATTATCGGATTTGTCTTCATTGTAACGGGCTATGTGTCTACTGTGTGAGGCTAGACTACACAGTTACTAGTTGAAGCACAGGATATTGGATCTTAAATTATATTGAGTTGATTCCTCTACACCCCAACGGATATATTTGTTATCAAATGGATTATGCAAAACATTGGATGCTGGATTAAGCATTGCAGCTGAGTTATTGAGTAATACAGTTACATTTGTGCTGCATGTCTATTTTCTGTGCAGAATTTGGAAATTGGTCGATAAGAGACTGGAATATTCACGTCACAGATAATGACAGGACACATGCTATGTTCGTTATGATGATAATATTATTTTTGCTCTTAAAACCAGGTAAGTTATTCATTTAGTAAATCTTTGGCTCGACCCGAGCGTATATTGACATTAACTAACTGGTCGGCTTTATATTGCGAAAATAGCAAGCGATTGTTATTGAACGAATGATTCAAAATTGTAGAAACGAAACTTATTATATACTTGGCATTTCCATACTAAAAAAATTCTGCATATAATTGATTTGCAATATACTCATTCAACAAAGATGTAGCGTTAGCGATACTCTGCGTTTGCATACAAACTATTCATTGCGGAAAAATAATGTCACAGTTCAATACGACTTGTGACGCTTTCAGTTAACCCGTTCACCATGTTAAATCAAAGACAGATCTTTGTGATGGACCCAGGGGAGTCAGTTGTTCTTGACTGCTACTTTCACGAACAGGATTACGACATATTTTACTACCCAGTGCTGTGGCTGAAATCACAGCTTGAGGAACAGACGCAAATAAACATAATGGGAAATATCAACGATCCATTCATTCAAACAGGCAGGTACCATGTAGAACTGGTTGAGATGCCTCCAAGATACAGACTTCTTCTTCATCTCTCAGGTCTGTTGTTTGTTGTACAAAAGTCATGCTAAAGTAAACTAAACGCTACACCAGGTAATCGTGACTTTTTCTAGCTTAATTCTATCCCAATAAGCAGAAAATCCCCCTGCTGTTATGCAGACATTCATCATGAAGACAGTGGAAATTATACATGTGAAATACGAGATGGACAGTCGCAGGCAGTAGGAAGTATCTCACATTCTGTGTTTATCAGAGGTATATGCATAGCAATTTTATTATCTAGCATGATCGTATACTTTCGTATCGTATTACTCACATGATTTGCAAGAAATTATTGTAAAATGATTTTCAGAACCTGTTGAACATGTTATTGTGACCTCTTCTAGCAACATTAGTGAACTAGCTCCGGAATATAAATCACCAACTATGTTGAATTTTGTGGAGCATGAAGCAGCTGCAGTTAGATGCATCGTTATTGGTGGTTATCCTCCACCAAGTGTTGATATGTACGTTAACAAACAAAAAACAACACATCTGTACAACTACAAGAACGATGTCCGTCTACTTGGTTTGCGAGGTTTAAGAGTGATTTCAATCAACTCTGAGATGTGGACGACTACATACATCCCTGAGGCTAACGAGGATAATAAACAGCTAATCTGCATGGCTCATGTTGCTGGTATGGAGCCATACAGGGAATCTGTTATGCTAAGCGTACACTGTAAGTATGGACCACGTTGCAAAAGCGGTACGGTACCACAATTAAGTATGACCATTATTAAGCTAAAAACTCAAACAATCACAGGAACTTATTTCAGATGGTCCACGAATATCATGTTATGACACAGAGGCCTTTGTTGGCGACATTAATGTGCGCATATCATGTACTATAAAAGCCAAGCCAAGTACGATAACCTATTTCTGGGTAGTGGATACTAATGACACTGTATTGTTCCCTGGTCAATCACGGGACGGATATTGGACAAACGGCCAAGTAAGTATATCAATACTTCACGTGGGTGAGAGTAATTTGTTGTCCATTATCCTGAATGTACGTGTAGCTTAAATTATAAAAACGATGTGCGCAGGAGTTGACTGGAGGTGTTATCGTTGTGGAGCTATGCATTCGCCGGATACAACGAGATAGTTTTAGGACATATAAGATTGTGGCTGAAAATCTTGTAAGTCTAAACACTGCAGAATCTGTGCTTGAGCAACGTAAGTGCGATTAGTTTATACACGTTCTTTTCGTGCCATTCACAATATTGCAAATGTCTCATGTAGACACATTAAAGTTAAGATGTTCTAAATTTGTGTTTCCAGGATTGAAATTGTCGTCGACAACTTTACACAGAACCCCGGACATATACACACCTAAACATCAGCTCGGATATCAAAATGATACAAATATTGCAAAGCCGGCAAGCATTTCAATAGCTTTCTGTGTGGTACTGCTCCTATTGAACAGCTGCACCAATTGATGTAGAATTTCTAATTTCATTGTTACTGATGGCATGGCATCAAATAATCACAGTACATTATGCTGATAATAAAGCATCAGTCTTTTATTCGAATGAAAACTTGTAGAATAGTAGATTTCTCATCAACTAAGATATCATCATACCAATAATAAAACAAGATGTTATGTGCTTATGTTTGAAGGATTCATGGGCAAAAAGGGATTCGGCTTGAAACTGCGTAGTTGTCCAGGAATTTATAAATTTTGATAACCAATAATCATTGTCTATTGCTACTAATTGCATTCATTCTTGAACCAAAACTTTGTTTTCTATGTTTGATACATATCGTAGGGTGCATATAGTAATGATAAATATCAAGTAGTGCCATAGCAAGCTGTAATTCCCCAATATCCGAATCTATCTGCATTTGTGAGTTATAATTTGTAATGCTTAATCCCGAGAACGCATTATTGAGTGGTCCTGTAAATAGGCAACTTGTTCATACATAGTGAGACTGCAAACACAATAACGCTCACTGGGAAAGCCTTCGGGTAGCTTTAAAATCCTTCCAGCAGGTCTGTTCTATTTCTGCCAAACTTAAGAGCATCGTGAGCATAAATAGACTCATGTACTGTTCTCTTTTACAATGCTTACAAGTAAAACATTCTACTTTTAGCGCGTCAACTTATGTCACATAGGGGAAATCATGCATAAATTATGCTACTGAGCTCCGCTACAGAAATGCATGAAGTGTTGTTCAATTGCACCTTAATAAATAAGATTTGCCTGGTTTATGTGCCCATGAACTAATATAACTAAAATCAGCAAAGTTTGCAAGCTGACGTACTAATTCTTTAACACTAATGGGGAGATGGTTGCCTACATTTGCAGACGCAATGCGTACATCAGACATTTCAATGTTAGTAAACACTTGGTGCAACGCATTTGATGCAATGGAAAAGCAAATGGCAAAGCAAATCATCCCCACTTATAGTTATCTATGGAAGCATGAGTCACTAGCTAGCCAGCCTTTTTGCAACCTAAATTCATTGTAATGCTACCACAGAGTGTAAAATAATTTTTTGTAAGGCATGTGGCTGTAAATCCACTACATTGGTATGCAATCGGACTGTAATACATTGCATAATGTTATTAGCTAATGGTTTTGACGATCAATGCCACAGTAACAATGTAGAAATTGAACGGTTAAAGCATCAGCTCAGAAGAAATATATGCAAATTACTGGAACGGTATAGATGATAACATTCGAAAACGGACAGAAATGGCTCAGGTTATGTAATGTGCGTTTTCAAACGCATAATAATCAACATTCAATCACTTATCGATTATTAATCACTGTTTCTGTGCGCTAAATATATATGGAGTGCATCGAAACATCTTGTTTACCCATTCATATCACACATCAGGACTCCAAGGCAAGTTGAAAAAACCCTGCACGCTTGTATGGAGCAGCTTATGCGGCGAAAACTAAAACTACCTTACACTCTGTCTTTTCTATTTCAGTTTGGTCTGCAGATACAGACAACAGTGATATCCGGCGTTACTATCGATATGATTGACATTGTAACAAATAGATACATTTAATATTTTTACAACTTGAATAGTGAACATATGTAAAATGCACCACAAGTTACCCAAATAATGCGTTACAAGCCCTAATGCGCAAAGTAATGTGTGCAGTCTATTGTGATATAAATCACACATCAGGAAATTACATTGCACAAAAAATTGTCATGAGCATTTCTACACAAATGATCTTTCCAAACGAATCGTTAAAAAAAGTCGAATCACTGCCTTTCTTTACGTAATTAATTTGCAGCAATGTGTAATACTGCAAATTTTTGCTGTAAAGCATTGCAAAGTAGAGAAAAAAGCCCTTCGAGAGCATTTCTTCATTCTGCTTAATTGCCCAAAAGCGACAGAGCCAACCGAATATCTCTTAAGGACTACGTTCTGTAATGCAGAAAGCGACAAAAAAACGGAAGGCATATGGATATTAGAAGATAAACTTAATGGCAGCCATTACTGTCTTGGGGTATTGCTCCATTAATTAATTAAATCTGCAGTACGCTGGGCTGCAGAAGTTCATCTACGATTTATCTATGCATAATGTATTTCTTTTCCTTCCACAGCAATGTTTTATACAAGCTCCATCCGGCAGACAGATACTGGACACAACATACCAATTACACACAAGCTGTTTTCATGTCCAAGGCCATGGAAATATTTACTAATATGAATGTTGACATACATCATTTAATACCATCGAGTGTCACACTTACCTGGAGTAATGGTCGTCTTGATGAACAGCGTAATATAAAATAAGATCGAGGGCTTTAATGTTGTATTTGCTAAGCGTACAAAGGTCGCTTGGTCTCTGTGAAAATATATCTGAAATAGGACATGTACGGGCGGAGGAAGTGTGATCGGTATTAATCAAAGCTCTACTTTTATAAAGTATTAAAGTGTAACCTGCACCATATCGAATATTTGAGGATATTTATCCCGAGCTTAATCTGAGCATATTATGATTGCCTTGCGGTAGACGTCACAATTTAAAGAACGATTAATGTGATATATATCACGAAATACTCTCCGTGTTTATTAATATAATAACCATAAATTAAATTTTATATATCGGCAGACACTTTTGTTGACTATCCTACTGCATATTGATAAGAATCGTAGTATTGCAATTCATTAACTTAAATGTCGGCTTTTTACCCTTTAATCAAGCAGTATATTTCTCATCATCGAATGGACGCATCATAAATGAGTTTTCTCCACACTATATATTTTAACCGCCAAGTTTTTGCCATTTTGTATTCTTAGTGTGGTAGCCACCGACCCATATATTACCGATGTATGCGGATAGGGTTATTAGATTACCATCGGCGATATTCTACACAGCACGTTGCCGCTAGCTTTATCTTTATGAATTCACACTTAAGACTGAATTGATCATAGACCACATATCACAGCAATGCATTTCAATGTGGAATCACAATGGCGTCTGCAGATGGGATTCATCATAAAATCCAAGTACCGCAATATGTCATCAACAATGAATGAATGTATCTCTTCGTTAACAATATTTTGGGCATTATCAACGTCAAAATGGTCCTTGCAGAAATATGTAAGCTTCGAACATGTTGTGCCATGCTAATGGTGGTAAATAGTTGCAATGGCGACTTTTCCTTCCAGGCAAATAGAGACACAACTGGTTATAACTGATTCCAGATAGATGGCAAAACCAAACATTGAGTGATCGCCTTTATTTCGTTAGAATGTAATAATGGGGAACAAAACAACCGTCGAACTACATCATTCGAAGTGTCATTATAAAGCTTCTGTTTGTAGTGATGACGGAGTCATCGTGACACACGAGGCTAGAGCAATGAGCAGTATCGGGGATGAATTCATTCCCGTGCGCTTCTCACATAAATATGAATGGTGCTGTCGATAATTCGATCCGACCATCGAAAATAACAAATTGTTTTGGGGACGATGATATTATATTATTAATTCCCAATTGTTATTTAAAAAGCATTTACGTGCTTGAATATTAGAATCATTAGAAACATTGAGTCCAGCGTTCGCTCCATGTGTCATTACAGCCCATCAATTACCGTTAGCCTTTCATTACCGCTTCAATTTATGCTCCCTTGATTTTGCTTTGGCTGCTCCCATTAAACACTGATATGGCAAGTCGAGTTTTATGTTCTATACAAACGATGGGTGCAATGAAGGCAATGCTGACAAAATGTGAAGGAGATGGATGGTCTAATATGGTCGTTAAAACGAAACGATGCCATCATGGCTGCCCTTTTTTAACATAGTTATACTTATCAGAGGTGACCAATGATTATTGCCAAAAACAACGGTAATGAAACAATATAACATATGGATGGAGAAACATTGTCATTTAGTCTTGACTGTTTTTGACTGAAATGATCACAGAAGCTGACCCGATTGTACCCCATTCCACCATTGCGGTGATTATTGTGAGGACTTGCCTACCAAATGTATGCAATAGACGCAAAACAAAAACGTCCAATGTCGAAGCAGCTCTCGTTTGCCATTTTACAGGGACCAAAATATATTCTGCAGGAAGTCGATAAAACATCCCGTAATGGTGATGCGGCAATACCGACACTTCACTATGATGTTTGTGCAAATTCCGCTTGCCAAATTGCACATAAATGCGATGGATACTGCTGATTTCCAACTAATCACTGTCACGTAAATAAACATTATAAGCGATTTGGGGGTGGGGGCGCAATTCGATGCAACAAACAGTCTAAGTATTTATTATGTATTGCGGCCAACACGTTTTCATACAAACACTGGCTAGATTGCAGACCCTGATACTGTGCAATAAGTCTAACAATTGAGACGACGATTGCAAATGTCGCCTTCGTCTGTCGTGAATATTATCTTATTCAGGTTAGCTTTTACTTTATTGTCAAAGTGTTCCTACCATCGTAATAAATTACAAAACCAATTCATATATGACACCCAACATCCGGTCACATAAATACATTAAACATCAATATAAAATGCGTCTAGCTATACCTGGCGGTACAGTTGACAAAACATAAATATAAGGTCCTGAATATTGTAACTATACCAAATCATTCCCAGACTTCATTTCAGAGCGCGTCCTTGTGTCATTTGACCCATTTGTTACCCAAATGACCCACATATGCAACTGCGTGCGTCCATTTGGACGCAAATCAAACATTGTAGTAGTATAGGCAATGGTGGTTCCAGAACACTCTCTACATGCACGCCAACCCACCAGCGATAAGGAATCTCCCCACTTTAGAGCATAATTAACCCACTTCAACAAATCTTTTCGGGACGTAAGGTCTCAGAGCTGGAGTCTCCGAACGGCAAACTAAGTGCGGGGAGCCTCTCAGCAGGCCATGAGTCGCAGGGGAGAGGGAGGCCCACGACCACATGGGGGGTTTGGGACCATGAGTCGCAGGGGAAGGGCCATGACCACATGGGGGCGCCACGAGTCGCAGGGGTAGGGGAGAGGGCCGGAAGCCGCAGGTGGGGTTTTCGTCCCGATTTGATTTTGTGTCATTTATCCCCTTTTGAACTGATAAAACAGTAGAGAAATGACACCCCACCACATACGCGCGAAACAGGCTCAAACCGACTATGCTGAAATCCACGGCCAGGCCCTGTCACCCTATCCACGGACTAAGGTCGCCCTCACGTCACTGGAAAAGAAAAACGCCTTCGATAGGATTTACAAGGATATCTATGCAATAATGAGGACCATGGTGTGGAAAAGTGCCATCCAACGGGTCTGCTCACGTAGATCCTTCAGCACAGAGTTAAATTTCTGGGTGAGGACCCAGACACTTTGCTGCGCATGGTGGCCGCTAAAGGCAAGTTCGGATAACATGTCTTTCTTCATGGTTAGGCCATTTGTTGCCGAACAGTCATCGAGGGTAGGTTCGCCCTTGAAGCAGTGGTAGAAAGCCCTCAAATGGTCATGGAGCTGCTCCCCGGAGTCAACCAAATACACTTCTGAATCGTTCCACACCCCATACCCCCTCGTTGAAACGTATGGTAGGGCAGAGAATTACAAAATGTTCGAAGGAACCGAAGAAGGGCCCTTCAAGTAGGTCGAGGATGAATGCGGTTTTACCACACCCTGTCTGCCCACAAACAATTGCCGAACAGGGACCTAGGGAAACGTTCGACAAGGCCAAGTCTTTTACTGCTATTGCTACACTGGGGTCTCGTTTACTCGTTGCTGCAAAGGCCTTCATCATCTCATCCCACTGCTGGTAGCCACGCATGCCCTGGGCATAGAGTTGATTGGGGATGCCCTCAATGGTCACCTCGACCTTCGTAATTTTTTGGTTGTAGAACGACTCTGTCTTCCTGGCGAATGAGGTATTGGCTGGGTCTTCAAAGAGCAGTAGGATGCCCTTCATGCTGCGAGTAGGCACGTTCAAGTTGATGTTCCACAGTGTATCTCTTTTATTGTATACAAGCTTTCTGTGACGAAGTACACGGTCATACAGAATCGAGAGCCGACCTGTGTACTGGATGCGTATCATACGAGCCAACTCTGTTTGGGTAACCATGTCATACTCCAGCGAGATGCCATAAATAATTGTAGCTGGCGTCGGTGTCGCCTGTTGCGTGAATTACGCGGTTGTAGTCGTTGAATGTGAGATCGTATTCCAGTCTGTCATCAAGCGCGCTCTGGTAGAATGGCATGTGACTCTCGAGGAGTTCAAAGTCAAGCGGAACATAGAACCTGTTACTATACACATCGGCTATGCCCTTGTCCTCTTCCTCGGTCTCATCCTTGTCTCCTGCCCCCCTTGTATCTTAGTTGTGTTTCTGTCATCTGTGTCAATGCCCTGGTACTGGAGGCCCTGTCTCTCCTGTGCGGTCCACCACAAGTCGTGGTAACAGTGGTACACATCGATGTCATCAATAGACATGACCTCATTGCCAGAAATACTGATTGTCAATTTCTTAACCACGGCGCGACCCAGGTTTTGCACAACGCTGCGGTTAACATTGGTCGATGTCAGCGTGATTGTAAAGGTCAGCCGTGCAGTCCCTGGGACAATGACGTCTTCTGCACCTAGATTGGGGAAACGAACCAGCAGTTGTTGGTTCTGTTCAATAGTGCTTGGATTTTTGTAATAACTACAGACTGTTGCACGCCCTTTACCTCGAGGGGTTCGCGTATCCAGTGGTGTGGGTTTAGTTTGCGTCCGTAAGTACTCGTCATGTTGAATTCTTAATTGCAGTTATACCTTTAACGCACAGACATGGAGTTTGATAACCCAGCATTTGATGACACAGTGGAGGAGGATTACGCCCCTGGAAGAGAGGATTACTACCCTGAAGGAGATGATGATGTACTCCTCTCGGCCGCGATTATAAAAAGTTTGAACTTGTTAGAGGAGAGTTACGTTTGAAGGACTACCCCGACCTAAGTATTACACATTCTCGTACTAAGGCCCCGCTTTCACTTAAAGCAATAGCTAGCAGACAGGGTGGGGGGCCTAAGGCCGTCCGTGATGGTTTGGGGTTCACTGGGTGGTCTCGAAAAGCAGTATCATGAAAGGAAGCAACAGCCCTCCAAGGCTTTGACAAAGCAGCTGCCAAAGCTGCAGAGAATTTAGAAATGAGGGGCCCTGAAGCCATTTCCGGGACGGGGGGTGGCGCGGAAGAAACAAGCTTTATAGAGCACGTTCATAACACCATCCAAGACCTAGGTACACAAACAGACACCGAACTACCTCTCAGAGAGCTTATAGGGCTTGACAAGGCTATGCAGACCCAGAGGGTTGAGCTGGTCAATAACCTAGCTCAGATAACTGAGATAGAAAGGTATATGGCAGCTCGGAACGCCAAAATGATATGGTTGGATGAGAGGGGGAGGGGTGATAGTGGCTCATGGGGATTCTAAGCTCGTAGATCTGCAGGAACTGCACTGTGTCCGTGTTTAGGCTGCATCTGTAAACCGCGAACATCTGCGAACCCAGATTAACTACATCAGGGAAACGATCGATAGAATTCTTAACGAGGACAAGATGCTAGCTGAGGGTGTGCGCACCCTGTTCTGGGAGCAAGGCATAACAATCCCCTCTATCCTCACTGTGGTTGGATTGGCAATCTCGACCCTGGTAGTTGCTTTGACGGGCGGAGGGAGCACTAGTCCAACCCCCACACCAACGCCGCCGCCGCCCGGCTTAAAGGAGTGGATTAAAAAGCAGCTGAACTCCTTGGCAAACGCCCTGAAGGGCCTAGCCAGTAAGGCAGCAGCCGCCCTTCCAGCAATCTTTGGCTCCATCGTATCATAGCTGCTTACGTCAGCTGAAAAGGTAGCTGGTTGGATGGCAGAACATGTATGGGCCGCAGCTGTTGCGGTGGGGGGAGTTATCCTACTGATACTCTGAGACCTACTACGTAGCAAACCAAAGCACAGCTAAGTCTATAACGATTCCGCCTACAATAAGAGCGGTTTTCTCATCCTCGTGCGCAGATGGTGGAGCAGTGGGTGGAGGGTCTTCTCTAGTGGGCGGAGGGTCTTCTCTAGCGGGCGCGGTGGGCTGAGGGTCAAAGCTTCCTCTGTCTGGAGGTACAGCAACCACGTTGACATCAGTATTGCTGCCGATTTGCTGTTCTTCAGTTGCAATGATAATCAGGTTGTTGTACCCAGCAACATGTCCAATGGCGAGGCTCATATTTGACGGAGCCATGTAAAGGCCCGTTCCAAACACATAATCAACCTTTGAAGAAGCATTCTGGAGGACGTTCTGATACCTGCGGATGGATGACGGAATGTCCACTGGAGAGTTGATGAAATCCTCAACGTTAGCCTGAAATTGCTTTTGAGCATCAAAGGACGTGCCAACGCCTATTATCTCTGAGCGGGTCTGTGCCTGAGCACCAAGAATGGCCCAGACATAGGTCCTAATGCTGTCGTTTATCTGTGCGATACCTGGGGCGGTGAACCCCGCTGATTTATCCAGGATGTAAGTACTCAAGGCGGTGTTTGCTCCATCCTGGTCTTGCTTTATAAAATCAATGTGCAGCTTGCCGCTCTGGAAAACAAAGCCGTCGGTTGATTTCTCAAAGGTTTGTCTAACGGATTCGTTCAGGTGGGTGTTTCCGTAATGAGTGATCACCCGTACCTCTTGTGTTTCAGGGTCGGTGGAGTAGACCCGCCCTAGGCCCTGGTTACCACCTTTTATCCTGCAGTCGCTGTTTTTGTCAACCCCAAACTCATGGCAGAGCCGGTGGTATATTCTCTTGTCAAAGGCGTTGTTGGTGGCCGACCATGTGGCGTCATCCGGCAGTGCTATTCTCATTTCATCTAAAAGTCTCCGGATGGTGTAATAGACGTGGAACCTGTAGAGGCTACTTAGTGCTGGGGAGTCAGATCTGAGGTGGTCCAGGGCAGAAACTCCACAGCCACTGGTTGCGCCTCATACAACAAAGTTTACCTGGTTCTGCCAGTATTGCATGTGGTTGGTTCTCCAGCCAACTACAAGGCTGTCGTCGCTTATGTTTGGCACCAAGTATTTATCGAACAGGTTGGAGAACTCTACACCAAACGCATCTGTATATTATCCGATTTTACCTGGATGAGGAGATGTGTCAGATCCTCGCGGGCAATATGGAGTAGGTATACCGGCCCGTTTTTGTACGTTTTATTCGTATTGAAACTAAAGGCTTCTTTATTCATAGTGCTATGTATCACACTCTGTCAAATGTTCAAAGTGGCGACGCTGTGTCCCTGCAAATCCTATTGAGAATAGAGCAGGTGATCTATACGTAGGTCTTAGGTCAATCACATATACTGTGGGCTGGTATAACATTGAATCACCTGTACCCCTTCTTTGGCTGCCAGATGGTTCTGGGTCAGAGGCGTTAAACGTTTCCGGTCTCCCGCCTGGCCTCAGGAGCTTCAAGCGTATACAGGAGGAAATTGAATCTTTAACTCCGGATACTTTAGTTCCTAGGTTGGGGGTTGATGATTCAACTGGGATTGTTACCCTCTCAGTTCCTCCTTCTGGGTCTTTACGATGTGACGGGTCTTTCCTTCAGGTCTTTACAGAGGCGTCCGGCCCTGAACTTTAGCATCTTTAACCCACTTTATGTCCACCTCGATCAAGTCAGTACCACGCACAACATGCTTGATGGTGCGCCCACTACTCTTCTTGAAGTTGTGGGCCTATGGGACGTCTCTTTCGGTGATATCATAACCACATACATCGCTAATCCTGTGTCAAAACGTGTTAGTGCAGGAGCCGTTAATGAGTTAAAGGTTCAGATAAGAGATAGTAAGGGACGTATATTGAACAACCACGAATTTCCTATTGGTGTTGTTCTTCAATTTACAAGATGTCAATAAAAGCGAGTATTTATGGAGCTAAATGGAAACCGGATCAGGGCGGCGCCGACCTCTCCGAATATGCAACAAAGACCTATGTAGACTCACAAAAAATGGATAAAGGTGGTGGTACTATGACTGGAGACAATGGAAATGGGAGATAATAAAATCGTTCAGTTGGAAGACCCAATATCGCAAAAGGATGCTGCTAATAAAAAGTATGTTAATGACAGACACAGACAGCATCGTAGGGACCTGAGAGAACACATAAGCTCCCAAACGAACCATCTCATTACTATATGGACAGAAGCAAGTGGCCCCCTTCGCAGAGGATATGAGTGGTCGTGTGGCCAAGGGGCTAGGGGTCGAGACTCACAAGACTCAACCTGTGGATATACCATGTTATCCAATTGTAGGATCATTCGTATGGGGTTGTCTTCGGGTGTTAGTGCTGATACTGCTGTTATAACAGTCGTTCCTGTTATTAATGGAACGAATCAAGGAATATGTAAGCCTGCTGACCAACGGGCTGTTGTAATATCTTAAGACCAGCCTTTACAGCTAGAACAAGGCAACTTTATTAACTTTTACAACCACTCAAAACAGAGGGGCGACTTGGTCTGTAGTATCACTCCTAATTGAACTTGACTTATAGACTTATTTGCCTATAACGGTAGTATGAAACAACAACCAACTGCACCGCCTGATGAGAATCCAGGCTACTCCTATCGGCTGAATGAGATCAGTCTCAAGAAGCAACACCTTGAGAAAGAAATTGAAAAATATGGTGCGGGCTGGTTGCGATCGCAGGCAAGGTCATCAGCAGGCAGCTGTCGGCGAAGGTAAAGAAGCACGACCAGATTCAAATTCTGGCACCAAGCAAACTAAACACGGTTACAGATATTATTTTAGCGGCGTTTGAAGACGGCTTTATCTCAGATGATGAGTTTAAGCTCGTTTCGGCTGAGATCGAAAAATATACTCGAATGAAAAGCAACATTAAGGCTAAGACGTTGCATCTCCACCTCCCCACCACCTAGGTCGACGGGAGGTGGTGATCGTGCCGGTACCGCGGTAAGTGCAGCCGACCGACCAACCGACCATTTAAAGAGTGGTGTTTGCTGGGTATAATGGAGGTGGCGATAAAATCTTTCTGCAACGATCATACCGGATTCAAGCAAAATACGGACCAGTGGGAGACCACGAGGAAGGGCTGAGTTGGAGGAAGTAACTACTCCGCCATCATTGGGCAAAACTACTTCAGCAGCTATAGCAAGAAGCTGACTGAAAAAACTAGCAAAGAGGGTGTTAGCTTTAGCGTGCTCTGCCTCTGGGGTACGACTTTTGAGGAGGTTGCAATTGCGGTATTGGAGAAGGTGTACGACACTAAGGTATACGGAAACAATATCTATATTCAGGGCGGCGCAACAGCCTACTATCTGGATGGCTTTTGTGTGCTCCTAATCCGGCGCGGCATGCGGTGACCGGGGATGGAGTGGATGCTGTCTGTCGGGGCATCCTGAGGAGGTTGTGGTGCTCGAGATAAAGTGCCCCTGCACTCGGAGGGTGATTCCGAACATGTATAAGCCTCAGGTTCTGTTGGGGTTACACCACAGTACGGTGGCGACCATCGGGGTGTTTGTCGACTGCGTTTTCAGGTTGTGCGCCTTTGAGGACCTGGGGAGGGCTGAGGCATATAACCAGGTGTATCACAAGGATCGGAAGAAGTATAAGGAGACGGCGGCTTGGGGGTGGGTGGGGGTGGAGGGCCTCGAAGACGGGGACTATTTCGCGAATGGGGGGTTTAATAGTTGCCTGGAGGTGGAGCAGGAGCATCACGGTCCTTGGCTGGGAAGAGTGGGACCACAAAGAGGACGACGGGGGCTTTCTACTGTTGGAAGCTCTTTATGATGAGATTGATAACCGCTCGTCCCGATCCCGACTTTATCGCAAAGAACGACGCTAAAGGTTGCCCAGTTTATACAGGACCTCGACCGCGTGAAAAATGGAACTTACACGGGTGGACTTGGCTCTGGAATGTTTACGCTTAAGGACCTCTACGGATATAAACCCTGGAGGTTGGTAGTATATGGAACGATGGCAGCACCCATGTGGTCATGGCCTGCTGAGAGGCTCCCCGTTCGGAGACTCCAGCTCTTGGCGGCTCTTGAGACCTTAGGTCCCGAAAAGATTAACTGAAGTGGCTTAATTATGCTCTGAAGTGGGGGGATTCCTTATCGTTGGTGGGTTGGCGTCCATGTGGAGAGTGTTCTGGTAGCACCATTGCCTATACTACTATTGTGGTAATCTGCATGCATATTCAGTTGACGCAGAAACTGCCAAATATCAAATTAGACAGCTTCGTCGATTTCCGTAACAAGGCGTCTGTCAAGCTGGTACCCGGCAGCATCGTGTCGCCTTCACCAGCAGCTTTCACACGTATTGAGCCATATCCCCGGGTATCTGGCTGTTGTGTATATGTTTTCGCGTCTGATGCCTGGGTGCAGCGGGAGTAAGCGCGCAAAACATAGTGTCACAGGCGTAGTAATTGGTTACGACCTTCCGGGAAAGCGTGTTTTCGAAACTTACTTGGTATGGATGCTACAGCAGTTACAGAACAGCGGACATTAACACATTATTTTAGGCGCCCGGCAAATGATGCTGATTCTTTCGCTAACTTTGAAGCTGACAATGACAGCTCTTCCGACAGCAGTGACAGTGAACCTGAAGCCGCCGCTATTAGGGTAACCGCCAAGCCCAAGCGGCGGAAACGAAACTTCTGCGACACGTAGCTGACAACCTACTCCTGGCTACGTTACGATATTGAAAAGAATGAGATGTATTGTGCTAGGTGTCGAGCGACTGGTAAGACGAAGACAATGGCCAAGGGTACATATGATTTCCTGGTCAGTACGCAACTGAGGAACATCGGTATTTACAGCGTGGGAATAAGGTTGAAAAGATAATGTGAACCACTGCTAAACATATTAAGATGGGTCAAACTATTCAAAATATGAACCAGAAAATTATATCCGAGAAGGAAAAGGGCATACTGACAGCAATTAAAGCGGTGCCCATGCATAAATACTCCAGTCTCATGTGCTTCCTGGAAGAGGTGGATTGCCCAAATATTTGTGAACTTGGTTTTGGGCAAAAAACTACGTACAAATCGGAAACCACCGCCAATGATATTCTGGAATGTATTGCCCCAGCTATCAGAAAAACTGTAGATGAAAAGCTTCAGCGTTCCATCTTTGTCCCAATCCTGTGTGATGAAAGCACTGACATAACCGTCACTAAAAAGCTAGTGGCTGTAGATCATGAGTCATTTGAAGTGAATACCCATGTTGACTTGCCAGGTGGTAAAAGGGAAACAGTTACAGCTGCTTTATTGAGACTACTGGATGCTAGAAAGGTTCCACTCTTCTCAGTGATGGGTCTAGGGACTGATTCAGCTGGAGTTATGAAAGGTAATATACATAATTTCTTTCTTTAAAATTACAATGGAAATAATAATGTGTTTGTATGTACCGTATCACCCCTAACAGAACGCAGCATTAGGGTGTGTTTTGCTCTATTCGGACATCTATTTCTGAATAGGAGTATATGTGATTTTAAACATGCTTGCCAACGTGGGTTTGGATTCAGGTATTGTGTTAACCGATGAGACACGCCAGAAAGTTAGAAACCAGTAAGATTTGCTTTTTCATCTCACACAAATCAAGGTGGCTGTTCGGATGGTACTTAAACTATGCACACTATCATACCTTGGTCATTAAAAAGCTATTAGGCGACTGACACTCTCTCAAAGACGAAACTACAATTAGCAAGGCGCAATGTATAACGACCGTAGGGTTCTTGCCCGTTGGGGAGAGGCTCACGTTTGACAGCGCGAGCGGGTCAATTTGTGAGAGGGTACGTAGTGTTGAGTAGGGGAGCGATTCTATTCGGCTGGGCGGTTTACGTAGATATAATAAGGTATAATAAATCTACTTACACAACATTTATATTCTGCAAGCTGAACAGATCTAGATATTATACATATTCTATGTACTGGTAATCAAAGTTGTTTCTATTCAGACTTAACTGTAGGCAACCACCATTTTAGGCTTTTATAATTATATTCATTATGTGACTTGTAGGTGATGGCAAAGGCGTTGCTGGCAGAATGAGAGATCTGAACCCAATGCAGCAATATTGGCTGCATAGCTCATCGTCTTACTCTCTGTTCCTCCCAAGCAGCAGATAAAGTTCCATTCATGAAACAGTACCAGGAGACGCTTACCTCAATCTTCTATTATTTCAAGAAGTCAGATGTACGCACAAATCCACACAAGAGGTTCTTGAAGAGCCCCAAATCAAAATGCAGGAGGTGTTTGAATTCAGATGGCTTGCATTTTATTCAGCTCTTGAGTCCGTATACAGCTGTATGGATTCACTGATCACATTCTTTGCAGAAGAAACTGACCCAAGGGGACTGGGAATTGGGAAAAAATTGCTACAGAACATTTCATATGTACAACATACTGGCTGATGGATACCATTCCCATCGTAACTAAACTCGGCATGCTCTTCCAAAAGAGAGAAAAAGACATTACCTATGTTCCTGTAGCAGTGCAACACACCATAAATGACCACAAAAAGGGGCAAAGGATCCATCCAGGAAGCTATGAAAAACAACTGGCTAATGACTTAAAGATAGAACCACTCATAAGGGGAAAGCTTGGCGAAAGAAGAAGGAAAGAAGACTGTTTGGTTTAAGTGCTAAAACGTAACGTGTTACAGTTATGTCATGTTTTTCCCCTGCAAGTACGGTATATTAAGTATATTACTGTGTAATTGTAATTTTTGTTCCAGTATTACAGCATGTATCACAATAATTTCGTTCTTTTCATTATTATTAACGCAACATTTGCATAAGCAGGTTGCATTTTTTAAAAAGGACAGCAATGGATGATTGCATTCATGATGAAAAGAACACTGAAAAAAATGAGAACAAATCTATTTTAATAGTCTCTGACTGGACCCACTCTGTAGTCAGATGTGGGACCACTAGTGGTCCCATTTTGAGTTGAAATGACCCACATTGAAGGTAAGAGTGGGACATCGGTCCCACATTACAGTAAAGCTGGAATGAACACTGCATTCCGGTAAGCAAATCGCACCTGCTTTCTATTTTACACTGGCCAGAGCTCAAGGCTTAATAAGCTACGTCAGACAGACTGCACGTTTATCAAGCCAATCCGCGACAGCTCCAAATCAAACGTCAAGCCATGTCCACTCTGCAATACTATAAATTTGTCAAGTATCTTTCATGCTCCTCTTATGATGAATACCATTTCTCATAAACAGATCAAGGCAACCACTATATGATAAAACTGTATGGCGCAGTTTCTTTATCATAATGCATGTTCGTCGCCATAGTTGTATTTATGTCAGGAACTCCATTACTGCATACTACCATCTTCCTGCAATGCGAGACCTATAATTTCCCCAAGGTCTAGTCCAACTGCAGATTTTGCACATGTCAAACTTGTAGCAATTTAAAGCGCAACTTACTTATAGTTCCTAGATGGCATGGGAAAACTGCAGATTACCGCACTGCATTATAACCATGTTTGCTGCTCCGGTAGAAATCCCTGTAACGAAGACTGACACTTTACTATGCAAATTGTATTCTCAATAACCATAACCATAACTGTAATTAAATTACATAATGGATGACAGCAGCATGTATCGAGTGTAATTGACGTTTGCATTTACTATGTGGCGGCAATAGTTATATATTCACCTTACTGTTCTCAACTGTTGTAAAATAACTCAATGTGTATTTCGTCGGCCATTAATGGTATAAAGATTAAAATAATCAAGTGGAATTGTATGGTTCAACACAGTACTGTAGAGAGTCACTACTGGCGAGAAATTAAAGCGCCGTAGGAAAATGTACAAACAGTTGTTAACAATGGTTTTACAGTAATATAGTTTTTACATGGTATGTTGCAACATAACAGTTATTTACAACGGTCGCAAAATAGCCTTCTTACTAGTATACAGCACAGCAACACGTCTTTTTGGCATAACTCACTGTACGATTGTCATTTATTCATAACGAATCCATTCTGCTTAATGGTAACTAAAAGGTGCACTAATTTGTGTGACGCATAGAGCATAAACAGCAAGCTTGAAGTGCGGTCATCAACTGGTTAATTACATATGATTCCACTGTGGCCACCCTGTCTCTGTCTGCTGAATGGTCATAGCGACCTGATAGTAATATTTGCAAGTAGCTCACGAAGTTGAAAATATACATATCTTGGCCAAGGCAGTTATATGTTTTAGCGTAGCCATGTATTAGTTAACTGCGAATTTCGGTTCTTCGTTGCTCCCAAGCCTTATACTCGCAGTTACGACGGCCAGTTACGCTCATCTGGAACACTTTTCCTCGCTACATCATATTGCTATCCAAGTAGCCTACCGCGTAGTACAACCTACTGATAAATGCGTTACAGTCGAGTTCATATCTCTATACATCGACAAGCAAGCAATATAATACTAGTCTTACAGGCATTTGTACAGCGAGAAAACCGTTACGTATTCCACACCAAGGTAATCCTAGATATAAACCACGTCTGCCTTGCTGTCTTTTGATGTAGTGGTCTTCTTGGTTATGTCCGGTTCAGTATAGATCGCAAATATGATGTACTGCACAAATTCGGCTCGTGCATAAGCCTGGCTCGTTCTGATTAAACAGCCTCTGATGGATTTTGTTTATTTCATATTACCGCACCGTACCGGCAAACTATTTCTTACATATTAAAGATATTTGATAGGTAATTCCAATCATGAATCATAGTTATCTCAACGAAGCCAGTTACCGAGCCGCCAATGCTCCTCGATGGTTGCGCTTAGTAACGTTAGATGTTCATTAGGTCTCGCGCCAGTCAGTATTGATCACAACTAGGACTTGGGCGCATACCCTGCTTGTATTACCGAGGACAGCATCGTATTATTATTTGCATAAAGCTGATAAACAAATCCACGTTGGCTATGTCGATGGCGGAGGGCGGATAACATAAGTGCATTTCTATATCTGCAGCCTATACATAATATAAACTAATGCGTTTTCCTATTATAGCGAAATTTGCTGAAGATGTGCATATTTGATTACAGCATATATTTTATTACTGTGGTTCCACTTGAAAAGAAAGACCCCCATTATTGTCAAATGACTAACGATTGGATGTCAGCTAGTACATCAGGTCTCTCTGCTTTACATTCCAGTGCATTAGGTATAGGTCCTGCTTTATACATTTCTTTATCTATTCCAATCGAACTATTGCCATGGCAATACAAGATTATTAAGAAATGTCCAGCAAAATAATAAGATCTTCGCTGGATCAGTATGTGCATGAATACAATCTACGATTGCTGATTAATACATACTATGTATTGTGTTAAGAAGGGAACCTCCTTGACAAGCGATACCATTCTCTGAATAATAGCAGATGCACATACATCAATAGACACACACACACATACCCAAGTAGGTTCGTTTTGTGGTATGACTCGACTGTTTAACCCATCGTCCGATTTAGTGTGGAACTATATTCATGTACATTAACGTATTATCATCTGTCTTTTATAACCATAGCATAAAATAGATTAAAAGATAATAAGGCGTCACAATTACAATTGACAATAAAGCAAAGCACCATAGCATTAGCTTCATGGGATTTATTCCTTTTGTGGCGTTCTCGTGTTCAAACACTCGTAAGGCTAAACTGACTAGATAATGATAGCATCTTAACAATACAAACGCCTCCTTTATTCATTTGGATTTCATTCTATTTGACGTCATAAGTGACTTATTGCGTTTGTGACTTAAATGATTGGCTATTATGATAAATAATGCATTTTTGGCGAGCCCAGTAGCATTATTTCTAATATGTTGTTCCCGCATGACAAATGTTCAAGAGCTAACGTCGAATCTTTTACTTGTTAAATAACGTAGGAAATGTAAAAGGAACAGTATATAAGTCTTTCCTTACCTACGATGGCCTAAAGATAGGCAGAAATGTGAGGAAAATCATGCCTTTACTGAAATCCGGGTTAACGTGATGACCCTCGAATCACAATATTAGTGGATTACAACTTGTTGTAGCACTACTGAATATGTTGCATGACCATTTAACACCATTTGTCATTCATCATCTGCTTAAAATACCCCCACGGACTGCATCAACAGTAAACTGTAGGCAGAACTGATGGGGTAGTTGTATCTTCATGATTTACGAAACACTTTTTTAATCCGCAACGCTGTATCATCGGCTAGATTTATTGTGTCTAGTTGATCTTGTGGCTGATTTAGCAGTCGCGATCAACGGACCTCTCTGGGTTCATTACAAAGATTTCTCATTGGTTTAACTTGGTGAATGGGTTAACTGCAATGATCATATGATGATGCAGTATCCAAACAGTAATCTCGTGATCTACCCTTACATTGTAAAGACAAAGCCCTTAACAATGCAGACATATCAAACCAAACCATGTCGGTAGAAATGGATGAAGCGTTTGGCACTGTACGTCAGTAAATCTTGTTTGAGCTCCCTCTAATTACTGATTCTGAGCTTCCTACTAGCAAAACAAAATGTTGAAAGAACTCAGACTATCCGCTATGTACGAATCGGGATGTATATGTTTACAATCCTAGTGCGTGTACTGTGACAAGCTAAGGATTAAGTCGATATAATTACAGAGCATCCCGATAGAAATCACATATACACCGTCAGTTGTTCTCGCATATGTGAACGGCTTTAGTCCACTGGAAAACATTACTGCCTTTTGCATGTCACTGTGTTACGACAATCCTCTGGCTCTGAGTTGTTCTTTGGCGCGATGGAAGGTCTTGGGAGGGAGAATCATTTGTGCCGAGAGGTTTGTTAAAATAGTGTGGTATTTCTGGAGCCTTCATTACGCAAGGTTTTAATCATACCGACTGTATGTGACGCTGCTGGCTCAGTAATTAGCATATTACAATTGATCAAATCTGAAGACTAAATGCATGGACGTCAACATTTACACTGAAATGTGCTATTCTCTGCTTTGGGCAAAATGCAAGGCCTAAATTGGATATCCGAGCGGTAAAAACGACATAGAAGTGATTGTAATAAATTATGAAGTTCCCTGTGATACAATCATGTCGTACCCAAGCCACTTCCCCATATATATCTCTGTTTGGGGTAGAATCGTGTGTGGCCCTCTACAAGTTAGTTCATGTGCACGTTGACGGCTCGCGTAATAATGCCGAGTACTAGATATAAGCTGTATACACAGATTATGAGAATAGGGATTTGTCTGTAATTACCGCGTTTCCATTGCGGGATGTTTTATCTATTGCATGAAGTATGTATTGTGCTTCCTATAAAATGGCAAACGAGAGACGCTTCGACATTCGCTGTTTTTCTTCCCATCCATGCAGAAAATGTTGCATTTTGCGTACTCACCATACTAGTTGAACGATGTGTGAATGTGTGAAGTCACGTATGGTATACAAATGTTAATGACCTATCAATATATACTAATCACAACATAGCATATATATTACTTAATGGTGAACCCCGTCCAACTGAGTTAATGAACGAACAAGCTGCACCGTAGTCACTATAACAAATACTGGCGCTGGCTTGATCGTGTTAGACCAGGCACTTCTTTTACTTTTTATATGCAGTGCCTTCAATGCACCTAAATTTTGTGAGGCAAATACAATGAGACTTGCTATTTTAGTGGTTACTTGTCAGCTGCAAAAACAAAGGCAAGAGACAATACATTGATGCACTCACCATGTTACCGATTTCCGTCTGATCTACGTCAATGAACAATTAACAGCAACTGCGCTTGCAGCAACATTAATAATTGCAGCGATCAATGTTATAGTGTTATTGTTAGCATCACCAAAGCATGCAGTAATGGCTTAAATACAGTGATGGTGCAGCTGAACCCCCGCACATTCATCATGAGATGAATTTGCCACAATATGTTACATTTCATTTTATATCATTCTAATGCATATTCACTTTGATGACGACCCAAGAACATAGCAGTTTGGCAGCGTGAAACTGGACATGCTTTGCTTATTTCGTCTCCACTATAATATGTTATTCATCGTCTGATTTGATTATCTGCAGCACTATTTATATCTATTCAATAAGTACCTTATTATGAGTACTATTCGTTGCTTTTCACGATGACACTGTCATGACTGGGAACTGAGGTTTTATTATGATACTTCCAATAATATAGTACGACGAATGTTTTGTTCACCATGATTAAATACTTACTAAATGAAGACCATTATTCAATGTACGTTCATGTCACCATAATAACTGTTCATCACCATTAACGTGGCACAGCATATTAGTTTCGTTGTTGAACAAATTGTAAGAAGCTTATATATATTTCTGAACGGCCCATTTGTTTGAAGCACGTGGTCAATGCTTATGGCATATTGCGATACATGGTTAATTGAAAAGAATCATATCTGCACAGGCCATTGTGATCCTACATCGGGACAAATGTATTGCTGTGATATATCTTTTATGACTCATTAAGCAGAATTGAGGATTCACATAGGGTCAATGTGTTGCGTAGAATTACACCGACAGTAATCCAATAACATTCTTCATATGCATCGGTAATATTGAACACAGAAAATGGTAAAGTGTGGTAAAGCGTTGTGTTGAATATATATTTTGCAGATAAAACTCATTAATGTTGCATCCATCGGTTGATGAGAAAAATAGGTGGTTTGATCACTTGTAAATAGTTAATATCTGTAAATCAATTACTATATAACTATACGTACGACATTAACTGTTATTTTCGTCTAAAATGCAATAGAATTTATAGCACAATGTCTGCCGCGATTGAAAACTGTAAATTCTTGTTTGAATATTTCGAAGCATCTTAATTATTTTGACATGCAGTCTGTGATGGAAGATGTACGTCAGCTGATTGATGTCCTGATGACGAAAACACATGCAGCACCAATTGCCACATGTCCGCAGAGTACACCTGTAATTGTTTATCAACACATAACCTAGAAGAGAATAATGAGGCGATTTTCGATTTGATACATTCCAATCTCTATTATCTAGCATGTTTCGTTTATTCATTAAGAAAAAGCTGTCAAACAACAAGGTTAATCTCATCTGCAAAGACTATGAGTCTCTGGTACGGAAAAACAACCTGGCGACGACATTATAATCAAAACTCCATCAATGCAATTTTGTTTAAAAGGTGATAAATCCCTTACACATTGCATATAATTCATTTATTTAAAAACCAAAATAAACGTTACCTGCCTTTAAGAAATCAATAGAACCAATCAATATATGTGTACGTATAACAAGCGGGATGTGCAGTATTCATAAAGGTACGTTTGGTGCCAAGTCCTGTTGGAGCAGCAGGTTTTGTTTTGATTTTCTTTCTACTATTGCTCACCCAGATTTAGCCTGGACCACAACATTCCTAATAGTATTATATAAGGACATGCAAGCGATTAATTAGAGTGTTCTGACCCAGGTGTGCAATTCGTCTAGTGACGCAATTACGCTTTAGCACATGACCTCCTTGTCGACCTGTGTTGAAATACCATTTTACAAACGCAGTATTGGGTATTTATCGCAGACACATTTGACGTCACCATAGATATGACTGCAGCATATATTAAATGGCAACTGCGAAAGATATCTGTACCACGATATGTGATCTCAAATCGCACCTGATATGCTGAGGTGGACATGAAATCAGTTTACAACGTCAACTTTATTGAAATTTAATTCTGGTTTAAGGTTAAAATGCTATTGTAATTATTATTATCAACATAAAAACCGAAACCCTAGTAAACGGTTCTCTTCTTCTATGTACCTACTAGTGTATTTGTAGCATCTGCAGTATGTAGAAGTCGGACAAAAGCTGTACCTTTAAACCTCTTTTAAATGTGAAAAAACAACAAAACATCTGCTTTTAGGATTCACGATAATTGCCTCACACCGAAAAGCGCAAATTGCCTTGCAAACTAACTAGCATGGATGTTTGATGACCATGAAACAATTACAGCACGCTAGATCCATTCGTCAGACATATACCTAGCTTGGCTGTGCATCACCTGAGGAATATGCACTGTTTTCCATTTAAAAAATATCATATCTATATTGCATCCACCGTTCTTTATATTGTGATATCTATCACATGGTCGTCAGAGTATGCTCAGATTGAACGAGGAGTATATATGTACAACTGTTAGACATGTTTGAGGTTACTATTTAATAGTTATTGATACATGACGCATGTCAACATTTAAATGACTTAACATGTCAGTGACCTTGGCCATCAACACAACGTGTGCGTAATTGCTACGTGGGCGCATTCTACCTTAAGTGCGTTGGGCTGATCAAATAAAATTCATGCGATAAATGATCAGGTCACGCGAGTATGGATTGGTTTATTACAACACAAAATCTCCATGATTCCCATCTGGTCTCATACATGTCTTAGAAATTTCATTTTTCCGATGATTCCCGCCTGAAATGATATCCGAATATGGAAATATTTGCCACTTTAGGCAATATACATTTGTTGATAAAGTACATAACTTTAGGGAAGCAAACATAAACTTTGCGCTGTTCGGTGTGAGGCAATTATCGTGAATCGATTACTTTAGCGTTTCCGTTTGCTTTCATTCATGAAATAAATGCTGCATTGCTTGTCGCTGGCATTCTACCTTGCGCGCTTATATGATTGGCATATGTCGCAGCCTTGGCGATAAAATAAATCATGAACATTACATGTTGGCTTGTTAAGCCGTTCAATATATCCTAACGTGCGAGCTGGGTTTTGTTCATCCTTTTTGTATAGGTCATAATGGTAAGAAAATCATCATTGCATCAATTAAACTTGACAAATGATGGAACGGTCAGCACATAGACCAATTGCTTGTGTACGCTTCCGTTACTTTAAACACGTCATGTAGAGGACCGTGGTGGTGTAATCAGATAGACGCTGCTTGTACACGTCGAGATTGGTAGGACGATGTCTGATAATGATGCTGAACCCCTAACAGAGGTGAAAGGAAATAACCCACAATTATGAATATCAAATGAAATGGGTGATTGGTGTACGATCTCAAGCGTAGAAGACAACGGTAATGTGGGCCGAATGAGCTTGATTTATTAAATAGACTCATAGCCAATACGATCCCATCATTTGGATTGGAATCACTTGACAGAGTGAAGCATAGCCATGGCATGCTGTTGAACATTTGTTAAGTGCTGTAGAGAACGTGGATTGTATACCCGTTTAACTGGTAGATGTGCTTATTTCGACAATCAATAATATACTTCGCTACTAGCTTTGTTGCCTTCGTGATGGCGGCGTTGGCACATAGCTTGGAAAGAAGCAATTGACCAATCGTAGAATGAATTTAATGAGCAACAATGAACTGTTTAAGTTCTCAACAAGTTCGGAGAAGGTCAGTGACTTGAGCTTTAGACTGACGTTTGCATCATGCATTCGACAGAGTTTATGTCTTATCACAACAAGCAAATTGACAGGTCATCGCCTGAGTGACTAGGCAAGACTACAAACGTGTCTAAGATATGTATGTGTTTCATGTTCAACTGCGATCGTAATCACTGTTAAGTAACTAAGTTACGATATATGTGTTCCATTTCATTCGTCATCTCATGACATTGTTCGACCACCTGGGGGAATCGGTTTATCGCGCGCTGTGGGAATGAAGACAACTTTTCCCATTCCTGTTATCTTGCTGGAATCGCAGTTTAGAAAAAAGATGCACATAAACATACCAAGGATACAATCCGCCATACCGGTAGATACCGTGTATAGCTGGTGGACATATCCACCAAAATACTCTCAGATCTAAAAACAATTGTACTATGGTAATGAAAACCATATTAATTGCAAGTAAAGAAACAAGATTTATCAAATAGCCACAAAGTTTTTGCAATGGACCTGTGGATTTTTCCTCGCCTGGTTTTATCTAATTTATCCCGGATAACAGACTTCAGAGGATAACTGCAATTACAAGAGAAGAAATAAGAAGAAGGCAGACGCTTGAAGTGAACAGTATTTTACAATTTGCGTTTGTCTGATGTAACGTTGTTTATGTATAGCATATATTACGTTACATACATATATAATTACACATACTCCTTGAACGTAATAGATGTTTTGTAAACGTTATCATAATGTGTGTCAGCTCTTTTAGGGCCTATATCTGTAATCTCATCGCGAAACTGGAGTGTGTTTGCTCCGAACGATATATCACCAACCGTAACCACAATAGGATGCACTGTATTTGGTGAACTTGTCGAAATAACCACAAATTTAACGCACGCTTTCGTTAGACAAACACAGAGCTTGTGCAAGCAAATATGTTCCTCATGCTCATAATGATGGCAAGCATTAATCGTGTGTAGCTCGCATTGCTGGCATGGATCTATTCAAAGTTACATTGGTACATCACCACACTGTGGCCATTGCGAGTATTCACTCATAATACTAATGCCACCAATTTAGTAATGACATTTTATAAGATGCAAAATGTTAACTCTAACGTGACAAACAATCCGATGGCTTGCACTTTTCATCGATTAATACCATGGTATAAGTGAAAGGGGGGTATCTGGATGACGCGAATGTGTGGGTTCCCTGTGTCATCAATGCACAATATGTTTCCATAGATTATCTGTAGTGAGTAGATGATAACGATGCGCTTTTATTCCCGAGGGGATGGATATCGGATCAGTAGCCTAGTAGTATAATTTCTTATACAAGAAATATATCCGATAATCGTAAAATTGCTAATTGCACACAAAATACCTCACCTAACTATTGTTTATTTCCAATGCCTATCGTGAGCGATGGTGATTCGTGACAGGAATCAATTTAAAGCTACTTGAACATGGATATGTGTATCCAACGATTGCTGTAGGATGAATCATGAGGATTGTTACTAAAAGTAATTTTATTTCGTGAACACCAAAGCGCACGTTCTTATTTTGCTCAAGTTAATATTAATTCATTCGAATATACTAGCTATTTAATATTCCATTACATTTTGCATTTTTCCCTTTCCTCTGCCTATCTTGCATGAATGATATATTCCTGGTATACGCAAATAAATTATACGAACTTTAACGTCGTCTCGGGTATTACAATGATGCAGAAGCTGCGAAATTATCAACCATCCACACATCTGTGTCTTTGCCTGTGGGGCATATATGGTTTATGAGCCTTAAGCGCCTATAGTTGGAAGCTTGCGCAGCAAATATTGGTTTTAAGGGGATTCTAAATTGAACTTGGGCCATTTGCCTAGCATTAAAAAACTCAAGGTGTGCAAAATGCCTACCAATATTGTGAATTTCATAGCATTGATTTGCTTCTAGTCCCATATTCTTCATATAATATAACCAATGCAATTTACATCGGTGATTGTTTTGGACAAACCAGGGGGATATTGAACAAACGTTAGGGGATCACTCAGAAATGACAGCAGCAGACACATACACCAGAAGCACCAGTTTGCACATTAAGAGAATGGAATTTATTCCCCACTGGAATAAATTCCATTATCTTTGATAGTTTAAGGTCAAGAGTGGCCGTTTTGAATGAGCATACATATTAACAATTCACCAACTCATTTCATGTCGCAACGTTTTGTACTCAAGCTATGGGAATCGGGCAAGTTAAGCACCACAGCTGTCAGCCTCGTAGGCTTATTAAGCATGGACCCCTATGACGCCTTTTCCCAACACTCTAGGCGGTGCATTTGTGCTGTCCATCAGAAGCACGCTTCGTAGTCGACCACTTACGTCATCAGCTGTGTGCCATAGTCAAACGCTAGGACTATCATCACACATCGTTCATCGTTGTGGAACGAGGCGAGTGAGGATTCCACCCTATTTTGTCATTTGGAGAAAAGAAATCAGACTCTTATACGCTTTGTCCATTTAATCCAGCACGGTATTATCGGATTTGTAGCAGCGGGCTATGCAAGGCAAGTCTACGCAATTATCAGTTGAAGAAAATGATATTGCACCTTCAATATTTATTGAGTTGATTCCTCTGTGCCCCTGAGGATACTTCTGTTATCAAATGGATTATGCACAACATGGGTTAATGTATAAGCTGTAGGATTAAGCATTGTAGCTGATTTATTGAGTAATACAGCTACATGTACGCACCCACTTGTGCTACATGGCTATTTTCTGTGCAGTGTTTGGAGAGCGGTCCATCGGAGACAGGAATATTCCGATCAAGACAGGAGTTCGTTATGATTATGATATTATTTCTGCTCTTAAAACCAGGTGAGTCGTTTGTATAGTAAACCTTTGGCTCGACCCAAGCGAATATTGACGTTAACTAACTATACTCATTCAACGAAGACGTTGCGTTCGCGATGTGCGTTTGCATACAAACTATTCGTTGCAAATAATCCAACTAGTGTTACCGCATGCCATTGTATCATGGACTTGGACAAATATAAACTGGCTTGAAGAACTGTCAAAAGCGGACAATCGATAAAGATCACTGGTCAGCATGCCGTATTAGCAGTTATATTATATATCGAGTTCCAGCAGGACACCTGAGAAAACATAGTATCTGAGAATGATCAGAGAATTGCTACAATACAATGCGTTTCTGCAGACAGCATAGGGGAGATGGTTGCCTTAATTTGGACTTGATTACTTAATGCGCACATCAGCTATTCAATTGTTAATAAAAACTTGGTGAATCGCAATTTTATGCAATGAAAAAGCAATCGGCTAGCGCATAGCAAATCATCTACACTAGCAGTTGTCCATGGAGGCATGAGTCGCATCACTTGCTAGCTTAAATGTTAACAACCTAAAGTCATTGCATTGCTACGAAAGGATGGTCTCCAACGAGCGTAAGATAACGTTATGTAAGGATTGCAGTAAATGACATAATGTAAATGGCTAATGGTCCTGAAAGACAATTTCAACGATTTAGATATTGAACTGTTTAAATCATCAGTACCAAACAAATATATGCCAAGTGACTCGACGTTGCGTTTGTCCGATTGACCACAGCCTTGGTCACGCCTGGCGTAACGATTTCTATGAGCTGTAACATAACAGCCTCGATGGTCTTTGTAATAAAGATGAATGCATTTCAACGTGACTAGGCGTACTACCAGGAAGGAACTACCTTACACTCTGTCTTTTCTATTTTAGTTTGGTCTGCAGATACAGACAACAGTGATATCCGGCGTTATTATCGATAGGATTGACATTACAACAGATTGTATTTCTGCAACTTGATTAATGAATATACGTAAAATACACCACACTTATGCATTTCAAACCCAAATGTGCAAAGTGTTCTGACAACATAACTCTGCAGTCCATTGTGATATACATCACACATCAAAATTGTCATGAGCTTTTGTACACAAATGATCTATCCAAATGAATCTTGAAAAAAATAGTCAGAGCACTGCCTTTCTTTTCGTAGTGAGTTTGCAATAATGAACCAACTGACTATCTCCTTATGGCTACATTCTCTAATGCAGAAAGCGCCCGCGACACCTGAAGGCAAATGGATATTAGAAGATAAACCTAATGGCAGTAATAACTGTCTTGGGGTATTGCTCCATTAATCAATTAAAGCTGAAGCAAGATGGGCTGCAGCATTTGATCTACGTTTTATCTAAGCATAATGTATTCCACTATCTTCCACAGGAGACGTTTTATACAAGCTCCATCCGGCAGACTGATACTGGGCACGACATACCAATTACACGCAAGCTGTCCAAGGCCATGGAAATATTTGCAAATATGAATGTTGACATACATCATTTTATACCATCAAGTGCTACACTTACCTGGAGTAATGGTCGTCTTGATGAACAACGTCATATAAAATAAGACCGAGGGCTTTAATGTTGTATTTGGTAAGCGTACAAAGGTGTACCTGAAATAGGACATGTACGGGCGGAGAAAGTGGTTATTAATCAAGGCTATACCTTGATAAATGCGTTATTAAGTATTAAAGTGTAACCCGCACCATTTCGAATAGTTGTGGATATATATATATATATATATATATATATATATATATATATATATATATATATATATATATATATATATATATATATATATATATATATATATATATATATATATATATATATATATATATATATATATATATATATATATATATATATATATATATTGTCATTTTGTAATCTATGTGCGGTAGCAACCGTCCCATATATTACCAATGTATGTGCAGAGATTTACAGGATTACTGTCGTTGATATTCTACACAGTAAGTTGCCGCAAACTTTATCAATATGAATCCACACTTAAGAGAGAATGAAATATAAAAGCCACATCGCAGCAATGCATTTCCCTCGATGTGGGATCATAATGGCGTATGTAGATGGGATTCACTAAAATAATCCAAGTACGGCAATACGTGCCATGCTAATGGTGTTAAATAGTTAGAATGGCGACTTTACCTTCCAGGCAAATACAGACGCAACTGGTTACAACTGATTTCAGATAGATGATGAAACTATACAATAATTGGTCGCCTACATTTAGCAAGAACATGGTAATTCAGTAGCATGATCACTGTATTCAAACCAGAATGCCTTGCTATTATTACGTTAACAAATAACAAGGACAATTGTTTATTCACTACGCTCGGACGGAAATCGGTATCATAGTGCATAGGCCTGCATGGCTTATCAAGCTTAATTCAGCCCGCACAAATGATGTTATTATGACAATTATGTGTTGTAGAAAGCAGCCATACGATACTATGCACAACTGAAATATATCCAGATCAGACTAGCGAAGCATATGCCGATGTCTGTGTACGGGATGAGTGTCAAGTTACGTATTTGGTCGTCTAGATTATTGACATGGACCAGCTGTGAAATGAATGGGTCAGCTGACCGTTGACAGGGCTGCTCACTAAATTTAGGTACAATCGACACAACCTGCTGTTTTACTATAAATTTGCCATATAGACTTCTCTAATTAACGCTTGATAGTAAACATCGGCATTAAGCGCCCGACATTGTCTCCCTTTTGAAAATATGACAGCAGAATCATCTGTCGATAACAAAAGCAATGGCGGTTAGGGAATGCGATGTTTTATCTTAATTAGAGATCCTTCATTGAAGAATATACCATGGATTCAGAGAAAAAGAAAAATACCACCCCGTTACCTTGGTCCATGGTGTTTGATTAGTATGTATTTGCTTATTTAATAATATTGTATTATTTAATCTCAAATGATACGTTAGAAGCATTGCCATTTTACAGAAGCAACATGCATTATGCATGAAATCGATAAAACATCCAGTAAAGGTGATGCGGTTATATAGACACTTCACCATGATGCAGAATAATGCTCACTTGTAATGCTTTGTCCAAATGCCGCGGAAGAGAGTTTTGTAACAAAGTCAGTTTTCAATGTATTCGAATGGAATACCCTGATCATCCGTCACGTCTGGCATGTTTTGCTTTAAAACTTAACCTTCCTCGCCAGTCGAAATTAAGCTCATTCATCCATGAGCCAATCTTCGACTGCTCAGAATTAAACGTCCATCAATGTCCATTCTGCAATCAGCTACGCTTGTGAAGCAGCTCTCACACTCCTCTCTTGGTAAATACCACTTCCCACACACAGATGAAGTTAACCACTATATGGTAATATTGTATGGCTCAGTTTATCTGTCATATGTCATAATGAATTTGCGTCCCCCTAGATCCTGGTTGTATTTATGTCAGGAGTTCCATTCCTGCATACCACCATCTACTTGCAACGCACATCGCTTGATTCCCGCAAATTGCATCAAGCATGCAAAACGAGGCCTATAATTTCCCCAAGGTATCGTCCACATTTAGATTCACCGTAAGCATATACACCATTGGAAAATATCCTTTATTATTTGATTTCTTTAAGATAAATGTGTAAACGTGGCAGGTTTACACGAGCCTTCAGCGTACAAGTGCACTAGTCAATGTTGTACAAAACTCAATTCTACCACAAATAAATATATATCTATCGAAGTAGTATGTTTGCATCACAAAGGTAGGTATCTATTAGTTATTATAATGACTAAGATTCGTCAATCTAAACGTAGGCGTCTGTGCATCGCGTTAAAATTCTCTTAAGAGTGGATCAATTGTAACATGCTTATTACTGAGCCGGCAGCGTTTCAAAGGTTCTTTTATCATATTATGACGGCTCCAGAAATAAAGCTTAAACCCACTTGTCGGCGTAAATGATTATACCTCAAAAGACCTTCTTCCATCGCGCCAATGAACAACTCCTCCTATCACTAAGGGAGCAACGCCCTGCATAAATGATGCCCCCTCACCATCGAGCGCCAAGCGGCTCCTGAGCCAGAAAATTGTCGCAACACTATCACATGGGAAATCTCTTCGCGTTTGATTATATCCGTTCGCTTATGCATAAGCAATCGATATATATAGGTGCTTGATATCATGATATCGCTCTGTAATAACAACTACTTCATCATGGGCGTGTCTCAGCAAACTAACTGGAAATATCCTCATACATATCCCTAATCATGCAGAGAGGATGGTCTGCGTTTTTCAACATTTTGTCCTGCCACAACGGATCTAAATAATTGCAGGGGCTCACCCATAATTTACTGATGTACATTGCCGAACGCTTCGTCCATTTGGACCTGTATGGTGTTGTCAGATATGTTTACATTGCTACAGAATATGTATCAACCAAGTAAGGCTGGCGCCACGTGATTACTGTTTAGATACTGCATCATCATCTGATCCAAGTTTATTTGTTGCAAGATTATTCACAACATATCCAAAGTTGACTTTAGCAACATTGATAACGAGGGGAACATCTCTCCGCCACCATTTTAGCTGCATCGCCATTTTAACTAAACTCCATCAGTATTCGTTTCGGTGAAAATTGCTTTTCTGCAATAAAAATCATGTCAACATTTTGTCAAATTACTTTCCTTTCATCACGACCCGAACGATTCTTATTCAACTATCAAAATATGATGATTTTCAAAACAGGTCACTATAGGGTTTTATCATTAAACGGATTCATCAACAGATGGCTAAAAATACACTTATTGGCATGTCGATACCTCACACACTTCGTCAAGATTGATTTGAAATATACCCTTGCAGGATATGTGGAGCGTTAGCGAAAATATTATATAGGATTCAGAACTCATTTATAACCGCATCATTCTATTTCAGCCAATTAAAACCATATTAAACCAACGGCAGAACTATGTGATGACCTCAGCAGAGTCAGTTGTTCGTGACTGTTACTTCCATGAAGAGGATTGCGACATATCTTACTACCCAGTTCTGTGGCTGCAATCACAGCTAGGGGAACATGCACAGATGAATATAATTGGAAATATCACCGATACATTCTCTTGTACTGGAAGATACCGTAAGGAGCTGCTTGAAATTCCTTCAAGATACAGACTATTTCTTCATCTCGCAGTCATTTGTTTTCAATTCTACACCCATGTATAATATGGACTGACAGCTTTATGAGCTTAACTAATAGATATAGAATTTGGTTTGTCAGAGGTATTCGTGCTTTGTTTTGTTGGCACAGTATGATTGATAAGAGCATCAAACACCATCACTGCCCGAATGAAATCTAATCATGTAGTTGTAATTGTTAAATGATATCTAGGGCCTGTTGTATGTGTTATTGTGATCTTTTCTGGCAACATAAGTGAACTACCCCGGAAAATAAATCACCGAGAGTGTTAATTTTTCTAGGGCAGGAAGATGCATCGTTATTGGTGATTATGTACGTTAATAGACAAAGAACAACACATCTGTATAATCTCAAGAACGAGGCCCGTCTTCATGGTGTACGAGACGAGGTTTAAGAGTGATTTCTATCAACTCTGAGAGGTGGACGACTACATACATCCCTGAGGCTAACGAGGATAATAAACAGCTAATCCAGGGAATCAGTCACGCTAAGCGTACACTGTAAGTATTGACCATATTGCCAACGCGGTACGGTAGCACAATTAAGTATGACTATTATTAAGCTGAAAACGCAAACAATCGTAGTAACTAATTTCAGATGGTCCACGAATATGATGTCATGACGCAGAGGCCTTTGTTGGCGACATTAATGTGCGCATATCATGTACTATAAAAGCCAAGCCAAGCACGATAACCTATTTCTGGGTAGTGGATACTAATGACACTGTATTGTTCCCTGGTCAATCACGGGACGGATATTGGACGAACGGCCAAGAAGGCACATCAGGATATAGATGTAGCTCAAGAATTAAAAACAATGTCTAAACACTGCAGAGTCTGTAATTGAGCAACGTAAATGCAGTTGGTTTATCCATCACCTTTTCTTGCTATTCACAATATTTCACTTATCGCATGTAGACAAATTGAGGTTAAGATGTTCTAGATTTATGTTTTCAGGATTAAAATTGTCGTCGGCTAGTTTACACAAGAGCCTGGATATTTACACAGCAAAATATCCGTTCTGATATCGAAGCGATGCAGATATCATCAAACTTGAAATTATTTCAAATGCTCATTTGACATTAATCTTGCACACATGCATGTGTTATGCCACGAATGCAAACAAAGCATCAACTGTTAGGTTAGCACAAAAGTATGATCATCACTTAACTGAAAACGCTAACAATGAATTTTGCGGATAATAAATTATCGTTGTTTCCCATTAAAAAAAACCAATGCAAAAGTAGCCTTTTTGTCAATTGTTTTATCATCATACTGATAGCAAAATACCTCTGGTTACAAACAAGATAGAATTGACGTGAATCCGAATGCTTTAGCTGTGAATATATGTTCCGACGCCAACCCTCTTTTGCATAACTTTCACAACCACACCCAACAAAATCATTGTTGGTGTGTTGATTATTGCATTGAAAGTGCACAGGGATTTATATGATATAATAGAATGCTGGGACGCACTTTGTACCGCTATGATGCATGATATAACGTGATAAGATATTGGTCATAATTTGATAGCACTCAGAAAATGCAGGTTCCTTTAGTTGCCGACCGACTGTATCATTATAACGTCTGTGTGTTCACAGTGTTTGTTAAATACGTTCGCCATATATATTGCCATGCAGGGGTGCGTTTGTGGCGGCGTAATCTTTCGGATTCGTCAATAGCATACTTTTTAGAAAGAACGCATATTCATTGTTATTACTGTAAGATTGATGTCGTAAAATGGTCGAAAGCTTGAATCAACCCATCAATTAACTAAATAATTAACGCCAGGAGATCGCCATCTCCATGCTTATGGCTACCCGGATTGCTGTAAAGACTCACTGATACCGCTGGCCTTAAAAGCATTGTTAGCAGAAATAGACCTATTTACTGTTATACATGCAATGCATGCAACGTACAAGTAAAACCTCGTTTACACCTCTAAACGTCTTTGATCGCATTGTATGCAGTTTGATGTCAATAACGACTGTGAGAGAAAATGCAAATCTTATGGAGATAATATGTCGAGCACAAAGACCAATAATGTTATGCGTCATCGAACACTTTATTTTTATATGTCTATTACATCAAAGAAATTATTTGAAACTACAATATGGACCCATCGTTAATTAATGTCAAAGTTAATTTATTTTGCAAGGAAGACAGATCCAAGCGGATATGCTATTAACGCGGCCCGAGGCAAACATTTCCAAGCCATTTGATCTTAATCCATTTGACCAAGACATAGCCTTACTATAATAGATTTCCGACAGGTTTTAGCAGTCATCAGTAAGAATAATCAATTCGCGTGCGACTTTTAAGCTCTTGAAGACAGCGAAGTTGCTCCGAAGTGCCCCATAAATTCAATTTCCCCGGATCAACGCTTGCACGAATAGAGTTAATTGAAGCTGATCTTGTTGTTGTCAAATCTCTTGCTTAATGCTGTTGTAGAATATCAGAGATGATGTTGGTTTACAAACCTGGATGTCAGGAAAGTAGCAACTCACGGTAACCTGGCAATTCGTACATATGGATAAGTAACTGGAGATTGGCAAGCTGTGTTTAGCTCAGATGTCATTTAATTGTTGCCGGATTCAAGCTATCATTGATATTACCGCCAGCGTAGATATCTGAATTTGCCTTCAAATGGGTATCGTTGTTTTGATACATAATCTGTGAGCACTACAGATTCTTGGTTAAGCCAAATTGACACGACGCATAGGCGCCTTTGCATGACCCTTGAAAAATGAGATATTTATTTCCCTTATTCAATACATCTTGCGCATATGAACTCCAATATCAATCCGCCTTAATAACATTGTATTATCGTCGTGAGCCTATAGATATTTGATTAATTGGAGAAAGTATTTCAATAATTTATAATTTCGGTCGCCAGACATCGTTCTGCGTATACACGGTAAGTAACAAATTATTTACAACGGTCACATAGCGGTCTTCTTACTGGTACACAGTACAGCAACACGTCTTTATGGCATAGCACACTTTACTCGGCGAATAGCGCGATTGCTATTTATTCATAAGATAACCGGTTTGTTTTATGGTAACAGGAAAATTGTACTAATTTGCTTGCCTTAATGATATTTTCCTTGTGACACTATTACCCGCATTTAGTTGATTATATATGTTTCTGTTTATTAGAAATACAGGGCTTAACGCCAAACGAAGACGCTTGAGTGATCTCATAGCAATAACAGCATCCTTCAGTAGCTTTTATTATTATTCGTTTCTTGGAATATTGCAGTTTTGCAATTAGAAAAACACCTGAGTTGTTACAGCAAAAATGGCCCCCGACAATAGTTGCTGACGGCGTATCGATAATCACTGCAACAGAATGATAAAATGCAGCACTGTTCTACATCTGATAGGAGAATATATTAAGTGCTACTGAGATACTGACGCACTGTCACCCACATAATTGTCACCCTAGGTGGCACCAACAACTTCTGTCACCATCACTCATAGTTATTGGTATTGAGTAGATTGTCAATGGTGGACGTTAAATGCCCATTGTTTATAATCCAGCCTAAATGGGAACTGTATGCATGCACATACGGACGAATGCGTCATTGATCGACGGCGATGATAAAATCGGGGTGTGCCCTATAAGATAATCTCGATTGCAATATCGATCGTCTAGATTTGCACGGTATTTGCTGGGTGCATTTCCAAATGGTCTGACGTCAGTATGTCCAGTTTGCCATAAACGCACCAAAGTCAGCTGCGAACTATAAATAATTCAGTAAGTTCGTTTTTTTGTTCGTTTTATCATTGAAACAACTAACAACCCAGCATATAATATCCTCAGACTATCTGTCGTAAAAGCGGTAGACCTCTGTGATTGGGGACCATATAAGACGATTCCATGATATTAGATACATGTGGCGAAATTACCTTTTAACAGCATCAGCGATTCACTACTCTAATAATTCGCAGCATCAACTGCATTTTACATTGTTTCCAAGGCATAATATACAATGAGTTCTAGCACAAGTAGCGTGATTCCGTTGCTTAGTAAGCCGCGGCAATATTTGGGTTAATAATAACTGCTGAATTTGAACAAATAGCAGCCTGGGTTATTAACCGCCACAACATGCACTCTTCGCGGTAAAAGATATTATCAATGATATTCATTTACATGTCATGTGCATAGATATAAACTATATAATAAATAATACTTGAGATTAAGATTGTAATCACACGTTCTGATTCACCCGACAAATGGTAATTTAGCCGTGTAATGAGGTAATTTAAAGATTGTGAAACGAAGTAGAACAAATGCGACCAGTTGTAATGCTTGAAGGAAGCAAGTTAGGAGATGATATAATAACAGCCTGTCATCGGTGATGTGATTGAGCCAATAATGAAGGAGCTACATACGTAATTATCCAATTACCCCTTTGCTTTGTGGCCCTATTATCATAGGAACATTGATGGCATAAATAACAGATGCAGCTTTAATACATATCAGAACGAGTACTCTGTAACGAGAACAGAAAATCCAATATAATCCATTAAAAAATCTGACTGATGCCTTATTCATATATATTGCATAGACAAAGAGCTAGCGAAAAATTTAAATAGATGTGCAGACCTATGTGAGGATTTTCGGAATGTAAATGTATAATAAAGATTTCACTGTAAAAGCTTAATAATTGAAAGAGACGGAATCAAATACCAATGCAATCTGATTGTAGTGTCTTCAATCATTAGTTAAGACAATGCGATGACAAATGTTCGCATCAGATGCATCGTTCTTATAGCATAAAGCACAGAATATCGCACAGGTTTTCAGTTCCATTAAAAACGAAGAGGCATCTGACGCAAAATGTATGTTGCGTGCTTAAACCAAGGAGCTAGCTGTGTCTCGGACAGAGGCGGTAAATTCAGGCAATAACGCGTTCAACGAGACACAGAACTGGCCTATAAATCCATGCATTATCATAACGTATACGTACCCGTACCAGAGCATCGCTCCTTTTACATTTGCTTCAAAAGGGAATTCGTTTTCACTGGAATATCGCCGGTGGAATTGCCAATCACTTTCATTGCATTATATTGTCAATATGGCAATCCCGGTTTATAAAAAGGCAGGCAATGTACATTTTCTACTGCATTTTAATCGACAACGTGCAGCTTCATAAAGGGATATTGGACGTGCTCATTACATACAGAAACGCGATACTACGTTAGCTAGCGACAACACATTGCCAGCTACTATATATACTAAAAAATGATAAATGGCTGCCGCAAGGCTGCAATTAAAGCAATTCTTGGCATGTATTACTGCAGTTAAGGCATGGTGTTATGATGTAGATGCTTATCAGTTTACGCAACCAGCAACCATGAAGTGTTTTGTACACATCATCCTTGAAAATCTTCTATGGCTATCTTAACCCATGACGTATTTGCCAGCAATCCTTTGTTGTTAGAAGAGGAAGATGATACCTATCCCAACTGCCCAATATAACAACATGTTTACTACAAATTGACCATGTATCATAATACAAACCATTTGAAAACCAAATTATTGGCCCAGGCTTTACATAGACCTTAATAATGTCGATCGGATGAATGGGATAATCTTTGAAATTAAATTATTTGGTGCCTCTCCCCTGAATCCTGTAATATACTTCTAGTGTTCCATTGAACCAAAACATTATGTGTCGGATTTGTGGCAAGCAATCAGATATAACATATCGAAGCCGTAAAACGTAGCAATTTGCTAGCCTGTTATTGCTGGTCAGAAATTCTAAATAACGTATTGAGCATTTGTAATGCTAAGTATTTGATGACAAAATAAATGTTCGCTTTTCTGAATCTTATGTTTCGTTTGTTTACTGTGCATTGATCATGCATTAAACGAATGAACACTTATGCCTTCATAAAGACTGCAACTAATGCTTTAACACTGCAACATTACGTCACGCGATGACACACACATGAAATGAATAACCAGCATTTCTAAGCAGATGTACATATGCATTTCCGCGTATAAGAGATATATTGTAATGCGTACATAGTAATGTACAAATGATTTAGTATCTTGTTTCAAGCTGATTGTCTACAGATAAAGACAATTCATGTATGATTTGTACAAGTGTGTAATTTGACTCTGTGGCTAATATCGCTTTATTCTTTGTCGAATTATGTAAGAAAATGTTATGCTTATCTACGGATAATAGCAGTTATAGCGTTTGTAAAATATAGAAGACATTTGATTGCATCGGATGTTCAACGCAGATATTTAGCGTGCTTCATCAAAATAGGTGATACAACGCAATTCTCGTTAAATATGACTTTAAAATCGAACCTCAAAAGAAATACTCACAGTTCGATAACTTGAGCGTATTACTTTGAACACGCCATATTTTGAGTAACGCAAAAATATTTCCTGGAAATGCTTATATCATGACGTAATATCATCCTGTCCTTGACAGCTCTAAACTACATAGCACCCTATAGACAATATATGCCCGGGTAATGGGTGATTTTATCAGCCAAGTTGTTGAATGAATAGACATTTAGATTTAGGGACCAGTTTCGACATAACGTTATATGTATCAACTCGATATTATTTTCAACCGTATGCTAGATAATTCAGAGGTTTCTCTTGCGGGTACAAGAACAACTAGGTGGGCGTTTAAATCACCAAGTTTGTATCCGCTCATTTTTTGCATTTGGGTCTATAATCTATTTGCTCTGCTCTTAATTTTCAAAACCGTGGTAAGTCTGTGTACGGATCAAAGTTATTTAATCAAATGTGCATAACAACATTCAATTCGGTATGATACAACATAGATATGGGGACGGATATAATTCAGTACCAACATCTACTATGACAGCAAGAGTTTAGTCATAGATCTATAAAATCTTTACAGGAGAGTCAAATGGGATAAAGCAATTCATTGGGCAGAGACTCTCTATTTTGTTGCCGGTTGTTGTTGCATTACAATGTCATTTGATGACAAATGTAATGATATGATGATGATAATTATGTGCGACACCATTCATTTCTGTACATATCGATTGCAATTGTAGAGCAACTGATAAGGGCGAACCAAATATACCTGTGTCGCGGGAATAATGATAAACGTGTCTATTCTGTTTTTAGACAAATATTAATAAAAACAACCATATTTAAAGAGATAGTTGGCGACATATCGTCACTGACTGACTGTAAAAAGATGTGCAATATTGTGCACGTGTTTTAATACTATCATAATGTTAACAACTTTTCAAAGATGTTTCAGCGATATATGAACATGAATAGTTAATCAAATGTTTTATAAAACTCCGTGTGCAATCATATATATCGCAGTAGGACGAGGATAAATTCAAGCATGCATTACACAACTAATATAACTTTAAATGTGCATAAAACAAGCGATATCTAATCAAACATATGGCGCTTTCCATTAAAACAAAATAACAACTCAATGATGAGCAGCATTTCCCATGATTTGAGACCAAGCGTGCAAATTGCAACGTATATCTCACAACAAGCAGACGGCATATCAAATCGCAAAATGCATAATATTTCATGACAAATAATTATAAACAACTAATGGATACCTGATTGGTACTCGAATACGACGGAATAATATGTTGTCAAGCAGTGAATATCTTTTAATATCTTGCATCATTTATTTTATTTAATAAATCATGCATCATTACATCTGCTTGTTGGAAGCATTAAGTATAAAGCTCGAATACCATCGTTGTGGGCAGTATATTGTTTTGAAAAAATCATTTATAAAGCTTATCTATCACATGATCAAAGCGAAAATTATAAAATCATTTGATAATTCAGATGAGGTTAAACATTTTATCGAGACTGAAGAGAACATCAAACCCCATTGGCTTCCATTGAATTACATTGAGCTCAGGAGAAATAGCCCAAGGTTACAGGAAACAGCGGATTGATTGAAGATCCAGGACATCATTCCGTTCAGTATTGTTGGCATTAATCTTGGTTTGGTAAAGCTGTAACACAATCTCGTAGAAACACATCATGGTTTAGTGATGATTAGGTTGATAAGTCAAATAAATGGTGAAAGTCTGGTGAAGCGCCCGTCGCTCAATACCTTCATCAATGTCAAGGCTACAGTTCAATCGATGTTATGGTTTGCGTTACTCACATCTTTATTTTAATAGACGACTTGCATAAGATTGTTTCAAAGTTCACAGTGTTAAAGTATGATGAAGCTGATGACAAAATATAACAACTGAGGCATAAACTCGCGAGGCTGCTGTTGGCGCTCCTGCTGCTGTTTCGCACCGTCTCTCCTTTTCGTGGATTCTCTGGTGCAAATTCATAATCACATCAAACGACAAGAAAATTGTGCCATTGTGCCTTGTGGATTATCATCAGCCCTGTCCGTAACCTTTTCCACAATGTCCCTGTCCTCACTCTATGTGTTCAGTGGCTTCCTTGCTCTCTTTGCATGTGGCTTGGGTCATACTGGCTTGGAATAAGGGGTGCTTTTACTCTCATCATGGTCATCTGTCTACCCTGGTAACTCCTTAAAGGTAGAACTGGAAGTGCCATGGAAGAGAGTCTTGCTAATTTGTTTCAACAATTTTGATTAACATAGACAAAATTTCTGCTATATAATATGATCGACAGAAATATGGGAATCTAGTAGCCAGACTAAATAATATTCAAACAAAGCCTGCAACTCAAAAATTGGCACCCCATTCAATCTACTTCAAGCTGAGCCGCCTCTTCCGCTGATAGTTTGTTTTTCCTGGTAAACCGTGAAGTCTGCCTACCTTAGATGCCTTTCTTCTTATTAATATAATTGTTAGATGCCATATCCAATGAGCTTGTAGAAGTTGACAGATTGACAACAAGTGAACAAGTGAATTGGTCTTGGGAAATGTTATAGCGACGTAGCCTAATTAATCAGGGGACCACCCTGTGGCAAATCGAAGCCAAGCATAGAACAGCCGACGAAGTAATCTATGATAACATAAGCAATATGAAAGTAACACATCTAATAGTATTAGACGCACGAGTCCACGAGTGCTGAACGATTGAAGGAGAACAAACATTGTAAACATGGCTCGGACATTTTATTGATTCATGCATAAACATCTTATTTAACTTATTTATGTATTTCATCCCCACAGAATAATGTTATATATTCGTATATTCAGTTAGTGCATACGTATCCCCTCCGGTGAAAGTGCACTCCTGTTCTTCGGGATCACTCTTTGCAGATACCGGCCTCGCAGGTGTGGCATAACGCGTTCTGTGGGTTGTATGTAGCATTACATATTAGGGGATCTTGTTTCAGCTTTATAGCATCGCATCTCTTATGCGACTGACACTCGCGGCTGTATTGACCAATTTCCCCGGTTTTGTTGTAGAATACGGACACTCCACAGAGTGGCTGATTTAACATGACATAACAGCATGTATCACGTTAAGATAAATGACAATCTGCACTATATAATTTTCATGAGGATAGTTTGCTCTGTTAAATTTGCCAATACAACGATGTATGCCCGATATGCAACAACATACTCACGTTTGATACCAAGCATTCTTCAAGTTTCCCATTTAAATCGCAATCGTCCTTGCTCAAGGCGTTATGACACGTGACACAGTACGGTGTACCGGTACAGCTCCAACAAAAACATGCTTCGATTACTGCAATCATAGACACTCCATTTTGATAGATGCAAATTGCGAAATCCTATGATTCCCAATTCATGAATGCATACTTACAGGATAAAGTGATGCAACAACTCACACAGAATGCTGCGAAAGCCAGCGTCAGGGTCCTCATATCTGTAGCTTAAAAACAATTAATCATAATGTCATTATCTATGTTCCATATGGGATCCCGTTACTTCATGGAAAATTGTTTTAAAAATAGCAATGATACAATGTTGTCTGTTAATCCTTACCACGAATATGGACGACACTGGATAAGGAAGAATACGTCGCTGGTCTCCGTCGCAGCTTAAGCTGAAAAGCAACAATCTACTTGTTCTTTCCCTTTAGTATTAGAGGCTGAAACAATTACATATCGATGTCTCCCCGATAAGAGAAAATAAAAAAGCACGTACAAAATATTGTGTTTCGGTAGACTGATTTATAATACATATATATATATACACATATTTATAGGAACATATATCATCATATAAAATATATATTCATGTAAATATACATGAACATATATATATATTTACATATACATACAATTAGATATATATATATATATTTCTCTCTATATATATACAATTATACACATATTATATATATATATATATATATATATATATATATATGTGTGTGTATGTGTGTGTGTGAGTGGGTGCGTACGTGCGTGTATGCGTGCGTGCGTGCGTGCGTGCGTGTGTGTGTGTGTGTGTGTGTGTGTGTGTGTGTGTGTGTGTGTGTGTGTGTGTGTGTGTGTGTGTGTGTGTGTGTGTGTGTGTGTGTGTGTGTGTGTGTGTGTGTGTGTGTGTGTGTGTGTGTGTCTAAATTCAAGACGTATTTGTTTTAGCAATGAACACTATACCAAATGTGCCGTGAAGGGTATGTCGACAATTTCAACTTGTATCTGCTATGCAGCACTAGCATAAATATATCTGATTAAGTCCCATAGGCTCTTAGGCGAAGACATATCTGTACAGTTGGGTTAACTGTCACATTTATACTCGTCTACTCTTGTACGCAAAGTTGTAGATCCGCATGTATAGCTTTATATCACGTGATAAAATGTGGGACAGACGTTCTCGAAGGAGTATATTTATACTTGCTACATATAAGAGGCCGCACTTGCGGGGAATAAACCATAGTGCTAAGACGAGCATTAATAAATAGCATTTCTAAGCAATTATTGATGTTTTCAGGGGATGATACTTAACGATACTTCCTATTGAAATTTGTTTTTAATGCTGAATTGGAAACTTTCATCGAGTATGAGAGAGTAATGGAGAACTTTTCAGGGCCTGTCTGATTCCACAGTGCATTGATAGATTGTATATTAGACTATTGCTCAGTTAATATTTGCCGGTAGTCAGTTAATAGGCTGCAATACACGTCTTTCGTGTTATTGCGCTGATCACGTTATGCCACTAACCTACCACAACATTAACAAGGTAGACCACAGCTTGTTTAGATTCGTTCCATTTTGTTTGATGAAGCAACTCTGTTTGATGGCGAAATACGGTTCCGCAAAAGATATGAGTATAGTAACACCAGTTGGCCTTCACGCAAAATGTCAATACCAACATTTGCTTTATTGCGGTTATAAAGCAAGGACCATGGTGAGAAAATAACATTGAAAGAAACGCTTAATACACTGAACACCGACGGACGATGCAGCTTATAACGTAACAATACATTACTCACACATTGGAAATCAACATGATGTGCAAGTAAACAAGGCAAGAAAAAAGGTCTACTGCAAATGACAACAGCCACATATCACAAATCAGCAGGTGAAACTTACCTTGAATGTCTAATCGGAGCTGTGATACGTTGCAACTTTTCGCTTCAAGCCAAATACGAATAAATCTTAACGTGTGTCAGCTGTTGTGATGTCGTCACAAAAGCAACGTGTAGGCTTGCTCTGAACAATGAAATCGGTTGACATCTGTGGCGAACATTAATGGCTTGATACAGCAGCAAATCATTGAGTTGCGATGAAACGTTTGCTGTTACAAATAAGCGACAATTCGCCATGTATCTGATCAATTGCCAATAGATACAGGATATGCAAGCAGTTGATGTGAAAGTATATCTACTGATGCATGAAAAAATATTTGCAATTCGTATCTGACTCCAACTTTCCAAAACTGAAGTTTTGTTGGGCTACCGCTTATTAGCAATCTACCGTTACTTGTACAGAGGAATCTACTGACGTTGCATATTTGTGGAGTGTCCATATATGTCATAGCAGTTATTCCTTGCCTACTTATATCGTTGCACGAAAACATCGTCCAGTGCAGCCCATTTATTCCTTTTTGCAAGTCTGCCGTTTTACCACTTATCTGCTGACCTTGTTGATTTCAATTGAATGCGCAGTTGAATGTTTGATTGTTTACAAGAACGCGTTTCTTTAACGGCATTCATGGATGGCCGCCATTTCGCCAGTCTCTCTTGCTGTAGCAAATTGCAATACGGTGTTAGCACAATCGACTCTAATCTTATCCACTGTAGCATGATGTTTCAGCCTGAAACCGGATAATTACCTGACAATTGTCTTAACACACGCGAGAAATAGATAGTCGAATTATCCTGCGAGAGATTTTGCGGTCTATATATTCTGCAAGAAAATTCTTTTCCCGCGGGATCACGTTATTTTTAACGTAAGATCTAGAGTCATGTTGTCGCTTGTTAGCAATTTACAAAATACTGGTACTCTTTTTGGTAAGCAAGTTAACTTACCCCCGCCCAACTCAAAGACAAGCAAAGCACATGACCCCAACCAGTGTATAGCAGTGGAACACTCTTTCATGTAGCCAAGAGTTTTCGTAGTAACACATTAACCAGATAATTGTTTGGCAACCCCGATCAGCTGTGACACACACATCAATACACTGAGGCTAACATACACAACGAGAAGGATAGATTAAAGGTTGGTGTTGATTTTCATTAAGATATAGCCAGACAGACGTCGTCGTCGTTGGTTAAACAAGAATCATCAACGTGTTATATATATATATATATATATATATATATATATATATATATATATAGATATATATATATATATATATATAGAGATATATAATATATATATATATATAGATAGATATATATATATATATATATATATATATATATATATATATATATATATATATATATATATATATATATATATATATATATATATATATCTCTATATATATATATATATATATATATATATATATATATATATATATATATGTACTGGACACGTCCATAAAACAACAGCGGTCATTAATGTATACATCGGCTTGAACAAGATAGCATTAACTCAATGCAAAGAGACCATGAATTAGGCTGATAATATCTTCAGTTCGAGCACTGTTAAAAATTTTAGCTATGTTTCGTAAGGAATGATATCACAGTGTACAATCTTCACAATTAATTAAGCTGTACGATATATGGCAGTTCGAAATTTGCCTACAAAATTGCGGTTTAATACGATCAGTCGAAATTACCACCGAATTGTCATAAAGCATTTAAGATGTGTATTATACGAGGCTTTGTATTCGACCAACAATAATGGCGGACAAATGACATTATGTCATATCTTCAAAATCATCTTAAATCGAATTATATTTGACCATACAGCGATGATCGCTCAACGCGAATTGGTTATTTATTTACCTCGTATTGATAGGCATTCTTTCAGTTTCCCATTTTCATCACAACCTTCTTTGTTATCGGCGTTATGACAAGTGATGCAGCATGCTGTCCAAGACAAGTTCTAACTGACTTCCTTTGGTTGCTTCGAGCAAATGACGCCTCAACGAGGAATAATATTTAAATTGCGGAATTATATAATCTCTTCCATTGTCTTACCGAACAGTGAATTGTTTATGTACAGGCACTCAAAATCGCTGGAAGCCACCTTGCGCAGGTATGTGTTGTTGAGTGCCAAATTGAAAACAAACCTACCCTTCATCATAACGTACCCTCTCAGTCATCAGTCGATGGAGTAACCCCCTACAGTTTATATTAATTATAAACCCCAGTTTCCCAGATCCACGAGTGACCTACATGTCACCTGCCACTTCCCCCCTCTCCTCATAAATACCCCATATTCCAGAGCCACATTACCTTCCTGGCCAGGCAACGCCTGATAGCCCCAACCCTCACAGACCTGGCTACCGCATATCCCATGAGAATTGGGATGGCGTGCCTTAGTCGTTGAGGGAAGCAATTTATATTTCAAAATCAGTTCTCTCCTGGCCTCCGAGCTCAACACATCTCTCTCTTAAGTTTAGGCTAAGTTACATCTGAAATTCGAAATTGAAGTCAGCAAAATAAAGTACAAGTTTGTATAAACCCTACACCTGGAGTTCGATTCTTTACTTATTACAAGTGCGTATCGTGTGCATCTCAACACCACAGATGACGTTACGACACACACCACACTGCAAAGTTTAACTGGTTCTGCCAAAACTGCACTGGATTTGTCAACCAGTCTTTTACTACTTTGTCCCAGCGGTACCTTATAGTTACTGAATAGATCAGGAAACTTTGCTGTGAATGTACCGCCATTGTGAACAACTTGAATTGTTTGTCGGGTTAGTTTATCTCCCGCACCATATGGGGCTGGATACACGCCACCTGTTTTATATGTAGCTTTTCTATTGATACTAAAGGCTGTTTTATTCATAGCGCTATGTATCACACTCTGTCTAATGTTCAAAGCGGCGACGCTGAGCCTGCAAAATGCTATTGACAATAGTGCGGGTGACCTTTGCGTAGGTCTTAGGTCAATCACGTATACTGTGGGTTGGTATAACACTGAATCATATGTGTCCATTAGAACGAGGCAAATTTCAACAGGAAAAGAAAAAGGAGTCATTTTACCCCCTGGCCTCTGGAACTTCAAACTTCTGCAGGATGAATTTACAGCTCTAGGGCTTACTTTGGAGAATAGTGCTTATGATGGGACTATCACCATCTCAATTCTCAGTAAAAGCGAGTATTTATGGAGCTCAATGGAAACTGGATAAGGGCGCCGACCTCTCCGAATATGCAACAAAAACCTATGTAGACTCATAAGAAATTGTTAAAAGTGTCGGTACTATGACTGGAGACCTTGAAATGGGAGATAATAAAATAGTTCAGTTGGGAGACCCAATATCGCCCGAAGATGCTGCTAATAAAAAGTATGTTGATGACAGACACAGACAGCATCGCAGGGACTTGAGAGAACACATAACCTCTCAAACAAAACCCCTCATTACTATATGGACAGAAGCAAGTGGCTCTCTTCGGTTAGGATATGAGTGGTCGTTTGGTGATGGGGCTAGGGGTCGAGACTCACAAGACTCAAGCTGTGGATATACCATGTTATCCAATGGTAGGATCATTCGTATGGGGCTGTCTTCTGGTGTTGGTGCTGATAATGGTCCTATAGACGTGTTTCCTGTTATAAATATAATTGGTAGGAATAAGTAAGTCTGCTGACCAACGGGCTGCTGTAGTATCTTTTGACCAGCCTTTACAGCTAGAACAAGGCAACTTATTAACTTTTATACAACCTCTCGAAACAGAGGGGCGACTTGGTCTGTAGTATCACCCCTTATTGAACTTGACATATAGACTTATGTGCCTATAACGGTAGTATGAAACAACACCCGCCCCTTCCTCCAGAGCCGCCTGATGAGAATCCAGGCCACTCCTATCGGTTGAATGAGATCACCCTTAAGAGGAAATACCTTGAGAAAGAAATTGAAAAAAACTCAGTGGACGTTGTAGACACTGCTTTAGTTGCTGTGGGTGTATGTCCTGGCGCAAGTGGTGCAGGTCTGATGTCTACGGTGGTTGCTGCCCCTATTGCTACAGTCTTGGGTGCTACGGGGGCTTTGTGCGGGCTGGTTGCAATCGCAGGAAAAGTCATCAGCAGGCGGCTGTCGTCGAAGGTAAAGAAGCACGACCAGATTCAAATTCTGGCACAGAGCAAACTAAACACGGTTACAGATATTATTTTAGCGGCGTTTGAAGACGGCTTTATCTCAGACGATGAGTTGAAGCTCGTTTCGGCCGAGATCGAAAAATATACTCGAATGAAAAGCAACATTAAGGCTAAGATGTTGGCTAGGGCATCTCCACCACCCCCACGGTAAGTACAGCTGGCTGACTGTCCATTTAAAGAGTGGGGATTGTTGGGTATAATGGAGGCGGTGATAAAATCTTTCTGCAAATATCATACCAGAGTCAAATAAAATACAGACCAGTGGGAGCCCACGAGGAAGGGCTGTGTTGGAGGAAGTGAATACTCCGCTATCATAGGGCAAAACTACTTCAGCAGCTATAGTAAGAAGCTGACTGAAAAAACTAGCAACGAGGGTGTTCGCTTTAGCGCGCCCTGCCTCTGGGGTACGACTTTTGAGGAGGTTGCAATTGCGGTATTGGAGAAGGTGTACGACCTCTGTGGTGACTAACTACTGGTATGGCCCTGGACCATATGGAGCTGGAAGGGCTGGTTGACAACATATGGTACCAGATGAGGGGAGGGTGCGAGCGCACCACAGGCTGGCTGTATGTGAGTCCATTTTGGAAGCTGTGCTCGTAACCCAGTCTCTATACTACTAGTATTGCAAGTTTCAATGTTGCATCTAGAAATGAGGGGAGGACAGTCACAATTTTCGCTTGGTTAAGCAATCGTCAAGGCTCACAGGAACTGGGTATGGTATATGTGCAGATTCCATTTCTGCGGAGGTCGTTTACTATGATATCATCGTAGAGGTTCCCAAGTTATTCTATACTAATCTAGTATCTGCAAATCTCAATGTTGCTATCTAGAAAACTCATAATGATTGGCATCCGGTTAAGCAAGGTCCAGGGCAGGTTCAATCAAACATGTCTGACAGTCACACACAGAACGGGATGAACTCAGCTTAGTGCTCACCCACCGATTATTATGACTGGATGTATTCATACTCCATGATTAGCTCAAACCAGTATAGAAATCGACTTAAATATATGGCTTACAGATGCAATATCGTTTCATGGACACCTATCTTTATTCTCTCTTTTCGCTTATTGCTTAAGACTCATTTTACTTGCGAACTGTTGTGATGACTCAGTGAGACTAATTTACATGCATATATCTGCCAACCGGCTACAAGTGACCATTGCACATAATATGCATCAATATATAACTCTATTATTCTCCCACTCCAGAATTTACACGCGCATATTCAATCTTATGTTGCTGATACAAAGATGTCGTACATAACATTGACATGTCCTTGTCGTAATGAAGTTATACAAGCAGTCAAATGGAAAGATATAGTATATAACACTGACCAATATGTGAGCCATGGTTTTATTATGTGGAACTCAAAATCATAAATGTCAGAATATAGACATCATATGCCATTTAGAGCCCACGGCTGTACTTCCGGATTGGACTCGTAAGAAATCACTGTATTTTGGATAATTCGTATCGAAACCCGTAGCCGGAAGAATGATTGTAAAACAATAATTACCAAAAGCGGTTCTGACAGCCGAGAACCGGAAGATATTCTGACTGGCAGTTGTGCAAATGTCACTCATCAGGTTTGCAGGTTTTGGAATTCACGTTTTAGAATTCACTTTCCTACATCTTTAAAACTCTTTCTTCTCCTATTATCTTCGCCAACATGGATAGTATGTGAACCCCAAATATTTAGCTCGGCTTAGCCTGAAATGTTAACGCCTGTTATTTCATGATAGCATATAATGCCTCCTCACATCATTGGTTCCTTGGTTTCTATCCAGTTTTATTGGTTCTATCTAGTTTTATTGGTTCGATTCAGTCGTATTAGTAAGTTCCAGTTTTATCGGTTTGATCAACTTATAGTACCATTAGCGCATAATTTGATTGCGATGGATTACTTGTTAACGCAAAACTTTTTCCCTTTATGGTTACTTCTCGGTGGATACAAATGCTAGGTGTGAAGGTACATGTCAAACAGTTTTGTGACACATTCTAAGCAATGCCATAGCAGTTGGCATCTGAAGTGTATGTAGTTAGTGCTCCCTATCAACTATGGGTCAATCCTGCCACTTATCATCTAGTTTGGTGCAACTAAAACAAATCAAAGCATCCCTCATAACGTCAATGCAATGGGAGCGTTAATTATCTCAACTGGTTATCCATTTAGCCATATCACTTGCTGCCCGGTTTCCTGATAACCGAAATTCGAGGCTACTTTACCAATATAGAATATAAATTGACTTAATGTCTCACATATTGACATTAATCAACAATAATGTGGTCTCTTAGACTCAGTAGTAAATCGCCTGATGTAACTAGCTTGTGAAGCAATTAAATGCTAAGATAAATTGTGTCAAATAGTATGCTAAGCATAAACGTGCCATAATTCCCTGTATTGCGATTTAATTGAGCAAATAGTTAGCATAAAAACACAGTGGTAGGTGAACGCAATCGGCTCGCCTTTGGACTGATACAAAGCTGGCTAAGAAGCAAAACAAATTTGGTGCTAAATATTCAAAGCATTTGCTACGAGATAAGCTATTATCAAAGCGACTGTGAGTGATGTGCAATGCATATATCATTAAATACACCACGAGTAAAGCAAAACTTACATGTTTGATTAATCGTATGGCTATCAAGACATCGCTACATTTTCTTTCACAATCATCGTTCCATGATGATAGTGAAGTTTCGCCTAGTTAAAGATATTATACTGCAAATGAGTGTTGATATAAAAATTGCCCCGCCTTTTTTCGCATCCACAGGGATTGCCAAGCCGTGGTGGTTATGTATAGGCCATAAACACCATTGGGAAAGACGATACAATTATCAATGGAAAAAGATCTGCGAAGTTGCTGAATGGGATACGAAGCTAATGCTGCGGAAAAATTTCGACTAGCGTATTTTGTCACAAATTAATGATGCGTCAACAAAACGCCCGTTGGTATGCGCGTGTTACACCAATATGCTTTGAGGTATTTACTTTCAATGTTACGTACTGTCGAATCCTTCACACTTCTTATTGTACCGCGTCATGTCTTTTGTAATGTAACTTGAGGCAGCGATTTGTTCCAAGACCATATGAGAAAGGCATTCGCAAAGTGTCCAGGTGCGTGATATACTGGTTATTTTTACTGGACTATGCAACGTAGTAAGAACTGCGATTAGCTACAATATGGGAAATTCCCATGGGTCAACACTGTTAGCGATGGGAAAACTCGATAAAGTATAATACTACTAGTTTGCCGCTCCAATGGTAACTAAGGTAAGGTCGATATCTTCTCTCCTCGTAAGTACTAATCATGCCACTGTTCACCTCTTTCTGATTGATATTTACGCTCATGATGGTTAAAGAATGAATTAAATTTAATTGGATGTCGGTAAAATAGATATCACATAAATACCACACTATTTGCACAGCTGTTCGGAGATCCATTAATAGTGAAATATTACTTATTACAGTAGGTTACGACGTGTTTTGCAAATGATTTAAGTTCCAACCAATTTCTTATATTTGGTTTGATGAAACTGTAAACCACAAACTCTCATGACAATTTGTCACGCTATGTTATTCACCGATAAAGGATTTATGTCATCACGGAATGCTCAACTATATTGCGGCTTAGCATAATTAATGTTTAGACATTGATGCCTTTTCCTGGTTGAGGCTTAACACTCATGAAGGAAGTTTCAGCTAAAATAATAGATTGTCGCAGGTTTCGGTGACGACGATTGGCTATCAGAGCAAGCCTTAGTTATTTTCTATGTCAGTGAATATTGATCAATCAATTGATTCAATCAATTGAAGCTAACAACATTGTAGAAAAAGAGGGCTGAAATTGTAGACGATTAAGTTGAAGCTGAAGTCATATACAGGTCTATTGCTCTCAAACATACCCTCTAATTATGCAAATAATATCTATTCGAGTTGCGATTTGCTCTTCAAGCATATTGAAAAAGTGCTGAATGTAAATGGCCCAACGATAAACCGTGCGATTTTGGTTAAGGAATGACTCAAGAGACGTTTTCGTCTTATTGGCGAGTGATATAATTTGTTCAATATAATTTGTGCAGTGTGAATTAGGACGAAAATTGGAGCAGAAGTGCATTGCCTCATTTATGTACAACGTATAGCATAATTTATCACTTCGCACATTGTCCAGCTGTATGTCGCTGTAACTAGGTTATAAAAACTCCACGACAAGGAAGTATTATAGTAAGCCTTTTCTGAATACTGACTTCCGCGAACATGTATGGACATTTTAAAATGAGTAAGTACCTTCGGGCTGAACGACACACTGTAGTAAACTCCAGCAAATCTTGCAAAATCATCGAGTATTGCTGAATAAACAGAATTGATGGTTTGATTAACAGGTTCATCCCATGCTTGGTCTGGCGATTGATTACTTTTGGTTAAATGATTCGGCTTGACACTATGCTCATCATATGGCTGCTGCATCGACTATGATTTAGGTTTTTTAAACATACGGCTCCGTGCATAGTGTTTCGACGAGGTGAAATATTACGGTAATAAATTGAAAATCAGTTAAATCATGATAGCGATGACTCGTGAATACTTTTAACATCTTTCAGAAGACCCTGCTTTACTCACAAATAAGTTTGCATTGCCTTTCGTCTTTTCAGGCCGTACATGACCGTTATATCATCGCATCACTTCGCTACATTTCTGGTTCATGCCGTTTAAAAGCACGGTCACTGAATATATCAGCCGTTATGTCCATATTAACAGCGCCATTCATCATGTTTACCACCTAGTTGCCCGACACACTCCATGAAGCTGATCTATTTTCCACACAACGCAAAATTGAGTTCGTAGCTTTATGTGCTCATATAAAACCCAAACATGCCTGAAGGGATTCACAGAGAGCTAGGTTTAACGAGAACGATTCTGAGGGGAATGTGATAAATTCACATTACTACTGAAATGGGATTTTCCGGTGCTGCGGAACAACTGAGTCATATTACGAAATTGGCTTTATATTCATATGACAGACAAAATGATGTTCTAATGCCGCTTATTGCCATCAAAGCATTTTAGAATCATTGAATGAAGACACAAAATTGTTCGCAGTAATAGTGATATTATTTAGACGTCTTTGTGGACAATAGATCCACAGGCTGGTGTCGGTGTGGTATGTGGCATAATTGAAGATCTCGAGCATCATTTATCGAGGAAGTTTATGGAACTCCTACCGATCAATATGCTCAAATTGGAAAAATTGCTGTGCGGCTATTGCCGTTAAAAATAATAATTCATTTACGATTTCAAACTTTCTTGCTGCTTGTGCATGTTCTTAGTGAGAAACATGCACGCATATACGCCTGCCTGTCTTTGTTGTTCAATGCCATATGCTGTATACACACAGGATCAATTTAGCGGAAACGTACCTTTTTTCGTTGGTTATCAACATTTTGTTATCGAATATGAATATAATATGAATATGATAGTATGCGGAAGACACCGCTGCAACTGTTCGGCGTTGATCTGTGTTTCCAGGTGTAACTTTTATACGTATACCTTCAATGGTGGATCCAGCTAAATACATGTAGTTATTATCGCACACAAAGCTAAATATCCTTGCCTTAGTATGGCTCTTTGTCGTATTTGACCTGCAATATATGTTCAGAGCGTTTGTCTAAAGTGTGCTACTTACGATCCCAGAGGTGCATAAAATGATCTCTGTTCATATAATGCAGCGTTACGTAACAACGAATGGGGCTACATTTTAGCATCTATGACACTATCGTCTCGAAAGCAGCAGAACCGGTGGCTGTGAATAATTGTCTCTGGCAGTCAGCACACAGGATCGCATCACAAAAGATATTGGATAACAAATCTCGTGGTGGCATCTACGTGTCTATAGTAGAAAAGATTGCACGCTGTCCTGCAAAGGCAATGTGCTTTGTCCCCTTCGACTCTCCAACTGGTACACTCTTTGTTTGAGTCATGTATTACCTTATTACGTGAAGGAATAACATAATAACCACACGTAGTGTAGACTTGTTACGGAAATGTTTCCAGGACACAATCCTGTTCAAATGCGCTGAAGCTGCTGGCACTTAATTGTTATAGCAATGACTAAAAAGAAATGTCGTGAGATTGGATATAAATGCAACAAGCGTATTTAACATGCAAACGGCGGTAGAAAGGGCGTTCCACAAACGGTATTTTGTAACGCCCTGGCATCATATTGGGAGATTTGGGGACTTGTAGCAGATGCTTGTCCATAGATCGAAGACCCGCTGCGGGTTGGTATTGTCACAAATGTTCTTCACTACTGATTGAATTGCCATCACATCAATATTTTCCGTCGCGCTTTGAATACTCATATTGGCAGATGTAAATCTGACAACTCATGGTCTGTTATAAATAACCAGATATGATTTATTTAGTACTCGTCAAAATGCATTGTGATGCTGTTAGATAAATATCTCTGTTACTTGCAAATGGCTATGTGGACACTTACTACAAATACGTTGTTTATTACGCAGGTTGCTATGTCAGCGCCTCATACCTACTCAAATGTTGGAAACATAAACGAAACGCTTGTATAATAATAGCAATTAATGGCCAGACCAAGTCCTCCTCGATTTTCAAATATCTCGGCAACTACAATTTTTGAGTAGTGCCTTAGATTTAATGTGTCATCTACAAATTGCGCATTTGATTGGTAGCAGCTGAGTGGATAAAGCACTGAAATATAAGACATAAGGGTCAATGGTCTCATTTAACCCAAAGCGCTGCCCAATGCTTAACGCCTATATTTGTATTGCCGCACAATAACACTTGACAATGAGTTAGTCGTCAGCCAGTTTTCGTGGAATTTATTTTACATTGTGAGCCATCATTTGAAGGGACTTATAACGTCAGACAGTTTGTTTATTGATGTACACACCATTTGGAAGCATCAGGATGAATAGCGTAACTATACTACAAGCAGAAGTTGAAGTGGCACCTACAAACAAAGAATAATAAAAATTTGTCAAGATTTGAGAGTATGTGCATAATTGAGATATCCATTTAAGACTTCGATGTGTGACATCAGGCTTTTGAGCAAATTATTGGTCGATAACATAGACTCGGTCAAACGCAAGAAGATATGCACAACATAGCAACATTAGACGTAGTATTTACAGCTAGTTAACGACTTACACTGCTTTATTTCGACATTTTAGGCTTTCATAGTTCTCACGTTAAAGCTTATATGTGCTGAAGCTACCACATTGCGTCCGGCGGAGGTAAAGATCTGCAATGAGTATTACCCGAGAGACACGAATTTCTATCATTATAAGTTAAAACAGTTGCACCTAGTTTTAATGTGTATTTTGATACAAAACGATTGATAATTCTACATGCCTTATCGTTCGATACCCGCCTATTGACTAAGAGAATCATAGTCATAGTGTTATTTATATTCACCGCGCAGGATATGCACCTATTGATGTCACCAACATCTGCCCCTGAGTCGTGGCATGCTATTTGAGGACTATCTGACAGATACATTGTTGTAATTCATTTCGTTGGCAGTGTGTTGGCATTGATAGCTCGTGAATAATCTCATCATAATTGAATACATACAGTCCACACTGAGCATCATGTATTCTCTTTTGTTTTTGCTTTATACAAGCAGCTAGATCGATACACAGTTATTGCTTATCATCCTCGCAAACCATGTAGACAGACATCGTTCTTGTTGTTTAACAGATGTGCTGTTCTCTCTCTGTTAAAAAACAAAGGAATACTTCCCAAGGCATCTGACAATCCATCTCGTATTTCACCTGCGCAATTTCCACTGTCTTCCTGATTAATGTCTGCATAATTGAAGGGCAATTTTATCCAATAAGGATTAAATTTGTCCCTGGATATCAGTTATGCTCGAAACATCTGCGTTTGTAAAGAAAGTCATATGAGCTCTTGTTAGACTTTTTAGATTTTTCCGGGTCCTATTCTAATCAGCATTCGTCACACTATGGACCTGTTGCGTATAAACTGGGCCTGTTCCGTGGGGAAGGGAGGCTGTGTAGATTGGGTGAGAATAACATTATATCATTTTATACAAAAATTTGACACATCCATTCCAAGATAGTCGTATACTGCATAATTTGTGATTTACCAAACGACGACTAGTTCTTTATAAATCATGATATTTATTTGCAAACATTGGCAAAACCACTGAAGCGTCTTATTTTATTGGATTCGATGTCATAAAGTAAATGATTTGATATATGCAGCTTTCCTGAACTCCCTGATAAGGAGTTTGGCTCAATACATACTGATACATACGTTCGATAGGGGATAGGGTATTACATCTACATTTGAAAATGAGGTGGCTGTAAAGGACGTAAAATAATATATCTTGAGCAAATGGATGAATACTTAGCTCTTTCAAAAAGTCAAGTCGGGTTATAAGATTGTAAACCACTCATAGCAATCCTCGATTTTGATCCTACATAAAATGCTCAATCAAAGCTAAGGTATTTGTTACGCTGAGCTGCTGTGATGTGCATATTAGAATCATCATCTTTATAAGTTTAGGAATAGTATGACAAGAATGAATAGATATATTTTGGGGTTGATATGCCACATAAGTGACTAGCTAAACCGATTTTATCATGAAAACGATCGGCCAAAGAAATATTTATTCACACAGTGAATAACAGCTAACGAGAAAATCCAACCACACGGCAATTATATCGCGCATTTGACGTAATGGCTTTTTACTGGGATGCTGCACTGTTAAACTATGGTGGTATAACGCATACAACCCATTTGATAGAGTGATTTAATCTAAAACATTTCGAAATTGCTGATTAACATGACTTATAACATGATATATTTTTCATGACACATTTACAGCCAATTTGTACCATTTACAGAAGATTTGCATTATTGAGCTAATCATAAACGCCATAATGGAGTATCGCCTATGATACATTTTTTATCAAAGGTTTACTGGACACCAAATAAACACGCTTGAATACTCACATGGTAATACCATCACCCTCCAGTTGCTTTTATTATGATTGTATTCCCTGAAGAGCTACTGAATCGCCGAGGCTTTTACATCCACGGAATCTTCGTTAACCAATGCATCCCGGTTAAGACCACACACTTATGTCACTCCAAGTCATCATCATTGTCATTGTGTTGATTGCTAAAAAATGTATTAATGCCATTTAAACGCCTATCAATAGTTTGGGTGATAAATGTAGATGACACACGTCAATTATTTTCAGGCCATCCTAAATTTAAACCATCTGTATGCAGACAGGAGGGACCATTGAGCCGATCGATAGCGGTAATGCCACGTCAAATAATACTCACCGTGCATATTAGACACCATGGCTGGGTATATTTCTAAATGGACAAGCCTAACGAGCACGCTGATATAGCCGTAAAAATATGCACTTGAATTGTTTACTTAGTATGTATGGCGTAATGCTGCTTAATGCTAAGACCCGCAGAACTGAACCAACACTGTGTTGAACAATCATTAGCTGTTTCCCAAGAAGCGCAACATGGAGACACTTTTTCCGATGCAAAGTAATAGTTAGGAAAGCAAAATCACAGGCACAGGTCGATAAGTAATGGGTGTGCTATTGTTGATTTAACTATAATCTGTAACACACGCCTTAAAAGGATAATGTCCTCAGACAAATACTTTCTGGATTACACAACGCAGCATATCCTGCAATGCACAATCTGCGGCTTCCCCAAAAGCAATACACTGTGTCACATTGGGCTCGGGGTTGTATTGTGCCACAACACATCGCTATCTCAAAGTAACTGATCATGTTGTCAGTAGACGTCCGCGCACGTTAGATCCCACGACATCAGGCTAGGTAATGCCAGCATAACTGGACAATTGAATGCTTTTCTTACGCATGTTTTCCACCGCGTTTGTGATAACTGGCGTAGCATTAAACATAGAGCAATTCAATTGATGAATTCTGCGCTACAAAAGTGTTTAAAATGAGCTATCCTCAGCTATCTGCTGCATTGATTATTCCGCCGACAGATAATATAAGTCATGCTTCAAATAAGTCCTATGCGGCATCATATACATGATTGTAAGATTTAGTACCCACGCTCGAATCCGTAAACTCACTAGTATACTCTGATTGCCAAAGGCAATTGTTTTTAAACAGGCTCCAGTCCAATTGGCACGTGCGCTTTGTACTGGACACAAACGTTCACTTTAAAGCACAGATTGTGATATGAAAAAATCACACATCATTAGCGCTGCATCCCTTTCAGCTTCATCACTGATGTTTTCACATTGAAATCTGTATCCTCCATGACAACAATTTGTGTTGCCATGTCCTGGCAATGACTGTGGATATATCAACAAGTGCTACAATTATCCTTTCTACATCGATGTTCAATCCACTAACAGGGCAATAACTGGGAACATGCGTCATGATCAAGAAACATTCATGAAAATGTCATTTACTCATGTCATGTTTAATTACAGATGCTTTGCGCGTATTGTGCCATCTTCTTTGTGCTCTTTGATGATTGGCATATCTCATATGAGAAATGACTCTAGTATGTCACAGTTGCTGCAGGTACTGAATTTGCTTGTTCCATGTGGTTGAACCAGTTTAATTGGGATTATTCCCTCTTGGATGAACCCCATTTATAACGCAGGCGACTCCCATCCATTCCACTTCAGTCATAAAATTCGGTAACTTAAAGATGGTTGCTCTCCGTATAATGTATGTAAAAAGTGTCCAATAATCAAGTGAGGGCGTCACTGTTGAGTGCCAAATTGAAAACAAACCTACCCTTCATCATAACGTAATCTCTCAGTCATCAGTTGATGGAGTAACCCCCTACAGCTTATATTAATTATAAACCCCAGTTTCCCAGATCCACGAGTTACCTACATGTCACCTGCCACTTCCCCCCTCTCCTCATACATACCTCATATTCCAGAGCCACATGACCATCCTGCCCAGGCAACGGCCGAAGGCCCTAACTCTCACTGACCTGGCTACTGCACGTCCCATTAGAATTGGTTTGGCGTGAGGGAAGCCCTTTACATTTTGATATCAGTTCTCTCCTGGCCTCCGAGCTCAACACATCTCTCTCTTAAGTTTAGGCTAAGTAACATCTGAAATTCGAAATTGAAGTCAGCAAAATAAAGTTCAAGTTTGTATAAACCCTTCACCTGGAGTTCGAGTCGTCAATATTACAAGTGCGTATCGTGTGCATCTCAACACCACAGATCACGATACGACATCACGCATCATATCTCTACTATATTCTGCTACCTCTGAGGTCCCATCTTCCGTCAGCATGCTGGTTACAAAATGGCATAATACGTTTGAGAATGCTATCAAGTCGCGACAAACACGTCCTCGATGCCCCATTATAATACGAACGAATGACACTGTGCCATTTAATTTTCCTTCATTATGGGCACTTCAACTTGGGCACAAGCTGCATGTTGCATTACCATTTAAATAAGGGCCACAATGAAGCTTCTGTCGGGAGGTACTGGATTGAGTAGGGGAGGGGTACGGTTGTTGTCATAGAAACTGCTAGTCACCACAAAATGGCTGGTGAAGCTTGTGTCTTGCATTTGAATAGCTTCTTGCAGTAAAGACAAGCGCTGCTTGCATTTTACACGCTAACATCATGCGATAGCGCTTACCTTCAGGAAGCTGATCCGAATGTAAATGGAACCACCAACTCATATCCCGTGTGGGTTAGCACTTGATTTAGCCTCTTTGTCATGACACCACCCTCACTCTCAATGCATTGCACAAGTCCGCGATATATATGAGAGTATACATTACCTCTTATCTGCAATCAATTTCCGGTAATCAGTGGAAATTATACCTTGTGTAATATTTTTACTCTACCGCAATCTTCCAATTTGTAACACAATAGGCACACGAGATCAGCTGCACTGTACACGGCGCATGCCTTCGTGAGGACGGTGCGAGCATCCGTGTACATTTCCAAGCTTGCAATGACACAGCAGATTGATTAACCAGTGACTTTTGATAGTAAATTGGCACTACTTATTGCTTCAGCAAATTAATAATGCATCCTAATGAGCGTACAGTTATTGATCGGTTGATTGCACATCCATTTCGCTATCAGTACCAATGGAAGGACTATGGCAATTCCGACCAGTTCTGTGGCTTGAACAATAATGAGCATTTTTAAAATATATACATAAAATTGGTATCGCTTTATAATTCTATTATCAAAAGCACAGCATATTATTGTGTTTTGGGGGTCTGGGAGCTACACATGATCAAAAATATGTTAATGTGGTTTTAAAAGCCATCGAAGAGAAATATCCTTGTCCCTTGTTGATTGTTGCGCACGACGGACGTGCTGAACTTCTGCTCCGCATATTTTTCGTAAATTTTGGATATTTATATTATGTTTTACTAGTTTAAAATATAAAACTTTGTTTGGATTATATAGAGAGCTGATTGTGGATTTTTCAAGAAGAAATCGTTATTGTTTTTACCTACATATCTTTTAAGTTTTTGAAATACGTTTCCGTAGAAACAAAACAACGAAACCAACAATACGCGACGAAAACAAATTTTGAATTTTTCTTTGAAGCAAATATATGTCTACTCTATTGACAAGGACATTTCTACGGGCTCTAGAAAAGCCCTTAAAAGAAAACTGCAAATTACCTCGACTCGAACTAAAGGTATGGCAGACACTGAAAGAGCTTGGAATAAATAGGCAGCCAAAGACAAAGAGAGGCTGCAGAGGGGGACACAACCTGCAGAGAAAAATACGAGTGAGAGTGTCTGCACAAAGAGCCACGGTGAGAGTGACCACTCTGACAATCGACCACCGTGAGCGTCCAGTGACTCGGACTGTTGTGAAATGTACTTCGTGCTACAATTTGAAATTCTGTGTAAATATGACCCTTTGGAATGCGCGATCAATGACAAATAAAATGAGTTCCCTGTGTGCTTCTCTCTCAGAAAAGCGGACGGATAGTTTTATCATCCCGGAGAGTTGGATTAACGATAAAAATGGTGCCCAACCAGATACGGAATTTTCTGCCACTCTCAGTGGATATACGTCTCGCCATGTCCCTAGGAATAGAAGGGAAGGAGGTGGAATCGCCCTTCTTGTGCGTAACGAACTGAGGGTTTCTAAAAACAAGGTGGGCACATTCCAGTCCTGCGAGGTGATGGATGTACATATTCACAGTGGAAATACGATCATGCATCTTCTAATCATTTACAGGCCACCCTTTTGCGTCCAAGAAAAAAATCACAATAATGCAGTTCCTATCTGAATTCTCATCATTGCTTGAACATGCCCTATTAGCACCCGGACACTTGATGATTGCTGGTGATGTCAATATTCATATCGACGATCCTAATGATAATGACGCGCTTCGGTTCTTGGATCTTGTGAAGTCGCTCGGATTAGAACAGCACGTCATGGGCGTGGTCACACGCAGGACGCGAACAGCTGATTCTTGGCTCACTAACTTTGCCTTGGACTGGACATTACCATCGGATCACGCCGCAAATCATTTCGTGTCGTCCATTCATCGTCATCCTCCCAAATAGGTCACCAAGTCACACTGACTATTCTGGCGTTGTTTCCATTGAGGCCTGTCTGGACCAGATCCGTCGATGGATCGGTTCCAATATGCTTGGTCTCAATGAGAGTAAGACGGAACTTCTCTGGTTCATCTCTAATCACAAGAAGGTTGGTGACCGGGCACCGGTGACTGATGTATGGGTGGGTGACGTCACTATTTCCCCATCACAGTCTGCTCGTAATCTAGGAGTAGTGATAGACAACTCAATGACCAAACACATCTCTAGTGCATGTAGCGCTGCGTCGTTCGCTCTGTGGAGAATCGGCAAAATTAGGCATCATTTGGACCAAGCTACAACGGAGAAATTAGTACATGCATTCATGAGTTCCCGACTAGATTATTGTAATAGTTTGTTATTCGACATTCCTAAATATCAAATCAGAAAATTGCAATTGATTCAAAATTCGGCTGCACGACTAGTCACCAGGGTGTCATTTAAGTCTCGTCAAGAGATGACACCAGTTCTCATGGAACTACATTGGCTCCCAGTTGAGCAGCGCATTATTTTTAAAATCCTTTGTATAGTCTTCAAAGTGATTCACCACAGTACGGCGCCGCGCTACCTCGCTGAGATTCTATCAGTAGCGAAGCCGACTCGTCGACTTCACGGATCTTACGCAGTACGATTAGTGCCCCCTCCGCTTTGGGAGGCGAGGAAGTATAGTCGTGGTTACGGCGAGCGTTCGCTATACTATGTCGGCCCTAAGCAATGAAACGAGTTACCGGGACATATCCGGGATATAAGCGAGTTTGAGAACTTCAAAAGATCTCTAAATACGCACATGTTCAGGAAACACTTCAATCCTCTGTGATATTTTATTCATTCAATCGATATAGTCCGAAATGAACACTTTTATATCGTCATAGCAACACTGACCACCGTCTCCACGCGGCATCTACTGCAATATTACAATAATTAAAGTGAATCAATAACCACATGGTTTTTACTTCGCTCGCCGTCACTTGTTTTGCGTGGAATGACAATCATTGAGGATGCATTACCCACACAGCCAGCATTATTTACATTAAGTAGTACCATTCATTCCAATCAGTCCCGCCATTCAGCGGTTATCGTTGGTCTTTGCTGTCTGTGAAGCTCGTTTACTGTTTTCTATTATGTCATTCAGCCGATCACCATGCATTATTTGTTCATTTATATTTTCGACAACATCCGTAATGTATTCCACTCACGACTATCTCTCATGGTTGATATCATTCAGGTGCTGGCCATATAACCTGAACCATTCACTGAAGATTTGCTTGAACTTCGTGGTTATATTATACTACTGCGGTGAGGTCAAGGGCTATTGATTGATGCTTACTGCCGTTTTCCATATCATATGTTGCTGATGTGCTGCAGCAATTGGCCCTTTTATTTAGGAGTCATCGATACACGTGTGTATTGGACCCACGGTACAAACAAAAAAGAATGTTGCAAAACAAAGTGTAATGATGGACGCACAAGTCCGCCAGGGGTCTGCTTAAGTGGCTATGCTTCATGTGCACCTTGCAGTGTCTTTTCTCTGTCGAATACATATACTAATATATGATATATCCCTTGTTCCAAAGAATGAGGTATGTGCAGCACAATCATATCAATACGTCCAATGTGAACGCAGGATACATGCTTACTACGGCTATAGCCAGATTAGGTTGCCATTCATGAATCAATAATGATGTATGTCGGCATTTTGGTAATTTTATGTAATCTCTGCCTTCGATATCATGACTACAAGCATGCCATTCCATTATCTTGTCGAGTTTCTTCCATGTCGGAATAAGATAGCTCACATGTTCTTCCTGCGACAGAAAATTAGCAACTTGAAATTTAAATGAAATACATACTAGATTCTATCGTCGATGTTGACACTACGTGGGTGTTGGAACAGCGGTTACCAGATCCAGTGATTATACAAATTAAACTCTGATTGATAGAGGTGTCTTAATATGGCGTATGCGTACTTTATTGAATACAATACATAAAGGTGAATACAATGCATTATACAATGGTCACTGACAAAATATCAATACTTTCAGTATAACGAACTGCAATATCTGCATTTCAATGTTCTGAGTAGATATGGGAGGGGAAGGGGTCGGGTGGTGATGATGTCACATTGGACTACTTGTATCTTGGTAACCCAATTCCGTGCTTTCCTGTGCCCTAATGAATTGATTTAAATCCGTGGACGAGTTGCCCTATATTACAGTAAACCGAATTCAGTCTGTACAATGAATATGAATCGCATGTAGTGTACTAATCAATCCTGCTTGGTCAATATTTTGTCAACTCTTTAACGCAACTGATTAGTTTACGTAGGTTCCAAGGGAATTTGTTAATGGTTATATACATCACGGCTAATGATTGCGCGAGTACAACTTTATGCAACTTCATATATAAATTACAATGATGACAGCCTATATGAGTCCTCTTTAACTGTTCAACCCATGGGTTGCATGTAGCGTATATAAGTGCGGAATTATCAAACATACTTTTAATATCATAGTAATGTATACATCGCAATTCATTTTCGGCAACTGCGTTTATTGAGTGCAATGATGACTTTACTATATAAAAGTCCTCTTGAACAGTTCAACCTAAGGGTTGCATGCAACATATATTAGGTCGAAAGAATCAAACCAACCCCGCGTGCAGTCTTGAACTGAATGCATTTAAAAATCATAGTAATATATATATATAGAAATTCATTTTAAGCAATCAACGCCACTTAAGTTAATGTTACTCCAATCAACAGTGAAATGACGTATGAGTATTTAAGGAAACTTTGTTGACAGCAACAATTTCGGGCATGTTTCTTAATTTTGTTTTGGATTACATTGCCCTCAGCGTGATCTAACATGCGTGGGGTTTCTATGATATCGCAAGGACCAAAGTATGCATCTCTGTTTGAAAGTAGACAAAACTACGTGAAGCCGGCATATGATGAATTCATCAGTTACATTTGATAAACAGCGATAACATTGGTTAACCCAATTGTGCTCTCAACGAAAGCCACACCAACAGGTCAATACGTAGACTGTTGATAACACGTCGATTTTCTGTCATGCTTCTGTTTGAATGATTGGTAGCTCATCAATTTCTGCGCTATTCTTTGACCTTCACACTTGATAAGGATCATTGAAAATGATTTGTGCATGTACATGAAATATCATCGGTGTCACAGTAAGTTTCGGATGTGGGAGCTTAAGATATATCATTATATCGCGTTGTTTGAAGCCACTTAGACTATGCAAGCAATATACTTTCCAGAGTGACGCTTTGCCGTTTTATGAACAAAGCGTTTAACAAAACCCTTACCCCAGATTTTGGTTGCTGCTTTTGATTTAATTTGCTATCAACTTATCGTTGTTTGCTGGTCATTGATGAAGCTAGCATGTAATATGCATCTGAACAAAATTAGCTCTGCTACGTACCTAGCCTTTTACGAGGCTTCCAAGACGCATATTTAATGCACTACTGCAAAAACATCAGGTGTAGCATTCACACATCTTTGCACATTTTCTTGCTTGAGTAAGCCATACCAATTATTTAAGGCGCAATTTGAATTGAGCGAATCGATTGAATTAAAAACAAAATATCAGAATATAAAAAACGCTTATCTTCTAAAGCAGTCAGCTATACTGCATAATTTCATTAGATTAATTGGTTTTCGTAGTATTCTTATTGTCGACAATCAAACCGTGGTGAGAAATGAAATAGTATAGATATCTATAACTACAAACCAACTACCGGGAAAGCAGAGAATCGGCAAAATAATTATCGTCAACTTTTAAACAGCCATGTAATTTTTGAGAACATGCATGAAAAGCCACAACAACAAATGTTTGCAGCCTCAATTGTTGCTGGGTTTTCATAATTTGTTCCATCAACTACACGATTTAACACACTGTCTATGCAAGGGGCCACCAGCTTGTATCTGATACTATAGATTGCATTTAGCATTGTAAGCAGAATATTTATGCTCTCTATAGATAATACTAATTTGATATCATGCTCCATTTATTCATATTTTGTCGTAGCATTCTGCATCATTAAAGAACTGTAACCAAATCACTATTATTGCTATTCATTCTAATAGCTAATGTTTATGTGCAGCAAGGAAATTTTGTTCGATTACTAAACGATTTGAAATAAGTCATCCAATTCTACAGTTACGTTCGGCATTCACTGCCAGCTGAATTTGGTCTTATGACCATTTCGGTAGTTTAACATAACGCTTATTCAGTAATAGTGTAACTACTGATATCTTCAAATTAAATATCAATTTAGGTCCGCCACGTTATCAGTTGCGTCCTTAAGTATCCATCACACCCCTCTCATTGACACCACTTCTCTATAACCAATCAAGTATACCAATGTTACTGAATTTAAGTCGGGCAAGATCAAATAAATACACAGCAGTTGGCGTAGGGAGCTTCATTATTCAAATCAAAACTGATGGTAGCCATTCATAACGACCTGATACCTAACCAAAGGTACATCTAACCAGAACATTACAGCAAGCGGAACGGTCAGTTAATTATTCAGGGGTAAAGTACGGCTACTGGTATTATGAATCAAAACATAATTATTATTTGGCAGACAATATCCCCCTCCCCTTCTGACAACATCTCATACCATTGTGCTCTGCCCATTGTTTACAAAGCAATGACCGCCGTGGAAGGCTTTTATAAGTGATGCTTACTGCAGATGTCAGTAGGCTTCTTGGCCGGATAATGGGGATGCAATGCGATGCAGCCTAAATTAATTGTAAACCACTGATAGCAATCCCCGATTTGATCAATCATACAATGCTCAATTAAAGCTGTGTTATTTGTCATTATATTGTTTAATGCAAGGCTGCTCTTTCAAAAGGTCATATCAGGTTACAAGATTGTAAATCACTTAGAAAAATCCTCAATTTGGATCAATCATACAATGCTCAATCAAAGCTTTGGTATTTGTCATTAAATTTTTAAATGCCAGCCAGCTCTTTCAAAAGGTCAAATCAGGTTACAAGATTGTAAACCGCTTAGAGAAATCAACGATTTTGATAAAAAAAAACAATTCTCAATCAAAGCTTTGGTATTTGTTACGCTGAGCTGCTATTATGCGCATATTGGAATCACCTCCTTTATCAATTAAGGACTGGTGTGACAAAAATGCAATGAAATATAATGGCATTGGTATTCCGCATACGTGACTAGCTAAACGGATTTTACCATGAAAACGATTGGCCAAAGAAATGTTTGTTCACACAGTGAACAGTGAACAGCTTACGAACAAATCTAACCACACTTTCTTACCGGATTACTGCACTGCAAAACAATTGTGGTATAACGCATACAACTCATTTGATAGCGTGATTTACAATAATCCACAACATCTCAAAATTGCTGACTTACATGACTTTTAACATGATATATTTTTCATGACACATATGCTTCGTACCATTTTCAGAAGATTTGCATTATTGAGCTAATCAAAAACGCCATAATAGAATATCGCCTATGATACATTTTTTATCAAAGGTTTGCTGAACACCAAATAAAGACGCTTGAATACTCACATGGGAATAACATCACCCTCCAGTTGCTTTTATTATGATTGTATTCCCTGAATCGCCAGGGCTTTTTTATCCACGAATCGTCGTTAACCAATGCATCCCGGTTAAGACCACACACTAATGTCACTCTAAGTCATCATCATTGTCATTGAGTTGATTGCCAAAACATTTATCCATGTCATTGAAACGCCTATCAATAGTCTGGGTGATAAATGTAGATTATACACGTCAATTGTTTCAGGCCATCCTAAATTTAAACCATCTGTATACAGACAGGAGGGACCATTGAGCCGATCGATAGCGGTAATGCCACGTCAAATAATACTCACCTAGCATATTAGACACCATGGCTGGTATATTTCTAAATGGACAAGCCTAACGAGCACGCTTATATAGCCGTAACAATCTGCACTTGAATTGTTTACTTAGTATGTATGGCGTAAAACTGCTTAATGCTAAGACCCATAGAACTGAACCAACACTGAGTTGAACAATCATTAGCTGTCTCCCAAGAAGCACACACGGAGATACTTTCTCCGATGCAAAGAAATAGTTAGGAAAGCAAAAGCACAGTCACAAATCGATAAGTAATGTGTGTGTTATTGTAGCTTTAACTATAATCTGTAACATACGCCTTAAAATGATAATGTCCTCAGACAAATACTTTCTGGATTACTTACACAACACAGCATACCCTGTAATGCACAATCTGCGGATTCCCCAAAAGCAATACCCTGTGTTCCATTGGGCTCGGGTTGCATCAACATTCGTTGTAGTATTTTTAATGTGAAACAACTCGCCATCAATATTTGTATAATATTGCAACCATTCGTTCTAATCAGACCTAGAATGGTCGGTTAACTGGACAATCAAATGCTTTTCGTACGCGTGTTTTCCACCGTGTTTGTGATAACTGGTACAGTTTATTTTATGAATTCTGCGCTTCAAAAGTGCTAAAAAAAGAGCTATCATCAGCTATCTGCTGCATTGATTATTCCGCCGACAGATAATATAAGTCATGCTTCCATGTCCTATACGGCATAATCTACTTGAATTATTTTCATGATTAAGTACCAACGCTCGAATAAACAAACTCACCCGCATGCTCTGATTGCCATAGCCAATTGTTTTTTTGTTGATAGACTATCGTCTGGATGGGAATGTGCGCTCTGTACTCGACACAAACGTCCCATTTCAAGCACAGATTGGGATACGAAAAGATCACACATCCCTTTCAGCTTCATCACTGATGTTATCACATTGAAAGCTGTATCCTTTATGCCAACAATTTGTGTTGCCATGCCTTGGCAATGACTGTGGATGTGTCAACAAGTGCTATAATTAGCCTTTCTACACCGATGTTCGAACCGCTAACTAGGGAATAACTGGGAACCTTCGTCATTATCAAGAAATATTCATAAAATTGGAACCATGTGTTGATAGTTATGTAATTACTAAAGCGTTTCAGTTCGGCATTTACTCATGTACCGAATGTTGCATGTTCCATAAAAGGTTGAGCCAGTTTAAAGAGCCATCTTTATAACCCATCCATTTAACTTCAGTCATATAAATTCGGAAACTTTAAGATAGTTGCCCTCCGTATAATGTATGTAAAAAGTGTCCAATAATTAAGTGAGGGTGTCACGCAACACACTTGTACTATATTCTGCCACCTCTGAGGTCCCATCTTCCTTCAGCATGTTGATTACAAAATTGGCACAATACGTTCGAGAATCCTCCTTGTATGAGAAGAATGCTATCAAGTCGTGACAAACACGTCCTCCGATGCTCCGTTATTTCACGAACGAATGACACTGTGCCATTTAATGCTCCGTCACCATTAAAATGTGGCAGCGAACCTAACTGAACGATCCATGGCTACCTGGTCGAAAATTATGTTACGGTTGCCAGATTATTAAACAAATTCGCACTATGGTTACTTGTCACCATTGGGTCCCCGTACATTAACAATTGCGCATTCACACCTAGTTATGTGTAGTTAAATGCGTAAGATAGATTGACAATACAATTAATAATCGTTTCGCACATAAGCATAATAGTGTTTGTTATTTGGCTTGCTTTTCTGCGAGCGATTACCATACTTAACAACTACCATCACGGCTTGTTAAACTCAGCCGTGCTGCCCTGGCTCAGAAGCGTCATCATCTAACTATAGTCATGCTCTTTTGAATAAGCCATTAATAATCCAATCGTACGGCGTTACTATATCATTTCAGTGTAATGCCCATATCTTACGGGAAGGGTAAGCAATTTGATTGAGCTTCGTGTTCCCAAATATCCAGCAGCGAAGTGGAGATTGAGTAAATTGCCTGATTGGAGGACAAATATTTGACTATTACTACGATCCTTTATGACATTAAGATTTACGAACAATGCTTGGAGTCAATATGTGAACAGTATTTTACTTGTTAAATATACGTTTGGTCTTTAAAGTCGACCATTATCCTGGTCACAAGTTGCATGCTGCTTTACCATTTGTATATGGGCCATAATCATGCTCCAGACGGGATGTAACGGATTGAGTAGGGGAGGGGTACGGTCGTGCTCATAGAAACTTTAAGTCACAACAAAATGGCTGATGAAGCTTGTTTCTCGCATTCAAATAGCTACTTGCAGTAAAGACAAAATCTGCTTGCATTTTACACGCTAACATCATGCGATAGATGTTATCCATTTGGAAGCTGATCTGAATGTGAATGGAACCACCAATTCATATCCCGTGTGGGTAAGCACATGATTTAGCCTCTTTGTCATGGCACCACCCTCACTCTCAATGCATTGCACAAGACTTCGATATATATGCAATAAATTTCCGGTGATCAGTGGCAATTATCCTTTGTGTTATATCTTTACTTAACAGCTATCTTCCAATTTTTAACACACACCCGATATGTCTTGCAGCAAATAGGCACACGAGATCAGCTGCACTTTACTCGGCATGCCTTCACGTCGGGTAAATGCGTGGGTAGTGCTATAATCAAGAACCCATTGCAATCGAATCATCCGCAGTGGAATCGATGCAATGAAAATATCTAACATATAAGGATTCGGGCTTCGTGTCTGGAAATAAAAGTGTGCAAACATCATGCGCGATGAAGCGAGCCACTTTTGCTCTACCAATGCATAAAATCCCAATGAACAGGGCATCGCCCAAACTTCGATGTGCTTCATAATTGGCCGCGTAAATACCAACTAAGAAGAGCGGGCTTCCCGAAAATTGCGAGCATCCGTATATATTTCCTAGATTGCAATACTACAGCAGATTGATTAACCAGTGACTTTTGATAGTAAATTGGCCCTACTTATTGCTTTAGCAAATTAATAATGCTTCCTAATGAGTGTCTTTTCCGACGAACAGTTATTAATCGGTTGATTGCACATCAATTTCGCTGTGAGTACCAATGGATGGACTATGGCTATTCCGATCAGTTGTGTGGCTTGAACAGTAATGAGCATTTTTATGATATATACATAAAATTTGTATCGCTTTATAATTCTATTATCAAAAACACATTGAGGTCTGGGAGCTAAACAAGTTAAAAAATATGTTGTTGTGGTTTCTAAAGCCATCAAAGAAAAATATCCTCATAGCAACATTGAGACAATACAACTTATACACAGACCACTGTCTCCATCTACTGCAATATAACAATAATTTATCTGAATCAATAACCTCATGTTTTCTTCTCTTGCTCTTCGTCACTTGTTTTGCGTGGAATGACAATCATTTAGGATGCATTTACGCAGCCAGCATTATTTACATTAAGTAGTACCATTCATCCCAATCAGTCCCGCCATTCAGCGGTTATCGTTGGTCTTTGCTGTCTGTGAAGCTCGTTTACTGTTTTCTATTATGTCATTCAGCCGATCACTATGCATTAGTTGTTCATTTATATTTTCGAAAACATCCGTAATGTATTCCACTCACGACGATCTCTCATGGTTGATATCATTCAGGGGCTGGCCATAACCTGAACCATTCACTGATGATTTGCTTGAACTTCGTGGTTATATACTACTACTGTGGTGAGGTCAAGAGTTATTGTTTGATGTTTACTGCCGTTTTTCATATCATATGTTGCTGATGTGCTGCAGCAATTGGCCCTTTTATTTAGGAGTCATCGATACACGTGTGCATTGGACCCACGGTACAAACGAAAAAGAAGGTTGCAAAACAAAGTGTAATGATGCACGCTAGGGGTCTGCTGGAGTTGGCTTTGCTTTATGTGCACCTTGCAGTGTGCATCTGTCTTTTGTCTGTCGAATACATAAAATAATATATGATATATCTCTTGTTCCAAAGAATGAGGTACGTGCAGAGCAATCATATCAATACGTGCAATGTGAACGCAGGATACATGCTTACTACGGCTATAGCCAGAGGAGGTTGCCATTCATGAATCAATAATGATGTGTGTCGGCATTTAGGTGATTTAATGTAATCTTTGCCTTCAATATCATGACTACAAGTATGTAGTTACATCATCTTGTCGAATTTCTTCCATGTCGGAATGAGCTAGGTCGTACATCTTCCTGTGACAGGAAATTATTAATTTGAAATTTGAATGATACACATACTGGATTCTAGCGTAGGTGTTGTTGGAGCAACGGTTATCGAATCCAGTAATGATACCAAGTAATTGCTCCTCTCTGGCTGATAAAGGTGTCCTAATGTGGCGTATATGTACTTTGGAGAATGCAATACATAATGGTAAATACAATGCACCCTACGATGGCCACTGACAAAATATCAATACTTTCAGTATATCACTTCCAGTATCGCAGTCCGACGTCAGATTTCGAACTGCGATATCTGCATTTTAATGTTCTCACCAGGGACGGGACGAGGAGTGGGGGGGGGGGGGGGGTTGTTAGGTCACATTGAACTAATTGTATCTTGGTAATCAAACTTATTATATTTCACATTTCAACTGGAAATGATGAATAAACTGCTTTGCGGAATGGATGGCAAAGCGCTGGTGAACGAAACCGACCTCACTAAGCGATGTGAGCTCATTCATCAATTTGGAATAGAAGAATTGGTAACGCACATCTTGCTTGTGTTTCACCTCAAATATGACAATCATTGTTAGTGTATTGCATAGTCCCCCTTGTATGTCCTCCAAACATCAGAACAATGGAGATCTCGTTTGCGCGGCTGAAGTTGACTCTAAAATGACTACACGACGTAGACATCGTCGCTGATAAATGTCTGACGCCGGGCGTATTCGGATTAAATTGTTTTCTATGTCAAAAATGCCATGGGAGAGTTTTTGTTACTAGCCTATCCTCCACTGCTGAATCGAAAAACAAAACGGAATAAGGAAAAGACAAAGCTATATGACCATAGTGTATGCAATGAATATTTGTAGCATAATGGACTCAAAGCTTGTCAACGGGGATCTGTGGATCGAATAATACACATGGGTCAGGGCAACACAAATATCATACAACATTCAATATTTGGCACTAATATCTAAGAGTTTGCAGCTTCGCTTAGAGGGTTCCCTCCGAGTGGCTCAGCGGTGATCGCTTACCTATTTATAATACACAGCCATCGTTAGGTGGTGCTACCGTGAGATCAATAAAAGCACATGGGAATACTCTGCTGACGTCACTGCGACTGACAAGAGGGGAGAAATGTCGTTTCGCAGAGTCTTTCCACTGCCAAAATAACAAGAACAACACTTAATGAATGTCAGCGTGATAAATTGTCCGTGGGGTATTCGTTTACTATTCTCGATCTTCCATCAAAGAGTATATAGCTGCTCAATAGGGTTCACTGCGTCAAGCTGTTTGGTGTTTATGAAATTACATAAAATACACACCCGTCATCAGACGACGATACTATGAAATCAACAAAAACACATGGGACTGTTAATCCAACGTCAGCTGGTTAGTCGAGGCTAACACTCCGATAATTTCACATGGTTTTAAGATTTAAAGCATCACGCGGAGTAGTATAGGTAATGGTGGTTCCAGTCCACACCTCCAAATAGGGACCCAACCCACCAGCGATAAGGAATCCCCCCACTTCAGAGCATCATTAACCCACTTCGACTATTCCTTTCGGGTCCTAAGGTCTCAAGAGCTGCCAATAGCTGGCCAAGGATTAAAGCTGCTACCTTATCAGTTGGCTGTGAGTCGCAGGGTTAGGGGCAGCCATGAGTCACAACGAAATCGCAGGAGAACCACCATTACCTATACTACTAAAGCTGTGACCCTCTCAGCAGGCCATGAATCGCAGGGGAAGGGGCAGCCATGAGTCACAGGGCAAAAAATGACACAAAATCAAATTGCAACGAAATCGCAGGGTTAGGGAGCCACGAGTCGCAGGGTACAAGGAACCACCGGCCACTAGTCATAGGTGGGTATTTCGTTGTGACTTGATTTTGTGTTATTTGAACCCCCTTTTAGACTAATAAAACATTAGAGTAATGACGCCCCACCACATACATGCGAAACAGGCTCAAGCCGACTATGCTGAAATCCACGGCCAGGCCCTGCCACACTATCCACGGACGAAGGTCGCCCTCGCGGCACTCAAAAAGAAAAACGGCTCCGACAGGACGTACAAGGAGATGTACGCAAGAATGACAACCATGGCGGACCGTGACCCTCAGCCGCCGACTCCATCCCCCCAACTCTGGTTTGAAGTGGCAAAAGCACTGGCCCCACACCCCAGGCCCACCTCCAGGAAACCACTCCCCCGCGTAAGGCCGGTCCCAGTTCCCCGAACAAGCCTCAGACCAGTTCCCACTCCCCGCCTCAAATTCAGGAGAACCAAGCGTGCCATCAGCAACCAACTGCAAGGCTGGCTCATGAACGTTCCCAAGACTCACCCCTACGCTCCAGACCTCCTGACCTTCCAGAAAGGCGTGCAACCCCAGGTTCGTAAAGTTCTGTCAGAGGAGCTGAACATAGGTGGCCTCAAAACCCAGCTCGCAATCAAGGTAAGCCTCTACAAGACCGATAAAGATGGTGTCACGGAGTATAAAGAACCAGTCCTACGAAATAAGCCGCAGGTGATTCTAGACCCAGAAGACATTGACCCTACGATGAACCAAGCCGTCCCCCAAATTCAAGAGATGAGGAGAAGTGGGTTAACCAAGGTTCTGGATGGGTGTTCGAAGTAGTAAAAACCATCTGGATCGACATCGCCAAGTATCAACCACTCAAAGGCGGCTCCTACCTCCCCCTACCGCCAGCACTTGCAAACAAAGGGGCCATCATAAACGTAAAGAACTGGGACGACTTATGCATTCTATGGCCCATTATAGCCGCTCTGTACCCAGTAGCCAAACACCCACAACGACCATCAAAATACAACATCCAGTGGTTCCTAGATAAGCTAAAGGGCTCAGGTGTGGTGTATCCAACCCCGTCTCCAACGCCAAAAAAATCGAAAAGGCTCTTGACCTAGGCCTGAACATATTTGGCTGGGATGGGAAAGCTGTCATGGTCCACCGGATCACCCCGGCAACTGTGTAAACCTCATGCTGATCGAGAAGGATGGAGTATGCCATTACAGCTGGATCAAAAACCTGAACCACCTACTCAACGACCAGACGAAACACGAGTGCCGCAAATTCTTCTACGAACACCACCTCGGCCCTACTCCAGGCCCACAAGCCAGAGTGTGCAGGGGTGGGCCAAACAGCCGCGCGGGTAGACATGCCAGAGGAGGGGAAAACATCCTATCCTTCCAGAACTGGCAAAAGCAACTCCCGGCTCTCTACATCATCTACGCAGACTTCGAGGCGCTCACAGTGAAGCTCCCAGGGCCAGCACTCAATCTAAAAAAGAGCAACACCCAGAAGACCCAGGAGCACCAGGGCTGCGGGTTCGAATATATAGTGGTCCGATGCGATGGAAAGACCTCGCCCCCAGTAGTCTACAGGAGAAAAGACACTGTGGAGAAGTTCCTCAAAGCCCTACAGCAAGAGGAGAAAAAGATCAAATCAGTTCTCTCCAAGCCAGTCCCCATGCGGATGACCAGGGAGGACTAAAGAGGCCACAAGACCGCAACCCAATGCCACGTCTGCAGCAAACCACTACTCACCAACCGGGTCCGCGACCACTGCCATATAACCGGCAAGTACAGAGGGCCAGCCAACAACGCCTGCAATCTAAAGCTTTGGCTGAGCCCCAAGACAACCCCCATCCCCGTGGTCTTCCATAACCTTAGTGGATATGACTCCCATCTCCTAATGCAAGGCATAAGCAAGGTAGAGGGAGACATCAACTGTGGAGAAGTACATATCCCTATCCCTCGGGCAGCTCCGCTTCATAGACAGTGCACAGTTCCTCCTGGCCTCCCTCGACAAGCTGGTCTCAGCCAATAGCCCAGACGCCTTCACCGTAATGTCAGAGTATGAGCCAGACTAGGCAAAGCGACGGCTACTCCTACGCGAGGGAGTCTTCCCCTATGAGTTCATGGACAGCTGGAATAAGTTTGATTCTCCCCTCCCGCATATCAGCCAGAGACTACGCCCACGCGCAAAAGGTCTGGAGCACGTTTGGCTGCAAGAACATGGGCAACTACCACGACCTCTACCTCCGGACAGATGTCCTCCTCCTAGCCTACGTGTTTGAAACCTTCCGAAGACCAGCCTAAAGCAGTACGGCCTGGACCCAGCCCACTACTATACTAGTGGAGGGATAAGTATGGTCTCCCGGCACCACGCCAAATCAAACAATCCCTGCGTAGGAGACTTCGACCAGGACGAGCCCACAAGCTACGTACAGTACCTAGACGCCAACAACCTCTATGGATGGGCAATGAGTCAGGCCTTACCTACCTCAAACATTGAGTGGGTGGACCGGCCAGAGTCGCTCTCCAGACTATTCCGCACCCACCCTGACGATGCCGAGACTGGGTACATCGTTGAGGTCGACCTGGAGTATCCAGCTGAGCCTCAAGATGACCACAACGACTACCCCCTGGCCCGAGAGCGACTACTTGTCCAGAACGAGTGGCTCTCAGACTACCAAAGGAACCTCCTTAACAAATACGGCGGCCACGAGGTCGAAAAGCTGGTCCCGAACATGAGGAATAAGGAGAAGTACGTACTCCACTACAGGAACCTCAAACTGTATCTCGCCCTGGGGATGAGGCTGACCAACCCCACCGCGCCCTATCCTTCACCCAAAGCCCCTGGATGGAACCCTACATCTGGAAGAACACAGATCTCTGCAAGGCCGCAACCAGCGACTTCGAGAAGGATCTATACATACTAATGAAAAACTCATTCGGCAAGACCATGGAGAACCTCCGCAATCGGGTTGACGTGAAGTTAGTCCGAGCTGCAGACAACAACAAAATAAGAAAGCTCATCGCCAGCCCCGCCTTCGCCCGCCAGAAAATATTCGACGACGACCTGGCCACCATCCACATCCACAAGGCCCACCTGGACCTCAACCGCCCAGTCTACGTGGGGATGTGCATACTCGATATGTCCAATCACCTCATGTATGACTTCTACTACAACACCATAAAGTCCCAGTCCGGCCGCGGGGTCAACCTACTCTATATTGACACCAACTCCCTCCTCCTGGAGATCCGCACACCGGACATCTACGCCGACATGAAAGACCGCGCCCTATTTGATACCAGCAACTACGACCCAGCCCACCCGCTCCACAACAACGAGAACAAGAAGGTTCTAGGAAAGATGAAGGACGAGTGCGGTGGTGTACCCATCAGGGAGTATGTAGGCCTGCGCCAAAGATGTACTCCATCTTGATGTCGACCCAGGAGGAAATCAAGAAAGCAAAGGGCGTAAAAAAGGTAGTGGTCAAGAAACACCTGCGCCACGCCCAATACCTTGAATTGCTCTTCGAGCAGAAGCGGTTCCGCAATGGGATGAACATGCTCCGAAGTGACAGTCACAAGATATATGGGCTGCACGTCAACAAGGTGTCTCTATCCCCCTTTGATACAAAGCGATGGATAGCTCCGGGTGGTGTACACACCCTAGTCTACGGGCATAGGCGCACCCAGGCCTACCACCCAGTGTAGACCGCCGGCAGATGGGGTGTATCGTATTCAATGTGGGTGTATCAACACCTTCCACCTAAGACCAGCCAATGAGGGGTGATGGTGAACTTCCCGCATCACTGCTGGACACCTCTCCCTCATCCTCTACCCCCTCTGCAATCTGGAGGTCATCCACCATGCCGGCTATAGTGAGACTGGTGGTGGCATAGGGAGAGCGTAAAGGAGTGGTTCTTCCTGGCCTGAGGGGGTGTGGGAACAGCACCACCCGGCGGACGTGGGGGCATGGTCTTTCTAGCTTGAGAAGGTTTATCTAGCACGCCTTCCTCAGTCATACCAGTCTCAACGTGAGTCGCCATTCATCAAACTTCTTCTTCTTTTACGACCCTCCGCTTAATGTTAAACTTGTGCATTGCACAAAAGTCAAACTTACAGGGCCTGTCACAAGGTTCTCTCTTCCCAAGTAATATCCAGGGGCCCTTTCTAGTTGCTTCCATTACAACCTATCTGCCTTTTGTTTAATTGGTAATACCGTCCGGTGGTAACTGGGTATCAGGCGGCACAACAAGCAGCTCCTTTTTAACAAAGCCACGGAGTGGTCCATCCAACAAATAGTAAAGTACAGGCTCACCAGATTTAGTGACAGAGCGCCCAATCTGGTAAACATTGAGTGACCACACAGGGTCAGTGGCCCGCCGGCGCTGGTCTTGCTCTGCCTCACCAGGCTGGTAGAGGTAGCGAACGCCAACACCAGAGGGAATCTTTTGCTCTTTAACCCCCAGCTTGTGCCCTGGTACGACTGCAGAGGGCTTTTGTGCAACTCATTTTGCCTTTATAGCATCTTTAGGTTTTTTCAAACGGGTCACCTCATTATTTATCGCAGAGTGTACAGTCTGCAGCCGAGAAACCCACTCTGTTGATCGTTTTCCAGTATCCCTTAACTCTATGTCATACTGGTAACCAAAGAGTCACTCAGCCAGTGTTTGGTTAAAGCGTTCCACTATAGCCTGATCTCGATGGATATTCACACGGCCACGCCTGACTGATACTCCATGTTTTACTAGCAGCTGATTCACTGCTCCAATAAACTCCCGTCCGGGGTCGACCTGAAGTAGTTTAGGCCACCCCAGCGGTCCTCACTTGTATATCCTCTTGAGCGCACCTGCGACCTCTTTGTAGTCAATGGCTCAGCCGCTTTGTAGCTTAAGGCCACATCAACCACTGTTAGGGCATACTTGTAAGTCCGGCGCTTTACAACGTCATGAGGAAGAAATAAGAGATCGGCTTGGTGAACCTCATTAGGGACAGGGACATCAAACTTTGGTCTGGGAATGTGTTTTGGCATTGGCAGGTAGATTTGCCATATAGCTTGCCTTGTTAGCCACCCCCTTGCAACTTCCTCAGTAACCCTCGCTTCTGTTGCAAGCTTCTTGATAGCTGTTATGCCTTTCCAGTAGCCCTTAGGACTGTAGTATATCTTCTGCATGCGACGATCCATACAAAGTAAACGCTCCAAATGACCTACTTGGCAAGCCTGTATGCAACCAGCCCAGTCGCAGCCATACCCAGTATAATGAATGCCACCTCACGCCCTTTTTGACCATATGAGGGTTCGTAGAAGTCTGAAAGTTGAGGCTCAGGGCCCAGCGGGTCGATGGTTTTATTCGTAATCAGGGAGTACTCACGCATAGCCTTGTCTGCATCCTTAAAAGTATGCTTGGCATGTCCCTGGCGGCGCAGTTGCTCATTGATGAAGTCTAAACACTCAGTTCTCTTATTGGCCCATGCTGCCTGAGCAGATTGAAGCTGCTCGATTGCCATATAATGGCGTTTACGTTCAGCGTCCACTTGGCTGCCTCGTAATTAAGAGAATAAAAAGTTGCTCCCAGAGAATGCAAGGGCGTTAACAAGAGCGCCTCCAACAAGCAGCGCGAGTGTGGCCATTATTTCAGTATATCAACTGGTAAGATTCCTTGTTTAATTAGCATATCCTTTGTGGCTATAGCTAGTGATACATCGGCAACAGCAATAGCCAGGTCGCGTGGGGTGAAATCAAGACGTGTCACCCCACCACCCAGAGCCATCGTAGCAAGCTTGGCATAACCTATTGATATACCGGAAACAACTGCACCGTGGTACAGTGCGTTGACGAGCATTTTTCCATCAGTAATTGGTGTTGTCATCTTATTCCATATAAAAAGGATCCTTTAAATGAGTGTTCGTAGGTTTTTGTACCACAACCAGTTTAGGGTGTGAGGCTACCATCTGGTGCCTGTAGCAATACAATGCGAGTCCAAACACCCCAACAACCAAAGGCGCAGCCAATCTTCCCCACGCCCACCTTTCCGGAGGTTTGCTGGTTGATATTGGCTCGACAGCTTCGTCTGTAGCATTTGTAAGCGCGGCCTTAGCCTCTCAGAGCTCTCTCAGAAGCTTATTTTGATTGGCTTTCCGAGCTGCAGTACCCTTTTGTCCTGCTGCAACCCTTTTAGCGTTTTTCGTAGTGGTCACTCCTTGATTATTGTTCGTTTCTTCCATATTTACTTACTAAATTTATTTGTCCAATTGACAGCTCTTAGTAAGCACCTGTTATAGTGGAGTTAAGCACATGCTATAGCGTAGTTAAACACATGCTATAGCGTAGTTAAGCACATGCTAAAGTGAGGAAGTGGTGTCTTCCTCTCCACCAGCCCCTGTTGTTCGGTGTTTGTTTTTCCAAATTGACAGTGCTTAACTGTTGTTAAAGCCGCGGTTATTGGAGCTAAAAACATACCATAACGATGATATAGCTCACAAATGGCAGTGCCTAGCGCGTGTCTAACAAATGGGTCAGTCTCGAAGTCTGTAATTAGCTCTGGTTGGTGTTCTGGTGGGATTGGTAGAAACATACAAGCAATACCTGAGGTTTAGCTGTAGCAATGATTGACCTAGAGTGCGCGTCATGCTAGCACCTAGCCGAGCCTTGTATCTCACATACAGCTTTATGATCTCTTCATCAGACATTGATTCAACCTGGTGAATTGTAAGGCGCTCCAAACCAAGGTACTGATGGGCCTGGCCCCCGGCTATGATGGCAGCAAGTCTGTCGCTCTTAGAAGACGTATCTACACCAGGGGTGACACTAGGTTCCGTTCCCCCAGACTTTGTCTCCACTAAGCTAGTCGTGTCCTGTTCAAGGAGTTTATCAATAATGGTATCAGGATCCATGAATATACGTATACGCCTTCGAGCTTCAAAATACCGCACCACTACCCAGATGAAGAAACCTGAATTGGTTACTGAGGCAGCGGCTGCTATCAAGGCCAATATCACTTCAATCGACGGCATATGCAGTAGGTTGATCAGTCTTCAGCAGCAGTTTTGCGTACTTGGTCTTTGCTAGTAGTTGGCGTACTGTGGCACGTTCCTCCTTTGTTGGAATTACATCATTTTCACGCAAGGCGTCTTCAAACGAGTCATGGTCCTTGGTGTGAAAGAGCACCATCCAGCGAGTCTGCTCACGTAAGTCCTTCAGCACATAGTTGTCCTTATGGGTGAGGACCCAGACACTTTGCTGCACATGGCGGCCGCTAAAATTCGGTCTTTCTTCTTGGTTAGGGCTTTTGTTGCCGAACAGTCATCAATAATGTAGAGGGTAGGCTCGCCCTTGAAGCAGTGGTAGAAAGCCCTCAGGTGTCATGGAGCCGCTCCCCTGGATCAACAACGTAGACCTCTGAATCATCCCACACCCATGACCGCGACTGATAGGCCTCGTTGTAACGTATAGTAGGGCAGAGGATTACAATATGCTCCAAGACACCGAAGAAGGGCCCTTCAAGTAGGTCGAGGATGAATGCGGTTTTCCCACATCCTGTCTGCCCACAAACAATTGCCGAACAGGGACCATCTGGAAATGTAAACTCAGTTTTCGGTTTCATCAAAACCTTGTTAGTAGACTGCGCTGACGAGCCTGCCATCTTTAATGTTACATATAAGCGTTCAATGCACCGGCCGCCTGTGATTTTTTCGTGATCTGTATGGTGATACCCTCAGTCGCATTCTCCACGGCCCTACCACTACCGTGCAGCTGGTCGTCATCACTCGTCCTTAAGTCGAGCCACAGAGAATACTTACTGGTTAGGTACTCTCCTAGGGAAACGTCCGATATTTCTAAGTCTTTTACTGCTATTGCTATACTGGGGTGTCGTTTGCTCGTTGCTGCAAAGGCCTTCTTCACCTCATCACACTGCTGGTAGCCACGCATGCCCTGGGCATACAGCTGGTTGGGGATGCCCTCAATGGTCACCTCGACCTTCATAATCTTTGGGTTGTAGAACGACTCTGTTTTCCTGGCGAATGAGGCGCCCTGGGGGTCATCAAAGAGCAGTAGGATGCCCTTCATGCTACGAGCCGGCACGTTCAGGTTGATATTCCACAGTGTATCTCTTTTATTGTATACAAGCTTCCTGTGGCGAAGAACTCGGTCATACAGAATCCAGAGCCGACCTGTGTACTGGGTGCGTATCATGCAGGCCAATTTTGTAGCCTGCGTTGGTGTCGCCTGTTGCGTGAATTACGTGGTTGTAGTCTGTGGTAGAATGGCATGTGACTCTCGAGGAGTTCAAAGTCAAGCGAAACATAGAACCTGTTACCATAAACATCGGCTATGGCCAGGTCCTCTTTCTCGGTCTCATCCTTGTCTCCTGTCCCCATTCGTATCTCAGTTGTGTTTCTGTCATCTGATGTGTCAGTGCCCTGATACTGGAGGCCCTGTCTCTCCTGTGCAGTCCGCCACAAGTCGTGGTAACAGTGGTACACATCACTGTCATCAATAGACATGACCTTATTGCCAGAAATCTTGATTGTCATTTTCTTGACCACAGCTCGGCCCAGGATTTGCACAACGCTGTGGTTAAGATCAGTCGAAGTCAGCGTGATTGTAAAAGTCAGCCGTGCTGTCCCTGGAACAATGACGTCGTCTGCGCCTAGATTGGGGAAGCGAACCAGCAGTTGTTGGTTCTGGTCAATAGTGCTTGGATTGTTTGTAACGACTACAGACTGTCGCATGCCCTTTACCCCGAGAGGTTCGCGTATCCGGCGGTGTGGGTTTAGTTTGCTTCCGTTAGTACTCGTCATGTTGTATTCTTAATTACACATATCTTTAACACACAAACATGGAGTTTGATAACCCAGCATTTGACGACCCAGATGAGGAGACTAACCTCATTGACGAAACTTATGATACGTCGAGTACGACTAGTCCACCATGGGCTATTACTGAAATGCCTGATGGGTTAACAGAAGATCATGTGGGTTCCAAAGAAGAAACTGAAGTCTTAGTTACGAGGTGGGAGAATTCAGTGTCTAAGCATGGGCTGCAGGCCACTCAGGAGTTTATATCGTCTCAACAATGTGACCTTTTGGTTAAGTGGGGCCGAGAATGGCTATGCAGACTCAGAGGGGTGAGCTGGTCCACAACCTAGCTAAGATAACCGAGATAGAAAGGGATATAGCCCGACGGGAAGCTAAAATGGCAAGCTTAGAGTTGGCAGGGAGGGAAGGAGATCCAGCATGAAAATTGCAATCAAATCAGCTGGCAGAGCTAAAGGACCTGCGGCGTGTTCGTGTTGAGGCTGCCTCTGTAAACCGTGAACGTTTGCGAACCCAAATTAACCGCATCAGGGAAACGATCAACAGACTTCTTAACGAGGACACAACGCTAACTGAGCGTGTACACACTCCGTTCCGAGAGCAGGGTATAACAATCGCCTCCATACTTACTGTGATTGCATTGGCAATCTCGACCCTGGTAGTTGCTTTGACGGGCGGAGGGAGCACTAGTCCAACCCCGGCACCAACGCCGACACCAGCTGATAAGCCCGGTTTAAAGGAATGGATTAAAAAACAGCTGAACTCCTTGGCAAACGTCCTGAAGGGCCTGGCCGGTAAGGCAGCAGCTGCCCTTCTAGGAATCATTGGCTCCATCGTATCATGGATGCTTAAGTCAGCTGCAAAGGTGGCTGGTTGGATGGCAGAACATGTGTGGGCCACAGCTGTGGCGGTGGGGGGAGTTATCCTGATACTCCGTGACTTACTACGTAGCAAACCAAAGCACAGCTAAGCCTATAGCGATTCCGCCTATAATAAGAGCGGTTTTCTCATCCTCGTGCACCCCACCCAGACTGGTCTCGGCCATAGGGGCCGGCCCTGGAAAAGGGGAGTTCCATATCTGTATCTGTTTCTGGCGGAGGGTCAAAGCTTCCTCTATCTGGAACCACTGGAACCAAGTTGAAATCAGCATTGCTGACTATTTGCTGCTCCTCAGTCGCGATGGTAATCAGATTGTTGTACCCAGCATCGTTTCCAATGGCGAGGCTCATATCAGACGGAGCCATGTACAGGCCCGTTCCAAACACATAATCAACCTTTGAGGAGGCATTCTGGAGGACGCCGGATGGATGAAGGAATGTCCACTGGAGAGTTGATGGTATCCTCAACGTTGGCCTGAAATTGCTTTTGGGCATCAAAGGACGTTCCAACACCTAGTATCTCTGAGCGGGTCTGCGTCTGAGCACTAAGAATGACCCAGACTTAGGTCCGAGTGCTGTCGTTGATCCGTGAGATACCTGGGGATGTGAACCCCTCCGATTTTTCCAGGATGAAGGTGCTCCAGGCGATGTTTGCCCATTCTTGGTCTTGCTTTATGAAATCAATGTGCAGCTTGCCGCCCTGGAAAACAAAACCCGTTGGTTGATTTCTCAAAGGTTTGCCTTACGGATTCGTAGAGGTGGGTGTTTCCATGATGAGTGATCACCCGTACCTTGTGTGTTTCAGGGTCAGTAAAGTATATCCGCCCTAAACCCTGGTTGCCGCCTGGCATCCTCCAGTCGCTGTTTTCGTCAACCCCAAACTAGTGGCAGAGCTGGTGGTAGATTCTCTTGTCAAAGGTATTGTTGGTAGCTGACCATGTAGCGTCATCCAGCAGTGCTATTCTCAGTTCGTCTAAAAGTCTCCGGATTGTGTAGTAGACGTGGAACCTCTAGAGGTTACTTAGTGCTGGGGAATCAGATCTGAGGTGGTCCAGGGCAGAAACTCCGCAGCCGCTTGTTGCACACCATACAACAAAGTTTACCTGGTTCTGCCAGTACTGCATGTGGTTGGTTCTCCAGCCAGCTACAAGGCTGTCGTCAATTATGTTTGGCACCACGTATTTATCAAACAGGTTGGATAACTCTACACCAAACGCATCTGTGATATTATCTGATTTTACCTGGATGAGGAGATGTGTCAGACCCTTGCGGGCAACATGGGGTAGGTATACCGGCCCGTTTTTGTACGTTTTATTCGTATTGAAACTAAAGGCTTGTTTATTCATATTGCTATGTATCACACTCTGTCTAATGTTCAAAGCGGCGACGCTGTGTCCCTGCAAAATGCTATTGACAATAGTGCAGGTGATCTATACGTAGGTCTTAGGTCAATCACGTATACTGTGGGTTGGTATAACATTGAATCAGATGTGCCCCTTCTATGGCTGCCAGATGGTTCTGGGTCAGAGGGGTTTAAACGTTCCAGTCTCCCGCCTGGCCTCTGGAGCTTCAAGCGTATACAGGAGAAATTTGAACTTATAAGTCAGGATACTTTAGGTCCTAGTTTGGAGGTTAATGATTCAACTGGGATTGTTACCCTCTCAGTTCCTCCTTCTGGGTCTTTACGATGTGACGGTGTGTTAAAAATATTAGGTCTTGTTGCCGGTCTGGGTAAAGAATGGATTCCTTCAGGTTTTCACAAAGGCGTCTGGCCCGTGAACTTTAGCATCTTTAACCCACTTTATATCCGCCTCGATCAAGTCAGTACCACGCACAACATGCTTGATAGTGCGCCCACTACGCTTCTTGAAATTGTGGTTTGTGGGGGCTGCTCCTTCGGTGATATCCAAGTGAGTGGTCGTTTGGCCATGGGGCTAGGTGTCGAGACTCACAAAACTCAACCTGTGGATATACCATGACATGTGGTGGTAGGATCATTCGTATGGGGTTGTCTTCTGGTGTTGGTGCTGATACTGGTCCTATAGCAGTCGTTCCTGTTATTAATGGAATGAATATAGTGGTAGGAATAAATAAGCCTGCTGACCAACGGGCTGTTGTAATATCTTAAGACCAGCCTTTACAGCTAGAACAAGGCAACGTTATTAACTTTTATGCAACCACACAAAACAGAGGGGCGACTTGGTCTGTAGCTTCACTTCTAATTGAACTTGACTTGTAGACGTATAAAGCAGCAGTATGAAACATCAACAAACGACTGCACCGTTGAATCGGGAGCTGCCGCAATGTGGTCCAGGGCAATCCTATTGGCTGAATGAGATCAGTCTTAAGAAGCAATACCTTGAGAAAGAAATTGAAAAATATGGTGCTATGTTAAAAAAATATAGGTGTGCAGTAAACTCATTGGACGCTGTAGACACTGCTTTAGTTGCTGTGGGTATGTGTCTTGGCGCAAGTGGTGCGGGTCTGATGTCTACGGTGGCTGCTGCCCCAGTTGATACAGTCTTAGGTGCTACGGGGGCTGTGTGCGGGCTGGTTGCAATCGCAGGCAAGATCATTAGCAGGCGGCTGTCGGTGAAGGTAAAGAAGCATGACCAGATTCAAATTCTGGCACAGAGCAAACTAAACACGGTTACAGATATTATTTCGGCGGCGCTTGAAGATGGCTTTATCTCAGACGATGAGTTTAAACTCGTTTCGGCTGAGATCGAAAAATATACCCGAATGAAAAGCAACATTAAGGCTAAGATGTTGGCTAGGGCATCTCCACCACCCCCACGGTAAGTACAGCTGGCTGACTGTCCATTTAAAGAGTGGGGATTGTTGGGTATAATGGAGGCGGTGATAAAATCTTTCTGCAACTATCATACCAGAGTCAAATAAAATACAGACCAGTGGGAGACCACGAGGAAGGGCTGAGTTGGAGGAAGTGACTACTCCGCCATCATAGGGCAAAACTACTTCAGCAGCTATAGTAAGAAGCTGACTGAAAAAACTAGCAACGAGGGTGTTTGCTTCAGCGTGCCCTGCCTCTGGGGTAAGACTTTTGAGGAGGTTGCAATTGCGGTATTGGAGAAGGTGTACGACATCAAGGTCTACGGAAATAATATCTATATTCAGGGTGGCGCAACGGCCTACTCTCCAGATGGCTTTTGTGTGCTACCTATCCGGCGGCGGTGTGGCCAGGGGGGATGGAGTTGATGCTGTCTGTCTGGGGCATCCCGAGGAGATTGTGCTGCTTGAGATAAAGTGCCCGTATACTCGGAGTCCTGGGAGGATAATTCCGAATATGTATAAGCCTCAGGTTCTGTTGGGGCTGCACCTTAGTTTGGTGGCGACCATCGGGGTGTTTGTCGATTGCGTTTTCAGGTTGTGCTCTTTTGAGGACCTGGGGAGGGCTGAGGCGTATAACCATGTGTATCACAAGGATCGGAAGAAGTATAAGGAGACGGTGGCTTGGGGGTGGGCGAAGGTGGAGGGGCTTGAAGACGGCGACTATGGCGCTAAACCGCAGGTTTAATAATTGCCTGGAGGTGAAAAAGGAGCACCACAGTCTTTGGTTGGGGAGACCGAGTGGGACCCCGGAGAGGCCGACAGGGGCTTTCTACTGTTGGAAGCTCTTTACGATGAGACTGATGACCGCTCGTCCTGATCCCGACTTTATCAAGAAGAACTACGCTAAGGTTGCCCAGTTTATACAAGACCTCGACTGCGTGAAAAATGGAACTTATACGGGTAGAATGTTTACGCTTAAGGACCTCTATAGATAAAAACCTTGGAGGTTGGTAGTATACATGGTAGCGGCTCCCTCTCCCCCTACCCCCATGTGGTCGTGGGTCCCTCCCCCCTGTGACTCATGGCTTCCCCTTCCCCTGCGACTCATGGCCTGCTGAGAGGGTCACAGCTTTAGTAGTATAGGTAATGGTGGTTCTCCTGCGATTTCGTTGTGACTCATGGCTGCCCTTAACCCTGCGACTCACAGCCTACTGATAAGGTAGCAGTTTAAATCCTTGGCCAGCTATTGGCAGCTCTTGAGACCTTAGGACCCGAAAGGAATAGTCGAAGTGGGTAAATGATGCTCTGAAGTGGGGGGATTCCTTATCGTTGGTGGGTTGGGTCTCTATTTGGAGGTGTGGACTGGAACCACCATTACCTATACTACTCGCGGGTCACTGTTTGCTAATATCTGCGAAATATTTATACAATGGAAGACACTCACATTGCATTCACAGTGCTTGTGGCACAGAGTACAGCATATATCCATAGTTTTAATGTTTCATGAAGCTTTATCACATAGTTTATAGATAAACTACATGAAATTCATGCCCGTCATCGAGCAATAACATAAAATCAACTAAAGCACATGGGTCTGTTGATCGAACTTCTTGGGGCTCGGGCGACGAAAACCCCGGATTATTTATCGGTGCACAACATTTAGTAGAAATACACTTTTGGGCGATATATGCAATGTTCCACTTTGTATGCCCATTCAAGTGATCAAATACAGCCTATCAGATCATTATGATTCATTCGAGCGTAAAGCAAAGAGCGCTCACTTGAGCCTCAGCCCGAGAAAAATTGTGAAGACGCCACCTATCAGGCGCCGTGCGATGCTTTGTCATAACGTCCGTGGAATTTTCTGATTATTTCGGAGCGGTTTTTAAACTCGATGTCCCTGTCAAGCCAACCAATGTTAAAGTCTACCCCCGGCCAGTACTCAAGTCCAGGAAGGTTGTTGACAATCTTATATCACCTTCAGCAGCGCGAACATTGAAGAGAATAGTGAGAGAGGCGAACTGTGTTCAAAATGTCTACCCGGGTAATATATCAAGTTATTTCATACTGAAGTTGTTATTTTCGCTATTTTTTAAGCCTGTGTCCGGCGTGTTTTGGCAGCAGAAAGGCTCTGCGAAGCGACATTTTCCCCGCTCTCATCAATCGCAGTGACGTCAGCCAAGTAATCCAATGTGCTGGTGTTTATATCGTGGTAGCGCCACCTAACGATTGCAGTGTATTATAATAAGCGAAGCTATCCCCTCAGAGCCACTCGACGTAAACCCTCTTAGCGAAGCTATATACTCTTTGCGTAATGAGCTTAGCCAAATAGTCCTATCAATGTATGCGTCAACAGAAATTGACATAACCACTTCCTACGAGAATATAGTATGCGCAGGTAATTTCTAGCATCACGCCTGTAGTGGATTCGACTGTTTCCTGCAAGAGTACGTGTAATATGACGCATGAGAACGTGAACGTCCAATATCCATAGAATTATCGATGTAAAAATAACGATTGCGCGGCTGCTAATTGATTGTCAGTGTCCGTGTATTGTGCTGTTTATTTTTTGGACATAGTACGAGCAGTTTGCTGCTTGCTTCTGTGATATGTAACCAGCCGTTGACGAAAACTGCATTCGTGATAATTCTTGCACCCCAACAGTATGTGCATCGATTTGAATAATACATAATTATGTCGTAGTTTGCCTATTTTAGGGTCACACGTACTGATGCTATATATTTGGTATTGTGTCTATTGCATACTCCCGTAACTGACGTACGACGCTACATGAATATGTAAGCATCACATGCAAGCATTATTTTCTGACTCTAGCTCGCTGTTATATTTCCCCAGTGGCTTGCATATATGCATGATTGCGTTTGTAATTGAAATTCATTGGAGTACGTTCAAACCGCTTATATCATTGCAATAAGAATTTGAACATCAAATGAAAGTGAACATCAATCAGTTCCAGCTCCGTCTGCCTGAGCACATCTATGAAAGCTGGATTGATTTGTGATTTGACTTCACATCCGATTATCTCATGATATAGAGTGTGATGATGATGATCATAACGGAAGAGTTTCATTCACCAAAACTTTGCTAAACTGTAAACTCAAGACAGACATCACATGACATATGCGGGTATATCAAATCGTGTTATATTGCACATGTTAAGATGCGCCCAATGTATTCTCGAAGAGTATTTTTAGCGGAAAATGGCGATTTGATAACTTATCTGTGATAACCCCCAAGGGTGTATTTTATTTTCTGGGATGTCCTTTCTCATATCTGAATGCTTAATATGAAACAAAATATCAGATAAATGACTGGTGCTTGTCACGTACACGACGCGGCACTGTACATATATGTATGTGCGTATGTATGTGCTTGTGTCAGCATTAATGTTATTAGTTATTTGCGAGTGGCGGTATATATATAAATATATATATATATATATATATATATATATATATATATATATATATATATATATATATATATATATTTATGATATCAATATATATATATATATATATATATATATATTATATATATATATATATGTGTATATACATATATATATATCGATGTACATAAACATATATATATATATACCTATATATATATATACATATGAATATATATGTACTTACATATATATGTCGACATACATGTACATATATATATTGAAATATGTAAACATATATATATATATAAATAAATTTATATATATTTGTGTGTATTATATGCATATATATTTATTAGTATACGTATTATTGTATGTATATTTCAGCCCCGTACCGTCCACATTATGCACAATATTGATCTTTACGTTCAATATTGTACTCATTGTATGAAGTAGGTGATAGTGAAATAGACCCACCCGAGAACGTCTTCATCAGTTGCTAGCTGCTGTGTATGTGCTGGGCTGCTGGTTGCTAGAATAATATATATCTGGGCTGAGCTTGCAATAAGCGAGTTCATCTTGCTTACTTCCTTGATGATAAAGGGTTTCACGTCAGCGACCATGGAGGTTCCCCAAGTGTCCAAATGATTGCTGATGTTTTTAAAGGTAAAGTAGTAGCATATACAGGGAAAAATCTAATATGATCGGATGAGTTTTGCACATTGTGTTACGCAAACAGATGATCAAATCTGCTTCTTTAAAAACACTCTCACCTCACCTCGCAACTTTAGATTTAACCCGTAAAGAACATTGCGAGTAGAGATGAATTAAGATTTAAGGACTAGTTGCTGCATGATGCTTTATGTATAAATTAGTAATTATTACCACTGTCATAGTGAGCCAACGAGAGATTTATCCTGAGGGTGCACGAGAAGTTTCTGGACTTGCGTCGACCTTCGATGAACTCACTGTCCTTATTATGGAAACAGTGGTAAATCGAGTTACGGATGAAAGAAATTGTATCAAATATGCGTGCAAATATTTAATTTGTAATGACTTAAAACAGATATAACCCTAGGGGATAGATGAGATTCGATACCAGCTACTTCTCATCAAGTGGCCTATTCCATATAATATATACGGGGGAATTAAATGTGATAACAGAATGTTGTCCCCAGCAGTTTGTCGAGTAGAGACACTAACTAGTTGTTGACTGCTGGCACTTTAACTGATATAATGGGAATTATTTAGTGTGACACTGGTAATTTGTATGCATATTGAATGGAATCGTAACGTCGCAGATTAGGGCAACTAAATGCACTCATTGGCCCTATTTATTTGCAAACAAATAGATGACAGAAAAGTGTGTTATCATTCTATAACCCACGAGGTTCGCCTTTTAGTTTCCTTTCCTATTGCTCAATGATGTTGTATTTGACTCCCCTAGCGGGCTAGTGATAAGTGATAATTTTAAGGGGCCCTATTATGTGGTTCCATATGTGTCGTATAATCGGCATGTTTGCGTGGGAGTGGCATACAGATCATCGAATTGCTTGAATCCCAGAATTTGCTCACAATCGTACTACGCAACATCTCTATCAGTTTTGCCGCATTATTCATGTTCCCAGTAGCAGCATCCTGAGCAAAATCACATGCGGTGTTAAGCTTATTGATTTTAGCTTCACTTTTTTTGAGAATAAATGAGTTGCTTAACGTCGTTGTTACAGCATTGTTAAATTGAAATGTGGATGATTTATCAAATGAATTTGGCAGAAGCATACCCACAGAAACGGTATGTAAAAATATAATTCCATGCTATTATGAATTGTGAAGACGAATCTTAGTAATTCATTAAAAATGAACAGCTGGATATGGCCTTGTTTTTTATGGGAGCATTCTGGGATTACTGCCTGTCGTGGTTAATTTACGGTAGTTTTTGCTTTTGATTAAGTATTTTAACAAAGAAGCATCCTTTATATGAATTGTCCTGCCATGGTGCTTGAATTAAAACTCATTGAACATACGTAGGTAATCGTCATGGGCAATAAGATCGACCCCTCCTTATCATTGATGCGTACTGTGCTTAAAATATTAATGGTATGGAAAATGTATGATAGCAACATATGTTTGACTTATCAGAAATTATATTAATGGATAGAGTGGCTTAATTTATGGTTATGAGTTAAAAATAATCCTCCACGAGGTTGTCACGTATTTATTCGTCCGAGGTACTTTTTTATATAACGTGATGTATAACATCATACATAGCTTGCATTTTAAGCACTGTATGCGTGCATGAATAGCTGAAATAATTTTGTATATGCTGCAGAATCTATTGGAGATGTCGTCCATACCTCATCAAGAAAGTTGCGGAAATAGGCTGAGAATTATTAATCATATTTGTTTTTGCCTTCTGTAGCATGAACCTCCCACAGAGTGGTTCGCCTGTAAATTCCGACTGGACCCATCCGTAGGAGCAAACGAGTGTGGTTATTCGAGAGGAATCTTTCGAGGTCAGAGAGTCTTTTGTTCCAACTTGTATTTTCCGTCACTGTCAAGGTATGCTTGACCACCTTTAATCAACGGCTATATTAGGGGACAAACTCGCTATAGTACGAAGCAATGTTTTCTTATGTCATCTAAGGTTTGATAAGCTTGCAGCCCATTGTTATTTGCTCAAAAATAGTCAAGGCCATTCATATTTATGAATTTATGAAGATTTTGATAACCCGGTTGCAAGTGGTTAAAATGTTACAATTTGCACCTGTTTCATAGGACTGAATCCTGACCTAGAAGTTATCATTGGCATAAATTGGTAACCCTCCAAAGTCAAGCGACATGTGTAGTCAGTTGCCAAAGATTGGCATTTTGATCTGGTTCAGTATTGTTCACGACCTCTGCTCTTCAATATGTTGCTGTTGTTACTGGCTAGCACTTAACGTAACCGATTCCTTGGGCAGATTTCTCTTCTGGCTGACTGAAATTTGCCCCATAAAGCCATACGTTGAAACACCATTGGATGCCATTTCAATGTGCTTTGGCACAGAAGGGATAACAATATTCGCTATATCTAAAACCACTACTGATGTTGATGCCGAGTTTGCCTAAGATATCAAAGCATATATATAAAATATGCTCAGTTCCGGTCTTTTTGAACCGGTTCCCGTTGCAGTGGTATACTGTGTCGCCTTTCGACCAACGGATCATGGGTACCATACCAATATGTGAAAACATCACTGACTACTCATGACTGAGTGATTACGTTAAATGACAGTCTCATCTCTGAAAGGAGAAGCATCCGACCCGGTTTCTCAATAGTATCGTGCTTGACCTTTGTCCGTCAGCATGGGTTTTGTAGCCCGATCTGGGCATAGGGTTTGGGACAAGTGGGCGCTGGCACTTTTGTGAGGAGAAGAAAGAGAGAAAGGAGAAGCATCCGACCCGGTTTCTCAATAGCATCGTGCTTGACCTTTGTCCGTCAGCATGGGTTTTGTAGCCCGATCTGGGCATAGGGTTTGGGACAAGTGGGCGCTGGCACTTTTGTGTAGCTGTCAATTGTTCAAAAGTATAGAGTTTGACGGTACACCAACACTCGTGTGTTATATGCTGCCAAGAAAGCTTAATAGATAAGAATGACCTGATTAAGCAGCTAGGATAAATGCAAATGGTGATGGAAAACATACTAATGGAAACGATTATCCTAGGGCAAGTCACAACCAGCCGATTGACTGGACCAGGCCATTCCAGCCTTTCGTCTAGGCGAAATCCGGGCCAGTAGTGTGTTGCAGATATGGCCCTCAAAAAGCACAACTCCGCTCAACTCATTGTCCACTGACAAGGGTCGCAACCCACGGCCAACAGGTTTCCCCCTATTAATCGCCTCTTACGACATGCAGGAGGATACATAAGGCTTATTCTACTCCCGGGCTCACAGTGGGAACAAATCAAATCTCCACCTGCATCCTCATCCATCACCGTTGTAACATCACCTCGTTGTTGACGCAAAAGTAACGCAAAACCCCTAAGATATTTGGCAATTAGATTTATGACGTCGTTGTTGATGTATAGTGTTCTTCGTACGATTTATTGACTAATTGATATCAAGTAGTTATGCAGTGCATTGTTGAAAACATACGAGTACAAATGAGTTTTGCTCGCCCGGTGGAGAATTAGAAGGCTGTACATTTATAATGATTATTATAAAATGACCAACAAAAGAACTTTGATGAATGCATATGAGATTTTCCGCAGAACTTCCGTCTGCGATGTACATTATCCGTGCTGGTGTTGTACATAGAGTGCACTCAGCTAAACTCTACATCAGACGAACATCAAGATAGAGTACAGCATTCGTATCACCTCAGAGTTGAGCTAAATCAAGGCGTTATGATAACATTGCACACGCCATGAGTTCTAGAGGTAATCATAGTGAACGCAATCATAACGGTTACTCAGTTGTCATTCACAAAGCTGACAAAAGAGCTTGTAACCAAGGACATTAAAAAGCGACTTGTGGATGCACTTTTCAGCATATACGGATTGCAGCCATGATGCTTGATCTTCTTTAAAAGACAGTAAAAAACTACATGTCTTAGAATGATTCATATTTTCTAGCAAAATACCATATCAGATGCGCGTCACACCGTCCTAATAGCATTAATCCTGCAAACCCGTCTTAAATAATTCATGAACTACCGCTAATTATGTAAGGGTTACAAGGCAACCTGAAAATCACAGTTTAGATCGATGTAAGGATTCGAGGTAAATACATTTGTATGATAATTATAATGTTGGCGAACGATGTAATAATTGTTTCCACCATGAAACATTTAGCAGTTTTAAGGCACTATGTCATTAAATCATATGAGTATTTTAGCATTGTAACTAGAAAACTGCCTAGGCTTTATCTACATGAGGCAGTTGACTCCAATGGCGTCTTTCATATTATGGCAAATGATCACAGATAAACTGATATATCTGGAGCCGTTTCTTATAAAGAATCTTAACTTGAATCGACTCGACCTGAGTCTGCGATCGTCAGGCCGTGTTCATAAAACAATAAAACTCCGGTAGCAGCCGAAAAAGATTTTTGGTGATAATTTCACATATAAACCATCGCGATAACAGTTTGTTTCTACAGGAAATATGTTATTAAGTGCCCATGTGACAGAAAATGTAATAAAATGGCGAAGAAGACATTTTTTATGATAGTGTACCGTCGTTATCGTTGGTCAAAATAATAGTGAATAGCCTTGAACCTGGCTGTTTATGAATATATCACTCACCTTTATTCAACCAGGCTCTACAATAGTATATGATATCAAGTATATCATTGTTTACCAATTGGCCACGAGCAGACGCTTTGTTAATGTTATTCTTGAACATGAGGACACCAGCAATGCGATCCATTGTTTATTTCGGAGACGATTTACACTTTTACTTTGTCGAATAATGGGCAAAATAATCACAGGTAATGCACACGAGTGAGAGATAATTCGATCAACGATGCTTGTACTAGTAACATCCTAATTCCACGATGAACACACACACTTTCGTCCTATCCTTGTTGTGTTTTGTCTTTTGTCAGTCCATTGGAATGCGTGCGTAGCTAGGTCACTGCCCGTCATTAATCTATGACTTTGTTTTTGTCTTTGACGGATTTATCGCCACAAAACCTCGTCGTTGGTGTGCACCGTTTGAAGAAGGAAATTGTATACTTCGGGGCATTCAGTATGTCATGCATGCTATCATGAAATGGATACATATTCTTGTGGGTTTGGTGTCTGCTTTCCTTGAATTCAATACTATTGTAAGTAAATCCTGGCGTCGTTGTTCTTATTATAAAGCTTAAGTAATTTAATTATAGAATGACCTAGCATAAATGCTTATTGTATTCATTCGGAAAATGCCACCCCCTCTGATCATCCCATTACATCACACCTACTTAAGATCTCGACTTCTGCAAGCTGCCTCGCTTTATAAGAAAGGGCAGCCTTTTCAAAACGACCCGTTTGGTGCGAAAGAATTGCCCGCTTTCTTTTTTCGAAAACAACTTGCAGCTTAATGAATTTTCAGACAAAGATTGTGGTCGTCATCGCTAACGAGTTGATTATGTTTTTGTTCATTGTAAGAACAATCATGTTCTTGTTGTCATCTCTGCAGGCGTTTTCCTGTAAATACTGTTGGACAGCCATTTTCAAGTTTGAGCTTGCTATCGTAAGACAGCTCCCTTGCCGTCTCAGAGTTGAGATCACAAGGAAGCTTGTGGACTTAAGAATCGTTAAGAATACTGCCCCTTGTTTATTGCACACGATAGGGACTGCCGTAAAGTTTACTGCGTCGAATAAAAAGCTTTGCGCAATATCTAGTTAATTTTGAAGCTGCTCAGTGTCCTGACATATATATATATATATATATATATATATATATATATATATATATATATATATATATATATATATATATATATATATATATATATATATATATATATATATATATATATATATATATATATATATATATATATATATATATATATATATATATATATATATATATATATATATATAACCTGAACGTGTTTGACCGCGATAAAAGTGTCGTCTGTTACATCGATCCTTTTCTGAGGATGCTTATTCAGTATTCGAACCGAATATACTACTTGATAAAACTGTAATCTACTGATGTATATTCTTACTGAATGCTGTCATTGGCGATGGATAAGAAAGGCTGTATACTAATACTGAGTTGCAAACTACATTCACAGATCACGCCTTTAGAAGTGGCTTAATACGAGGCACCATAATATAATAATTTTGTCATGAGGTAATTACTTAAACACAAAATGGAACGAGCAAGTCACAAAAGATCAATGTTAATACATTACGCGTACTATTAAATAATTTCCTCGGCCTAAATGTTTAATGTATTTCAAACGCAAACGACGCGACGCTCGATCTAGTTTGAACCTAATATCATTAAAATGCGGATATTGGTGGATCTTCTCATCGTACGCTTACCATAAGCGAGAGCGATTGCACAAGCCAGATGGCTATTACAAAATTCGGAGAACAATTATTGTACTTACAATTATTCCAAGAAGCCTACATTTTTAGGTCTATAAAGGTTTTTGGCTAAGTAGGAGGAGGATGGACAATACCAAATCAACCATGTCGCAAAAACGATTGATGAGAAAGTGGCGTGTTTTCAGATGAACAGTTTGTCGAAGGTAAAATAAGCTCTGACCAAATCGTGCATTAACTAGGGGGTCTGGATGGCACAATCGGCAACGTGGGACAATTGTGCTGTAATGTTTTCTCATGTTCCTATGAGCGAATTCCATACTATGAATTTTATGATGTTCTTTACTCGTTCTCAACACAATAATAGCTCAGTATTTTTCAGATTGATGTCAGCGCCCTCAACTCAGCAATGCGTATAACAAATAGTTTATCAAAGAAACTTTTTGTTTTGTAGTGGACTATGACCAAATCATTGATCCATGATGTCAAGCTACCCGTAGTATTTCCTCATACCATCTTCAATACTACAAGCCTATTGAAACATTTTCTATTTACAATTGTCGGGTGCTTGCGAATGTAATTGAATACTTCCGTCCTTAGTTCAACATTATTTAGACTACACATTGTGCGAACGAAGTACAATAAGAGAATTCGTTTTAAGCCAGAAAAGAGCAAACACAATAACTGTGACACATTCCCACCAAGAGGCTCGGGGGAGCCAAAGGATCGCGTTTTCGGCAAGTATATATTAGTCTTAGATTTCGTCGGATTGAGCGATTTTGCTTCCATGTATTTTACGACAAATGCTATGGTCAATGCGGTTATGGCGATGCAAAGGATACAAGCAAGTTGTCATATTGACGTAGAAAGAGATAGGCATTGTGGGCTGTTGCTAATGCATTCCCTGCGTCGACATGTAGATATAGCAAGCGTCAAAATTCAACTACATTCAACCAATCGTTACTCTAATAATGCCAAATGTCAACGGATCAAGGGCAGTACAACATGTCTAGGCGAGTTGATTGCAGCTGTCGGGTGTAAGCAATAAGGATTAAGTCAAGTGGAAGGAGCACGAATATTTCACGACATCTAGCAGATACTACATTTATACCTGTCTCTGCAGGTGAACGTTGCGAATGTCTGCTCGGGACATTTTGTGCGCTTGACAGACAGTACATGGACTGTTGATTGGTCTGTAGTTCACTAAAGTGTTCAAATGAATTACATATGCTGCGATAGACCCATATATAAACCGATTTGTCCTCAAAAATCACCTTTTTGGGAAAATTTCTAAAACTCTGGAGCACTTCCCCTGTATTGAACTATCAGTTACGGGTAATGTTTTATTAAAAGCTCTCGCACACCCATCAGCTGTAATATACTACGCTGACGATTATAGATAAACAACAATACCATATTGCTTATGTGAGTTGACGTAATGCTGCGCAAATAATGCTCTATATGATGTCTGCATGAAAATGTTGTGCAAAAGTTATCGAAAGAACTGGCACAGAACGCTGCTTTCTGTTACTGAAAAATATGCCAACTACCGACGTTCAAATGCTAAGGTTATAGATATGGCGCATGCGACCCCACTCGCAATGCCCTCTTCAGAACCATTATAAAGGATTTTCGATTACGTCCAATTATGTGTCCACATAGTGCCCGACGCGAATTGTTAATGTATCATAGAGGAATATAGCAGCAGCCAAACTAGCCTTCGACAGATAAGTTACTTAAATAAGAGTTAGCCATTGTGCTATGGTTTTTGTGTTTTCCTTAAGTTCAAATAGGTTCGGATGTAAAAGCCTGCCATTTACATGGTGAAGAACAATGTAAAGGGTTGTACATAATTGAACTCAAATAATTGCGGCATGTTCATTTAACTAAACAAATGATAATCATGATACTGCCTTACTAGCTCACGTCTGGCTCTGATTAAAATCAAAAAGTGTTAAAAGTCAGGAGAACTATTTGGAGCAATCGATCTACCATGCCGTCAACATTAATTCATGAAACAAGTATCCATGTTTCATATCTTGTAAGAGCTGGGAAAAATATGTCGAATTCATTGCTGCATTTACATGGATGAAATCGCAGTGCGACAATTTCTAGGCAACGTAAATTCATAATTGGCGTCTTGTTAGATGGCGTAAATACCCATATTACCATGATTTACTTTCACGGCCGCATATGAAACCACAAAAAAAACTATCCAGAGACGAGTATACTATCCGTGAATGAGAAGGCATCAGTTTATACCTCGAATGTATACTAAACCATTCGGAACACTCTAATCTACCATTTAATCTTTTGATATTGCATTTCCATTGACCGTGGGCTCGATGGGAAACGATCAGCGCGTCTATATTCTAATAGCTACCTTGTTAACAGAGCATATTCTTCAATCATGATTCATTGATTCACAACAAAAGTATATTTTGTTTCCGCTTGACTGAAGTCATTGCTGTCCAATTCTGAAAGCAAATAGCAAGCACCTGATCAAACAAGCTTCTATTAATGAAACCAAGCTTTCTGTAGCAGTTCTGTGTATTATCCTCATGGCGACTATATTGATCATGCAGCAACAAATCGCAGATATAACCAGTAAAAGTATCCAGAGACTTGTCTCCATCTTGAATTAGACTGAGGTCTGTATCGCCAAAGTCTCCTCGTTTATATACGGAACACTGAAATATACCATTTAATCTGATGGCACCATTTAGGCTGACTTTTAAGATTGGCAGGATACACTCCACGCAGCAGTAAAACGTGTGTTTTGGCACTGCCACTTGACGTAGTGTGGTCTTAGTTGACCATCTTCAGCGTTCAATATGTGTTTTATCATCCCATCGATCAGAGGCTCGTGACGTGCTATTACTGAGAACATAATATTAACGGTTTATCATGGTACCTTTGCCAAAATTATGACCTGACACGATTGGACATGAAGTCAGAGGTCCAATAATCCCCCTTCTTGCGAAAGCATATTTCACAATCATGCCAGCAACCGTATGAACCAATTGATCATATAGCGTTATAGCGATGCGTTAACTGACTGCTTGTCATCATTGGTAATGTATATTCAAAGCTTAGTAAATATAATGTACTACAAATTCAACAGAGCCAATTAACAACTCTATGACTTAACCTTTTGACATAGCTGAATTAACATAAACCGGAATAAGTATGTTTTTGTCATATATTGATTGATAGGTTGCGATGAGTACATTCACACTGTGCCATGCACTGACAGCAAAGATCACAACAGAGACTGATAAGCATAGTGCACAGCATTTTGACCTGCATATCACATGTCTCAGCCAATTTATCTTATAGCAGCTGACATTTGCATAGCAGTCGTCACATCACAAATATGCATCAACGTTGTAAACAGCTTCATCATCTCTTATCTGATATATACATTATCTTACAACAACGACTAACGCTATTGTATTCTTCAGATGTACCCTTGTAGGAATACCACGTAGATGACTTCTTAACAACCACATAGATGTGATTGGCAGCGTCGTGACAGTTGCCTAGACATGAGCTCACTGCGGTTTTCCGGTGTATATTTGATCAGCGTCATTTCACATCTGCTTTTCAACCTACTGTATTTGCGCACAGCCTAAATGTCGTCTATAATTAAATGAACGTAGAGAAGGTAAACAAGCTGAAGTGTGTGTTTCAAGATGATGCTACTCAGAGCGGGACAGTACTAGGGGAGCAACCGTTGACCATGCATGGTTGATAACTGCAAATATTGCTATCAGCATGATTATCAAATAGAATGATTAAAATAGAAATAGCAGCCATAAATGAAGTAAAGCAAAGACAAGCCTGATCATGATTGATTATTTTATTGCTTAACCCCCGCTGTCCATGTGGACGTGGAAGCACAGCATATACTTGTCAGCCGAGCAATATCGCGAAAACCTATGCGACGCGATAAATACTAGTATCAGACTGAATAACTCATCATCAAACATGAATGAAGATCATATCCTACACTAAAAACTACATGACACATTATAAACTAGCTAATCAAGATAAACACTCGCAGAAGGAGATGAAAACAGTTAAGTGCGCTATGTTTATTTTGATCGATTGAGATAATCAGCATGCAAAACAAGGTCGTTTCGAAGAGCAATCGCGTCAATCGCATGGTCATCGACTAGTTCACCCAAATGGGAAGGACGCATGTCATACATCTACATATCACTTTTAACACACCACAGTATGGTATGTATGAATCCGCCTTGTTTCCATGTAACGTAACTAAAGACGATAATTAAGATAATTAAGAGTCACCATGAAACCTACTGACAGTGCGATTCCCAGCCATTGCCCTAGAAAAAAAAAATGCCGGCTTCAGCGATCAGATGTTGGAAATGTAATGATACGTTGCTTACAAACATTTTTCACCACCGCTCTTCCTTGCAATCCTCGGAGTACCGTTGCTTTGAGATCAAAGAAAGCAGGCTTTTCACTGCTTTATAAATCAGCAATTGACCATATTAGACCTTTCATGCTGAACGAGAAGCGCTATTGGATGAAAAAGCACAGATTTAGCGTGATACAGTTAATTCACTTTATCTCTTCAAGTAGCAAATGCCTAAGCCTCTTTTTAAAGAAAAACTGATTGGATAAATGCAGTTAGCAATTCTCGATTGTGTTATAGTGATGAGTTCATATGACATTAAATCTGTACGGAATATAAGAAGTTATGAATATAAACGTATAGGGAACATCGATTGCATGCTTAGTTTATTTGATCCGAGATGCCTCCACAAATGTCAAAGGTTCTCGAATAAACATGATTCCCTGCGTGTGTTGCGCTCGCTCAATTCTTGTCGCTTATATTACAATACACTGAATGATTGCCTTTATTCGTTACTTTCATACCGTGCCGAGATAACAAAAGTTGGAAGTACATATATTATATTAGTAAAAATAGCAACGTAGTGAATAGATTGCAGGACAAATAATGGTTCTTGCCCTTAACTAATTTAATGTTTCAAAGCGTTTAGTTGGTTAAACAAGAGCCCATTGTGTTTGACTCATTGACAGCATCTTCCATTGTCTGCTTTCCAATTTTTAAAAGGACGGCATGAAAATGTTGTATCATCGAGAGTAGTATGTCAAAGCATGTTGGTTGGGCTTGAAATAGTATTATATTTCTTGTCGCTGTGACCTTCCTCTATATTCCCACCAGATTTATTCTCTATAGAAGCTTATCACACAACGCCGAATGAAATCGGACAAGGATGCAGACACAATAATTCATATACATCAATAATTTACATACGGACACGTATGCGACAAAGTGGAAACAAGTAAATATACCATTCCTTTAATAAATGGCTATTATTCCTTCATATGTAGAAACCAAAATTCGTTGTTAGTAAGACCCATATCATTATGAACATCTGTGAGAACGGTGTTTTGTCGCTAATAATCTATAAATCTTCGTTTTTCGAACATGTATATGGTTAACACGATTTGCATAAATTGTCCGATGCAATCTACAATATAAGGACATGATATGCAGGGATGATTCTTTAAATAAATGACGGAGTAAAAATAAATGAATAATCATAGTACAACTATAGAGCATGCTCTGATTGTTTGCCTTAGGTTCTTCACATTGTTACATGTGTCAAATCAATGGACGGAAACTCATCGTTCATTAACCTCATTTTTGGTGACATTTATTATGACTCTATCTAACTCACGTGCTAATCATTGTCCAACTGGTGCCCTTTTCATTGACACGCCGCAACACCTCATGTAAATAGGTGGGAGCTTACAAACTTGTGAATATCATATTTGATGTGAAATACATTCGCTGAGCTTGTTTACTGAGAATATATACGTTCGATAGACTAGGTCAATATGACGTGCGGAAGGCCAGATGCATGAGTTAAGGTGAGCAGAAGGAATCAAGCCTTGTTTACATAAAATCGTTAACAAAATATGGAAATGGCGCCACTGTCAATGAAGTTGCACAGGCTAACCAACACCATGACATGCAAGCGCAGCTTATTGAAGCGGTCTCTTGAAATTGAATAGCATGATGAACGAACGAATAATGCAATACAAATTCACCGCATTTGGAGGCACTACATTCAGCCCTGTCCGAGTGGTCGGAACTTTGAAAAGCGTTCCATGGGCACATCCTTAGCAAAAAATATAGGGACAACCTATTTCATTTTAGTTCACTCATCACATTAGTATGTCAACTGAACGAATTACGTGCTGTGATGTTGAGTTCCATAAATCGCGTATCTTGATGCAAATATCAGTGTTGACCAACAGAACGAAAACGAAAACAGTACCTTTATACACTGAGTGATCATTAAACAGCCAACGGCGATGTGTCTATGTTTACCTCTTGTTATGCAAACAATATCTATCAATAAACAACATTAAATCGTATAATGGTCTAAGCCCGGGGGGAAATCATTACCTAAATGGACATTTAGTTGGACGAACGGTCAGCAGATAACTTAGTTGTGAATGGTACTTATTATGATTACGAGAAAAACTGTTTGAACTTGGTTTTATATCACTACAACTAATAGCTGTGTCACAGTGAATTCTCGGCAGAAAATCTACTCATAAACCGAATATACTACTTGATAAAATTGTTATATACTGATGTATATTGTTATTGAATGTTATCATCGGCGACGCATAACCATGGCGATATACCAATATTGAGTTACTAGCCACACACAGAGATAGAGATTATAAAGTGATACTTAAAGCTTATCATTAGGTAATAATGGAAATACAAAATGGAACAAGCATGTCGTGATGGATAGATATTAAAATTATGCTGGATACATTAAGCATTATAGTCAGTGATAAAGGAGAACGACAGTGTTCGCGTCCTAAATGTTGAATTTCCAACGACTTTTACTTTAAGCCATGAAGCTAGATTATGTTTTAACATAAAAATTTTAAAGTTTTTACAAAGCGCATGGTTAAATGTTTTCATCGCATTCTTACCATCCACGAGTGCAATTGCACAAGCCAATTTGCGATTAAACATTCCCTTGAGCAGTAATGCTACTAATAATTATTCCGGGGCGCCCACATTGCTCACGGTGTGCCTATATGCGTTTTGGCTTAGTAGGAGCAAGATAGATTGCACCCGTCCGACAATAAGAGGAAGAGACCAAATCACTCATGTCATAAAAACGATTGCTAGGCATTAAGAAGAAAATCGTTTGATTTAAGATGCGCAGTTTTGCAGTAAGATGGCACAACAGGCGATAGGGCACAACTTGCTGTAATGTTGTCTAGTGTTCTTGCCAGATTCATATTATGAATTGTATCATGGTCTTCCTCACCAAAATATGTCTCAATATTTTTCAAATTAATGTCAGTACCCTCTACTAAACAAATGCATGTTACCAATCATTTATCAAAGCAACATATATTTATTCATTCGACTATAACCGATTATACATCCACAGTGTTTCCTCGTATTATCTCCATGGCGACAAGGCTATTGGAATATTTTCTATTTCAAATATTCGGCTGCGTGCGAGTACGAATAAATACGTTCGCCTGTGAATCAACCTTATGTTAGCAGCAGCAGCAACGACACATTTAGCGAATGAAATACAATTAGCGAATCATTTCTGAGCCAAGAACATATTGAATGAAACAATGTAGAAAGGTAGGACGGATCCTCCTCCTAGAGCGATCGGAAGTGGGTTTTTTGTCCTGCGTCATTGAAAAAACTGGAACATGCGAATAAATTTGTTCAACGTATGTCGAGTGATACAAACATATTATGAGGAGAGGTTTATAGGTCACTGAGTGGCAATTATATATATACAACAATACTATATTGCTGGCTTAAGTTGACATAATGGTGGGCAAAGGTTTGAGGTCAAAATGATAGTTTGATGGGAAAGTTTGCGTTCAATTATGCTTCAGTGAAGTGCACAACGCGAATAGCAAAACAAAACTGTAACAAATCTAGCCTTCGACAGACTAGATTGCCGAGATGCGAGCTGGCCAAGAAATTGTGGTTATTGTGGTTTCATGATGATCAAATAAGTTTGGATATGAGAATTGTGTAAAGTATGTGCTTTTCTCTTGTCATTTACAGGGTGAATAGCTATGCAAAGTGCTATGCATCAGTTGACTCAAATGATTGCGGCATGCTAATTAACTCAACAAATGATAATTCATGATACCATACGACAGAAAAAACCTCTAGAGAAGAGTCAATTATGCCTATCTTGTGTTTGCTTGACTTATGTCTTTGCTCTCCAACCCGTGTTTGAATTGTTGACCGCTGCAACGCGGTTTTTGTTGCGACGTTTTATTCTATTTTTAACCTCTGCATATCATGTCGAAGCCCATTCATATAGCAGTATTCACATCAAATGTAAGCATTAACTTGTTTATGTTTTTGGGAGAAGCTTCAGGGTCAGTCATCTGATATGTGCATTATCTTAGAGTAACGACTGACGCTATCTCATTCTTCAGATGTGCCCTTGCAGGAATACTAAGCGGATGACTTCTAAAGAAGACCAGTGTGTTGTATTGGAGTGACGTGAAAGTGGACTGGATATGGACTCAATGTGGGTTCCCGATGAATAATTTGATTGGCACGTCTGCTTTTCAACCTATTGGCATGAACGTAACTAAATTGCGTCTATAACTGAGTGACACGCAGTGCGTCTTAACTAAGAATATATGCTTTACCTTGATACGCTGGTTTGCAGAATGTTTGCCTTGCTCTACTAAGGTACCATATTAAAACAATTGAAGAATAGAAATTACCGAGGATGTGAGATAATCTTCAAAGGAAACTATTTCACAATCACGCACAAGTGCGTTAAGAGCTACTGGGCATTAATCGCACCATCGTGCACTAGTCAACACTAATGCGAGCAATACATATCATATATCTCTGTATTATTTTTAGAAAACACATGTCTCAATATGTCTACCATTAACGTAATTGAAAAAGAACAGATTTGCTGTGAGACAGCACAGTTTCTCTTTACTACCGAGTCTATGATGTTTAAGGGATGGCAGTCAAGCAGTTCTTCTCCCAAAAATGTTTGTTGCAGTTGCGTTTCAGCGATAGATGTGGAATTAAACGTGGGTTCTGTAAAACGTATCAATACATCCGACCTTATCAAGGCTATTGTATAACGCAGCACACTTTCACAAAACAGGGTCACGGTTAATTGCCTCGATACATTTTGTAAGAAAACGTTAATGAGCTTACAAAGGGGACATATGTGAGCAAATAATAGCTGAGTGCATCATTTACTCGACACGCGTCCTTGGGATATGGGTACGGCACAAGATTTCGGACCGGAGGGTGTTTACCTAGGTGGCAATATATTGAATGAGTGATTAAACGACAAACAAGACATCATCAATGCCCGCGGTTGCATAATGAGCAATGCCTTATTAGTCTTGTTGTGGTATCATTTAACAGAGTGAATACATTTCTGCATACACTAAATAACTACTTATTAAATTCCAAGTGAGAAATCATATACATTTCTGAATATTGATAAGATGCAAACATTACAATAGCATCAATAGTGATCATATGTGTAACTTTGGGCATCATTACGTCAACATATCTTTCAGTGCAGTTTTAACACTGCGGTATCGATTTTTCTTAAACATTTATTTAGAAAATAAGCGTATAGACCATAAAACCTTTCTGCGTGGAAAACTAAATAAACAAGTCTGAATAATTCACCATCAAGCCTAAACGGCACTTGGTGAATAATGGTGTCATTTACGAAGAACACAGTGTACAATATATTTTACCAAATTAATTGTTCTTAACGCCTTGTACCTCTTACATATCTGTGCATAATTTTGAAGATTATCTTACATCCCCGATAAGTTATATTCTACAAGTTCTAATGTGGTAACTTACTGTAGTAGGTCATATACTCCGCAAACCTTCGCACAATCTTTAGCCGTAAACGATTGTCATCAAGTAAAGCTCAACTCATGCTAGGAATGTAAAAACAGTATTTGAACCAAATCACACTGCAGTGGTCTTCTGGCCAAGGTTTAACATTTGATTGATGACTCCGATTGCAGTTATTCATTCTTATACTTGTATTTATTGCTTCTCATAAACTTTTGCGACGTTACTTGGCTGACAAGTATATGCTGTGTGTTCATATCTACCTAGGCAGCGGTGGTTAAACAATTCGATGATCAATTATGATCAGGCTCGCCTTTGCCCTACTTCATATATTGCTGTTATTTCTAATTAAATCATCCAGCCTGTATTTGATAAGCGTGCCGATAACAATATTTACAATCATGAAGCATGCATGATAATCGGTTGAAGCCCTAATACTCTTTACCGATCAATATTGCTGCATATATTATACAGATATTCATCCGGTATAATCATCTATATTTGTAATTGCTGATACAAAATGAAAAGTTCTTTTAGATGATTATGCCGATGACAGGCGAATGACGTGCATCAGTTATTATTTGGCTCCACGCCTTGCGTCTTTATAGTTCACACGTTCTAATCAGAGTGAAGCACATACTCTAAGTGAACGCCAAGTGACGCCAAGGCAAACTCTAGTTAACGTTGTGAGAAGGGTCATCCTGACACAAACTCTAATTTGTTAAACTACTTAACATTCAATTAATTACAGACGCAATTTAGTTACATCCATGTGCAAAGCCTTGAAAAGCAGATGTGAAATGATGCCAATCAAATTATTCACCGGAATACCTCTGTGAGCCCATGTGTATTCAACTGCCACGGCACTGCCAGTCAAAAAAGTGATGTTGTTCAGGAATCATCTACTTAATATTCCTGCAAGGACACATATGACAAAAAAGATAGCGACAGTCGTTATTTGACGATAATGTATATATCACATAACTGACCCTGAAGTCATAAACACGTTTGTATACATTTATCATGAGATGTCCGCTGCTCTTAGGCGAATAGGCGTTAAAATGTTATACATAGGTTAGCAACAGAATACAACGATGCAATAACGACTTCGTTGCAGCGACAAATAAATCAATCACGTAGTTGTGCCAATCACATTGGCAATGCTTTGTGTAGCGTGTCGTCCTAATTAATGTGCCGTTCCGGTCAGTTCCAGACTCGCCAATCTACCATTCATGTTAGCCCTGCTGAACTGCATAGTCGTAGCCAATAGAGGTATATTACAAAGTAGTCTGGATGATAAAAACAACAAATCAAATCAATTGTGACGGATATGTTTAAACTGAACGACTGACATTGCGTGTTTGCTATTCATTTGTTACTGAATTACACGCCAAAGTGACATCCAACTTTTGCTTTATTTCCAAAAGCATTATATGTGAGTCAAAAGTTTCCCTACACTTGTGTAACAAATCTTTATATTAGAGCATTCTTCAAAGGCGTTCAAGATTTGTAATTTGTAAACGGAAGGCACCTGTAACAAGCATAGCGGGGATAATGTTACAGCATTACTGACGACTGCCAGTGTTACATTAACCTGGTCGTAGTTAACCTGGTCGATCGACAGCGACGCTCTGTAGGGCATTTTGCGTTCTATATGTGATCACATATTATCACATCAATCATAGGCTCGTGACAAGGTGTTATTCTAAAACAGGATTTTACACGTTTTGCTGAAGTACTAGTGTAATGGACACAGCAAAAGAGATCCAATATCACCACTCTTGCGAAGGTAAAGCATGCAGTTACTGCAATAACCAGAAGTATCAACCGATTACATTGTGCTAACGCAATGCGTAATATGACAGCTTGTCATCATTGGTGGTGCATATTCAAGGCCGAATAGCAATAATGTTCTACAAGGTAGACATGAACGATTAAAAACTCCACAATATAACTGTTCGACATAGCTGAATTAAGCAAAACTTAAATATATAATTTTTATCAAATAATGACGAATGTGTTAAAATGAACTCATCCACAATATAACAAGTAATCATAAAGTGTTATGCCGGGATCAATGTACGGCAGGATTTTTTAACGAAAGCCGGCCCACCTGATAGTTTTAGCAGCTTTAAATTGGTTCATATATTTAAATTTATCACCACTGTACAATGCGATTGATAAGTAAGCACCTCACATATATTAGATGAGAAATGAATGGTTACAGTATTTTTACGCGCCACAAGATGTTAACATAAAAATAAAATAATTGCAAATCAAAGTGCCTGTCATGAAGTGACAAATTCTGTAACACGATCCCCGCTTTGCTTGCTAACAATGATTACAACAAACTGGTACATTACTGCTTTCGTAAAATTATCCAGTATGCAGCTTTATTTCACCGGTCTTAGAAAACGTGGTCTCATTTTAAGCATTTGGTTAGCTAAACCTACTTTATTGTTACTCTGAGTCGATCAAATAAATGGATAATTTTCTGTGACAATGTATTTGATTTATTGGTTTATAATTCAGCATACTTTGTGGTATACCTCATTAGCAAACAACTATGCAGTTAATGAAGATAGCAGGAGAAAACATGAATGGCCAAAAAACCCAATTAACTGCGTGTTTACATTGTTGGCTTCAGCAAGGCGGTTGTTAATGAAACGTTTAATTCTTTTGCTAAGTCCGTCTATCTCATGGCAACTGACATTTTTATAGCTGCATTAACATCACATATATACATAAGTTTGTTTATGACTGTGGGAGAACCTACATGGTCAGTTATCAGAATATATCTTATTCGTCAGATATGCCCTCACAGGTATACTAAGCAGTTGGATAATAAATAACGCTACATGGGCTTACTGTGGTTTTTTCGGTGAATAATCTGTACTTACTTTCGTCAACAATTAAATGAACGTAGAGTATGTTAATGAGCTAAGTAAGCTTAAAGATGATAATTCTCACATCAGGACTAGTGCCTTGGTGCCACTTGTCTTTAACTAAGATAATATGCTTAACTCGGATTATGACCTGTGATATATATAGGCACTCCGCGTCACGACCCTAATTACCCTGGTGCAAAAAGGTGTACATTCCCACCATAAGACCACAAATATAGCCTGGAATATGCTGCATATATTATTGTAGATGACAGAGATACATTTTGCCCTCAAGACGTGGACCCTAAAATAAAATCATATACCGATGCGCGTCATGCACATGTCATCGGCATTATCATCTCAACGAAATTTTCATTTTGTATCAACAATAACAAATATCGATGCTTGAAACTTATCAATATCTATATATAATCTGCAGCATTATTAATCGGTTATCAGCCCAAGGAGAGCAGCATTTGATCATGCATGCTTCATGATTGCAAATATTGCTATCAGCATGCTTATCAAATACCGTATGATTCAAATAGAAACAACAGCAGACTATGAAGCAAGGCAAAGGCGAGCCTGATCATTATTAACCATTGAATTGCCTAACCCCCACTGTCGAGCTGTCGAGGTAGATGTGGAAACACAACATATATCTGATTCCGAGAAAGTCTGTGCGATGCGATTTATAACAATATAAAACTTATCATCGAACATAATTGAAGATCTGTATGCCCTACATTGCAACATACATGACATATTATTAGGCACCTGCTGGAAGCGATGGTAATAGTTGAGTGCTTTATGATAAATTAGATAGGTTGAGATAATCCGAACGCGAAACAGTTATTACAATTTGTTTTGGCCGAGTTATTCAATCTTATTTTTGCTTGATGTTAAATTGGACAAGAACGCCATTCAAAGCCTGTTACATTCAAAGACAAAGAAGCCAACATCGTCATAATCTTCCGCTGGGTTCATTGGCCCAACCGGCTACTCTAAGAATGACGGATGACCATTGCAACAAACGTCGCGTTGGCAGATTATGTCGTATTCGCTTGATTGCCCTCCTAATAAACGTAGCACATTCCGAGGGCATATTGTAGCGCTTTATATTCACTCGTTAATCCATCATAATGGTACTAAATGCTATTGGAGCGATCAAAGAGATAGATGACGGTATTAAACATTAGCTTATGCTGGACGATCACTGGAGAGTGATATGTTTCTAATACTGATTGTGTTTTTACATTCCTATCATATACCAAACTTTACTTTACGACGATCCTTAATAGCCCAAAATCATGCGCTGGTTCGCAGAAAGCGTGACTTACTCTGTTAAGATACCACTCATAAAATTGTAGAATATAATTTATCGGGGATATTGTGTAAACTTCAAAGCAAGCGATGTATTTCACAATTACTCACAAGTGCGTCGATCGCTTGGATATGAACTAATAAACACAAATGGGAACAATACATTTCACATATCTCTATATTAAACAGTAGGTTATGTCAGAGTCCCATTAGCGCAACTAAAGGAGAATAGATCGCCTATAAACTTTAAAAGAAAAAGGATGGCAGTTGAGCAGTGTGTTACAATATTATTTTTTTCAAAACAGCCACAGTGGTATTCCCACTCTTGTTATATTAACTGTGGAAAAGTTTTTTGCATTTGCATTTTTTCAGCGATAGACGTAGATTGTATATGTGGGTTGAAAAAGATAAGCCGGACTATATCAACGGTATTGTAAGACGTCTACCGAACCAGGTCCTTGTTAATTGCATCAATGCAAAACGTTAATGAGCTGTCGAGGGGCAGAATTACTGAGGAAATTCAGATATCACTTGATCATTTGAGAGCAAAGCATGGTTGAGCGTAACTTTGTCCTCAGCACGCGTCCCTAGGGTTTGGTTTTGCCGCAATTTATATTGAGTAAACCATTGCGCAAAATGTCTGAACGGAGAGACATCAGTGACATATTAAATGGGTTTAAATGATTCACAAGTCATAATCATCATCTAATGCATACATGAGATATCGTCGAGGTAATATAATCCTCGCCGTCAGGTGAAAAATGAACAATCACTTGCCTATCAACTTGTTGTCGGTATTAGTTTAATGAGTGAATACATGTCTGCGTATTGTTTTATATTTTAGGATGCTAGCATTTTGATTAAGCATATAGCATAAAATAATTATGATATGTTTTCCCTTGCCATCATTAAGTAATTATATTTGCCACTTAATGTTGTGAATTACGTTATCGGTTTATATTTATCAGAGCTTAAGAAATAAAGCTTGGAGACGAGATAAATTGCGCCGCTTGGGAAAAAATATATGATCAAAACTGAATAATTCATTGTCAATCCTAAAGGACATTGAATAATGGCAAAATCTGAGAAGAACACTGTATGATGCATGATGAGCACCGGCTTGTAGAAAACAAAGAGCTTTGACCAAATCGCGTATTACATCTGAATCGCATACATGTCAAGATTGGACAATTGATATCGCGCTGGCCTCTTCCTTAACAAGCACAAAACGCTCATTCCACCATTAGATAGTTCAAAGGGTATTGTTCTAGCACCGTCACTGATATATCAGAATCATTGATACATACAAGGCTTTCAGTTACATTACAATATTCAGACACTGTTCAAATGCAGATACTTGAGGGTGACATCGCGAGACTGCTGACAGTGCGATTCACCAACGTTAAACGCGGAATAATCGTTGGCATTGTAGTGATTCGTAGCTACGAGTAATTTTGAACACTTCTCTTCTTTGCAGTCCTTTGAGTGTTGTTGTTTTAAGAAAACAGGCTTACCGCTACATAATAAATCAGCACCCTAATTGCCCATATTAGACCTCTCACGACAAGAGCTATTGGATGCAAAAGCACAAGTTGAGTGTTAATTTACTCTATCTTTTCAAGTAGCAACTACTTAGCCTCTTTGTAAAGAAACACTGCTTTGATAAACACAGTTTGCAATTCTGTATTGTGTTGGATGTATGAGTTCACTTAACCTTCATTGCCTTTTGAATGCAAGGAGTTATAAAGATACACATATATAGAACAACAATTGCATGCTAAGTTTATTTGATCCGGAATACCTGAACAAATGTCATTGGTCCTCTAATATACATAATTCCTAGCTTGTGTAGCATTTACTCAATTATTGCCGCCTAGATTACATTACATGTAGCGATAACGTTTGTGCGTTACCTTTATGACGTGGCGTGAAAATTATAAGTAGCAGTATAAACGACACATGATATCAGTGGGCATATATTAATGTAGTGAACAGAGTGCACGACGGATTATGGTCCTTACCGTAAACTTATTTTAGGAATAAACTTCAATAATGGTATCATATCAATAGCGATTACTTTGGGGCACCCTATTCCTTTAAAAAATGATTTTTTGTTTTCGTCTTCTAGTCTTTGAACTTCCTGCCCGGCAACGTTCGAATTATTCGACCGGTGACGTCACGTTCGTTGCTCGATGCTCGCTGATCACGAAGGTCAACAAACTTCGCCATTTTCGTCACGGATCGTTGATGGTTTATATAAAAGTTCTTCACAGTTTGTTACACAGTTTGGAATATGCCTTATTGTTGTGCGGTTGGGTGTAGAAACAACGAGGGGTCGGGTAAGAGTTTCTTTCGGTTCCCGAAAGACCGAAACATGCATAAGAATTGGATAGTAAAGGTGAAGAGGAAGGATTGGATGCCGACTAAAACAACTGTCGGTTACTCCGACCATTTTGAGAGGGACTTCTATGAAACAGAGCCCGAGTTGCTACGAAGTCTTGGCTTTTCAAAACAACCTAGGCTTCGCCAAGATGCCATGCCATGGGTGTGAATCAGGGTCGAGTGTAACGTCTAGGTGCCTTTGAGAAAAATAGCAAAGATCATTCAGTTTTCTTACATAGTCATGCCTGTGCATTTGTGTTTGATTGGCAGCAAAATAATTTCTTATATGAATAATCATACGACCCAAATGACATGGCCGTGTTTAGGCTAAGGCATCACTGGTGAAGTAATGCCCTATGGCTCGCTAACAGATGTTTAAGTGTGATCTCAAAATGCTTGCATGATATTGCTTGTTTATTGTTTAGGAATTTGGATACACTAGATACTGTTTTTAATTGGTCCATTTACAAGAGGAGTACACTTATGTCGTAGGACCAATAAGACACAGTCTGTATATAGATATATATCGATATAGGTGATTTTGATCCCTCTTTGGGAAATATCATTGGTGTACAGCTGGTCGATACTGAAACGCATGTTGCCTCTGTATGTAGGTGCTACACAATATCTTGTATTTTATTTTCAGGCTCGCGTAATGCAGTAAAATTCTAAACATCTCCATTATACAACTTTAGCGCTTGACTGGCAATGCATTGACAGTTAATTGGTATGGGATTTAGTCAGAATAAAATCACAAACGCGAAGAGACCCATTTATCACTCAAGTCGATCCCATAAGAATAGAATTATGTATATCCCTCTTCGTCTCCGAGATACATATCCCTGCTTGGTGAACGAAACGTACTTAATATTTTTTGATTGCAGTACATCCCGCAAATCTCTTATTGATGCCACTATTACATACATCTGCTCTATTAGAAATGTTGTTCGTTGCAATCTTTAATTACATGAAGAGGATGTTTTGCATGGACTAGCTACCGCCATAACAAACCATTTGACAAACAATTTCATAAACCTGTAGCAAACACTACTTGTGTCTCTATCCAAGCCGCGTCATTAACAAATTCAATGGGTTGGGTCATACAAAACTGCGTATGTAGCATAACCTATTCTTAAATTTATCGTGCTTTGTGTTAAGCCAGCAGTTATTATTTTTGTTGTTGCTTTCATAGCAACAACCGAGGGCATGATTATAGATTCATAATACTTCCATTTCCGTTTTATACGGTCACATGTGTAAGACAGTCAGGAAACAACATTAATCGTACCTGCGCGATGATACTGCTTCCCTAGTGGGATATTGTAATCATATTTCTTTAAATTGTTTAACTGTTATTTAGATGCTGAGAGACATAACGTGGATCAATCATTTGCGGCCTCATTGCAGCAGTTGCTATCAGCAACTGTGCTATCCGAATAGGTCTCATATAACCGTAATGGTCGTTAACCTAAAACGCCATCAAAATTGACTTAGTATACATTCCATTTGCCGTATGTGTAAAAATACAATGGTGTGCATAGATGACAGACGGAATTCTCTCATTTCTTGTAATAGATTTCTTCATATTATTATGGATCAAATATTGCATAAGTGGGAAGAGCAACCCAGTTATCATCAAAATTGCTTTCTGAGAGATTAATTTAATAATTATCCTCATCAAAGTCAGTAACGTGCTGTTTGATGTCGTGTGAATGATATTTCTTGTTTGAACCTCATTGATAGTATTTAGCCTCATTTGGGCCATGCTTCCATAGTCACATAGAACGTTGTGAATATAAAAATGATGTGTTCCTTCGATTAGATTTAAGCAAACGACTCTTGGCTATTGTCTGGCGGAATAGCCAATGTGGAAAGCATAGTAATCGATCTTGCCGCAGCGATCAACCAATACAATAATTCTATTATGAGGAACAAGACGGGTTTACTGATCTCATCGAAATGTCAAATGAACAGTTATTTTGCTATCAACATGGTTCAAATGTTAAGCTTTACCTTTCTGGTATCTTTGCGCAAATATCCTGATTGATACTGAACGAAAAAGTACGCGTAGCGTCATACACGAATACCAAGTGCGGATAATGTTGCCAACTACGAGTTGTGATTGCTTCTTGTTGTGCAAAAAGATGTATTTGCAGTAAATTGGCTATCAATAAATTAAATTTACTCCTTAACGGTGCGAGCCCGTGACTGGAGCAGTGTGGTAATGTCTACCTGTATTGGCTTACAGATAACGTGACAGTGGATGGTGCGTTGTATTTACTATATATTTGTGACCCGCGCGATGCTATGGGCGCTTCAATTATTTTCAGTTATAGTTCAGTCACAGACTCACCATAAATGGTTTTGCCGTTTAAGCAATGTGGCAAGATTGAGCGGATCACAAAATTATGTACCGGACAAGAACTGAGTTGCAATTGAATAATAGTGGACGTCTTACTATTAATGGAAATGACCATTGGCTTATCACACTGTGATCATTAATATAATAATTCAATGCACAGTGTCCTTTAACAGAGGCAAGTTTAACTGAATACGAATGAGGTACTTCTCACGAATTTTTTCAACTCATATACCAAGTTACTTAGTCTGTTGCTTTTTTGTGCATGCCATAAAAGATGTTTATAAACCTCGACAGGATCCAGGACACACTGCCATTAAACGGGGCGCCTGTATAGTGAAATGCGGCGAGGATAATCCACATGAACAATTCCTAAAGCGTGACAAGAATAGAAATCGGTCGACATCAAGGTTACTATGTCTTCCCATACTAAATCACATAGTTCAAAAACAAAGACGACGATATTGAACCTTTGCTATTTACTGTAAATCACCAACAAGCCGCAGCACAATGATTCGATACGCGTCGATGACCATGAACATTCCCGAACAAGTCATTATTGTAACATAGAAGATATGACAACTGAAAGGCTGCGAGGTTTACATCAGTATAAGGAGCTTTAGTTTGACAATTTACAAGATTATCCGGGTAGACATTGAACAATGGGACAGATGAATAAATGACGGCTTATTCACTAGGGCTGTGAAGTGAGCGGTGACAAATCATCAATCAGTCATCCGTTTAGTATTCCCGACGATGAAAGTGCTCCGCTATCATTATGATAGTCACTCCACGGATCGGCTGTTTTTGCATGATATGTAGAACATAGCGCACGCATATCTGGAATAGACAATTGATATCGTTGGACAAACTACATCACGTCACATCATGAGCATCATTTGCTGATGCTGGGATGTTTACTTGCTAAATTGTTGATATGAACTCACATCAATTTGACGGCACTCTTCAAGTTTCACAATTTGCATCGCATTCTTCTTTGCTTACGGCACTCGTGACACAGAAAGCAACGAGTGCGCAGGTCAGCAAATGTATTTACCAACATCAACATTCAATGCTATACATCAAAGCAAAGTGATACCCTCCATATTCAATTAAGCTCTGTGGAATAAATGTTGAAGCCATGGTAATAAACACTTCTGATTATTTCATCCATGACTGTGGTACAATGGAGCATGTACTGTAAGAAATGCTTACGACGAATGAAGATGATCACTGGGTTCTATAAAAGTTAAAACGTATAGGTGGATGCGTTCTCCGTCGAAACGTTGGTTTAAGCGTTCAAATCCACGTTCTGTATGGTGTTCTAAAAGGTGAAATGAATAGATAGGTTATATTCATGTCATTCAATGTGAACACTGCGAGTTAAATATTTTGTGAATCCAAATATAATGACCAAATAATACGTAGGTGTTGCTCATGTCACAACCATCCTTGTTAGTAAGTATAGACTAGATAGTGTCGGACGAGCACGAAATTGTTTCACCCATATTTATATTTATGTTCTTTATCACACATATATGTGCGCCCATTGAATCAATCGCTTCAGATTTATAACCCTCTAGCGCAGGTTGTCCAAAGTGTCATCTTTCAAAGCTTGACTCCAGACGAATTATGTTGATTTAAAGTGTCTTAACTAAATTCCGAAAATACTCAGAACCGATATTAATGCACAGCACAGATTAAATAACAAAATATTGCTCTCCTGACCTGGGTGCAGATGACGTCATTGTCTTTATCATTGCCCTGAGCTCCGCAGCGTTGTCGAGCGAGCAGTGATTATGAAAACGACAATCATCTATGATATCCTGCCTTTATAAGTCGATGTTGTAGCTTAAAAGTGAAAATAATTGTCATATTTTCAGTATTTAACGGAATGTATTGTATTTCTCTTAGGCACAGTCACGAACAGTAACTTCATTCGAACTCACAGCGTCAATGAAATAGCTAAATTCATCACAGATATGAAAAACTGGGAAATTGTCGCATATGTCAGTGAAAAAGATACACGAGAACCCCTTTGTATCTGTGCTTGTATTGCCACATATAATATCCCCCAATATTTGATTGTGCATCTTCGATGTCGTCAATCGAATTGATTGAAGACTTCTATCTAGATTGATTGAAGACTACCGTCTGCAATGGATATTCGCTCGTTTTGCACATACATTGCACCCAGCTAAACACTACATAAGCCGTACATCACAATAGTGAACAGCATATATACCCAAAAGAGGGTTACAACAATGAACAAATTCATAACGGTCACACAGGAGTCCTTCACAAAGCCTTGAGGGCCGTACGGGGCTGCGGCCCGTAGAGGGCCTCTACAAAATAATGTCCCCTACGATGTTGTAGTCAATTGCTTTACCGGCGGTGTTCGTGCGTTTTACAGGTAGTTCAAATACTCTTTAACGTTTTTTTTATATATTATATATTTTTAATTCTGACAAGTGTGCCCTTCTTAAAAAGTGCCCGCTGCTCAGTTATTGAAATTCCTTTGCACTATCGAACAGCTGTTACACATATATTGTGTACTTGATGCATGTTTTTATTGATTTAAGAATTGCTATACAATACGTATTTTATAGACATAGGAAAAACCAAATTGTCTAATTAAATCATCATTTATTTCATACACCGACAGCAAACGTAATTATCTAAATAGATACACGTAACATGTAGCAAATTACAATGTTTACACATACAACGTTCTTACAAGCCAAGTGCTCATTGCTATTCTATTTTATAAAAAATAAAAAGTTAGTAAGTGTTATATATCAATTGAAATCCACGCCTCTAACTATACAGTTCCATATAGTTTCCTATGATCACATGATGACAGTAATGTGTACTAGGCCGGAACCTAGGGGTTAAAAACGTATGCAATTGAATGTATAAACGCCTCAAGGACACAACAACGCTGTTGTATTGAATCAAACTGGGACTGTGCGAGGCCCGCATGGGGCCCCCTGGGAGCCCATAAGGGACAAGGGGATCCAAACGGACAGCAAGCCCTTAGAGCACTCGTCAGAAAACTGACTGCCTACTGGCCCGGTACGGTCTCTGCAGACCAAACATCTTTTAAAAATCTAACAGGCCTCACACATGACAGCGCGACACGCCGTAAGGGCACGCAAGGGCTCGGGGAGTATTAGCCCATACAGGGTCGTACACATCCCGTAGACAGCCCGTAAGTCGCATTTGACCTAGGCATACGACACGAAGCTAGAACGAGTAATAACCTAGTATCTTTAAGATGCAGATAGTTTAATCTTCTCATATGCGAATGCGGTTGCACACGCCAGACGATGATTAAAATTTCCCGAGCAGTAATGCTACTAACAATTATTCCGGGGCGCCCACATTGCTCACGGTGTGCCTATATGCGTTTTGGCTTAGTAGGAGCAAGATAGATTGCGCCTGTCCGACAATAAGAGGAAAAGACCAAATCACTCGTGTCATAAAAACGATTGCTAGGCATTAAGAAGAAAATGGCATGATTTAAGATCAGCAGTTTTGAAGCATTATGGGCATGATATGTGTTAATTCGCACATCCAACTAGGTGCCTGGATGGCACAATCGACAATGTGGGACAACTTGCTGTGATGTTTTCTAGTGTTCTGAAGAGAACACCACGCCCGTTTTACGTTATGGTTTGTTGTGATGGTCTTTACTCTTCCTCTCCCAAAAATGTCAGGGTGTTTACATGACCACATTTTCTTGCTTACTTCGTTTTCCCCGATATAATGTTTTTGTGGGGCAAAATCAATAACTGTGACACATTCCCAAAAAGATGGTTTTGGAGGCGCTGAGTGAGATATCGTCAAGTATATAACAGCATTCAATCCTTTGACAAATCCTAACAGCATCGTATCACTACGTCGAATATTAGATTTCTTCCGACTAATTGATTTTATTCCATGTAATATATACGATATATATGGTCTCCGCGATCGTATGTTGATCATCGCTGTTTCAGTGTTATATCTTACTTCGACCGTAATGTCATGATCAATGCTGTTATGGCGATGCATAGCATGCCAGCAAGTTGTCATAGTGACATAGAATGCATCTTTACTTTAATAAGGCCAAATGCCAGTGAACTCCAATTGATCGAAGGCATTACATAGGTCACTTTATTGCAGCTGTCAGCTGTTAGCAGTAAGGACTGACTAAAGTGAAAGGCTTGAGAATAATTCACGATATCTAAAAGATACAGCATTTAGACCTGTTGTGGGCTAGACTGGCAGTATAGTAAGACATCTAACAGATGCTGCATTTAGACCTGTGTGTGTAGATGAACGTTGTGTCTCCTCGGAACATTCCTAGGATTTAATGGGTAGTACATCGACTGTTGAATGGCCTGGGGAGTATTCATATGTATTACACATGTTGAATTTCAAAATAAAGGTGGTCTTGGCAGCTGTGGCCATGAACGGCGATTATTGATAGATAAACAACAATATCATGTTGCTGGCGAGCGTTGAGATTATGTGGCGCAAAGACAGCTCTACACCCATCAGCTTTATTGCCAGTACGATCGTTTTATGCACAAATCTGCGAAATAAACTTGCACGCAACGCTGCTTTCTAGTACTGAAAAAAGTCTGAATAAAGTAGCATTCGCCGAAATTCAAACGACAATTGTGGATATTACGTCGCATAGCTCCCCAGCACGCGTTCCTGAGGTTGGGATTTGGCGCAAGAGATGTTGAGTCAAGCTTTACGCACGATGCCCGTATGGAGAGACATCAGTAACATATCGAATGATTTTAAATGATCCATAAGTCATCATTATTACGTTACGAGTACACGATGCACAGGCGAAGTTATATAATCTTCGCCGTCGTGCATAATAAAACATACACTGGCCTTATTTGTTTGGTTACGGTATCAGTTCGATTAGCGAAACATGCCAGAGATTAGGATCAATGTGTCAGACTGATTTATCGTGCTATCACAATGCCATTTTCATAATCCAATTGGAAAATGTGCCTCGATATAATACTGTTGAAACACGTGTTGTTTGCTTGTTTAAGTAAATTGTCCATTCATATGGAATCCAGGCATGAGGAACGCATGATCAACAATTTGGTATAAGCTCATTGTTTTGTACACGCTGGTGCCCATCACGCGCTATATAGTGTTGTTCTTAGAATACACCATAATGCGAATTCGGGCATACCATTCTGTGTTGTGTACAAAACTAGAGATATATGATATGTATTGTTTTCTTTTGAGTAGTTTCGTTTGCTTTGCTTGATAAGTTATATTCTGCATTTGCAAAAGATGTATCTTTGTCATACATTACACCTACAATCCTTGGTCATTAATGACTGTCCTAAAGTAAGGCTCGGCCATGATAAGAATGTAACAACGCCTTCGTACCTCATGAATTGATTTATATCAACTGAACAAGTGGATATAAAACGGTACAGCTTGCAGTCGAAATGTGTAAGGATTATAAGGAAAACAAGGCGAAGACGACAAAATCTGTAGAATGCGATGACTGCTGCAAGGGCCATCCGTAATTGGTTGAGCCAATGACCCCAGCGCCGAAGGATTATGACGATGTTGGCTTGTCAAATCTAGCATCAAGCAAAACGTGGGTTGAATAACGGGGCAAACCAAGCGGTTACTAGCTGTTAGACGACACTTACAACTAGCTTTTTCCGCACTTGCACTGGTACCACTTTTCTTATAGCTCCACTCTTAGAGTATATTCTTAGCTTTAAACAACAGTGTTCATCATTGCAAGCGATTTTAATACTTTTACGGTCCTCAGCTTCCTTCTGGACGAGAATCTTGACGAGGTAGAGAATACGACCGTGATAGATGCCAATGCCGCTTTGTTACCATTGCTGTGAGTTTCAACGAATATAAACAAGGTCGTTCGGGTCAATTTCACTGAATATCTTATTACTTATCATCATCCTATATATTTTACTGTCATGTGATAAAATTTTCTTTGGTGTTTTCAGAGTCAGGGAGGACGAACCCAAACTTCTCAAATATTGGGAAGAAACTGTAACTCGTTTGTCCAACCGTATATTTCGCAGTTAGCCGGACAATAATTACCTACATTTTACACAATATTAGAGATTTTGTGGCTGGGGTGGCAGTTTTTGGGGACAAGGACCCTGTAAACACATCAAAAAGTTGGCAAAGTTCTTGAGATTAATTGAATCTTGTCGCCATGGACCATCTGCACGGCGGTTTGCCCCCTAATGAAGAACTATCCATCATTGCCTCCACAATAAATTATATGGATGGCCATATTCTCCCAGGTGTTGTGGGATTGATTATATGGATATCCCAATTGCCACCCCAAGGACAAATCCTGATGTTTTCTTTAATAGTAAAACAAATACCACCCGTTCATTCTACAAGGTGTTTGAAGAGAAAACCTCTGCTTCACATATGTTGCGGTAGGATGCCCTGGTAGGATGCAGGATGCAAGGGCGTTGAAGAACTCCTCCTTATGGGACACAGGATTTATTACACCAGCAATGGTGAATACCACATTATTGCGGATGAAGCATGTCCACTGCACAAATGGCTACTGACACCATACCGGAACCCAGGAAATCCAACCGAGCATCAACTACTCATAAACGAGGCTCTGTTCTCAAAACGGCAAAGAATTGAGAGAGCTTTAGAATGGTTAAAACGGCGACTCACAAAAATGACTGTGATAGGCATTGATATTGTTCAAATTGAAGTTAGTAAGTGTTATATATCAATTGAAGTCCACGCCTCTAACTATACAGTTCCATATAGTTTCCTATGATCACATGATGACAGTAATGTGTACTAGGCCGGAACCTAGGGGTTAAAAACGTATGCAATTGAATGTATAAACGCCTCAAGGACACAACAACGCTGTTGTATTGAATCAAACTGGGACTGTGCGAGGCCCGCATGGGGCCCCCTGGGAGCCCATAAGGGACAAGGGGATCCAAACGGACAGCAAGCCCTTAGAGCACTCGTCAGAAAACTGACTGCCTACTGGCCCGGTACGGTCTCTGCAGACCAAACATCTTTTAAAAATCTAACAGGCCTCACACATGACAGCGCGACACGCCGTAAGGGCGCGCAAGGGCTCGGGGAGTATTAGCCCATACAGGGTCGTACACATCCCGTAGGCAGCCCGTAAGTCGCATTTGACCTAGGCATACGACACGAAGCTAGAACGAGTAATAACCTAGTATCTTTAAGATGCAGATAGTTTAATCTTCTCATATGCGAATGCGGTTGCACACGCCAGACGACGATTAAAATTTCCCGAGCAGTAATGCTACTAACAATTATTCCGGGGCGCCCACATTGCTCACGGTGTGCCTATATGCGTTTTGGCTTAGTAGGAGCAAGATAGATTGCGCCTGTCCGACAATAAGAGGAAAAGACCAAATCACTCGTGTCATAAAAACGATTGCTAGGCATTAAGAAGAAAATGGCATGATTTAAGATCAGCAGTTTTGAAGCATTATGGGCATGATATGTGTTAATTCGCACATCCAACTAGGTGCCTGGATGGCACAATCGACAATGTGGGACAACTTGCTGTGATGTTTTCTAGTGTTCTGAAGAGAACACCACGCCCGTTTTACGTTATGGTTTGTTGTGATGGTCTTTACTCTTCCTCTCCCAAAAATGTCAGGGTGTTTACATGACCACATTTTCTTGCTTACTTCGTTTTCCCCGATATAATGTTTTTGTGGGGCAAAATCAATAACTGTGACACATTCCCAAAAAGATGGTTTTGGAGGCGCTGAGTGAGATATCGTCAAGTATATAACAGCATTCAATCCTTTGACAAATCCTAACAGCATCGTATCACTACGTCGAATATTAGATTTCTTCCGACTAATTGATTTTATTCCATGTAATATATACGATATATATGGTCTCCGCGATCGTATGTTGATCATCGCTGTTTCAGTGTTATATCTTACTTCGACCGTAATGTCATGATCAATGCTGTTATGGCGATGCATAGCATGCCAGCAAGTTGTCATAGTGACATAGAATGCATCTTTACTTTAATAAGGCCAAATGCCAGTGAACTCCAATTGATCGAGGGCATTACATAGGTCACTTTATTGCAGCTGTCAGCTGTTAGCAGTAAGGACTGACTAAAGTGAAAGGCTTGAGAATAATTCACGATATCTAAAAGATACAGCATTTAGACCTGTTGTGGGCTAGACTGGCAGTATAGTAAGACATCTAACAGATGCTGCATTAAGACCTGTGTGTGTAGATGAACGTTGTGTCTCCTCGGAACATTCCTAGGATTTAATGGGTAGTACATCGACTGTTGAATGGCCTGGGGAGTATTCATATGTATTACACATGTTGAATTTCAAAATAAAGGTGGTCTTGGCAGCTGTGGCCATGAACGGCGATTATTGATAGATAAACAACAATATCATGTTGCTGGCGAGCGTTGAGATTATGTGGCGCAAAGACAGCTCTACACCCATCAGCTTTATTGCCAGTACGATCGTTTTATGCACAAATCTGCGAAATAAACTTGCACGCAACGCTGCTTTCTAGTACTGAAAAAAGTCTGAATAAAGTAGCATTCGCCGAAATTCAAACGACAATTGTGGATATTACGTCGCATAGCTCCCCAGCACGCGTTCCTGAGGTTGGGATTTGGCGCAAGAGATGTTGAGTCAAGCTTTACGCACGATGCCCGTATGGAGAGACATCAGTAACATATCGAATGATTTTAAATGATCCATAAGTCATCATTATTACGTTACGAGTACACGATGCACAGGCGAAGTTATATAATCTTCGCCGTCGTGCATAATAAAACATACACTGGCCTTATTTGTTTGGTTACGGTATCAGTTCGATTAGCGAAACATGCCAGAGATTAGGATCAATGTGTCAGACTGATTTATCGTGCTATCACAATGCCATTTTCATAATCCAATTGGAAAATGTGCCTCGATATAATACTGTTGAAACACGTGTTGTTTGCTTGTTTAAGTAAATTGTCCATTCATATGGAATCCAGGCATGAGGAACGCATGATCAACAATTTGGTATAAGCTCATTGTTTTGTACACGCTGGTGCCCATCACGCGCTATATAGTGTTGTTCTTAGAATACACCATAATGCGAATTCGGGCATACCATTCTGTGTTGTGTACAAAACTAGAGATATATGATATGTATTGTTTTCTTTTGAGTAGTTTCGTTTGCTTTGCTTGATAAGTTATATTCTGCATTTGCAAAAGATGTATCTTTGTCATACATTACACCTACGATCCTTGGTCATTAATGACTGTCCTAAAGTAAGGCTCGGCCATGATGAGAATGTAACAACGCCTTCGTACCTCATGAATTGATTTATATCAACTGAACAAGTGGATATAAAACGGTACAGCTTGCAGTCGAAATGTGTAAGGATTATAAGGAAAACAAGGCGAAGACGACAATATCTGTAGAATGCGATGACTGCTGCAAGGGCCATCCGTAATTGGTTGAGCCAATGACCCCAGCGCCGAAGGATTAGGACGATGTTGGCTTGTCAAATCTAGCATCAAGCAAAACGTGGGTTGAATAACGGGGCAAACCAAGCGGTTACTAGCTGTTAGACGACACTTACAACTAGCTTTTTCCGCACTCGCACTGGTACCACTTTTCTTATAGCTCCACTCTTAGAGTATATTCTTAGCTTTAAACAACAGTGTTCATCATTGCAAGCGATTTTAATACTTTTACGGTCCTCAGCTTCCTTCTGGACGAGAATCTTGACGAGGTAGAGAATACGACCGTGATAGATGCCAATGCCGCTTTGTTACCATTGCTGTGAGTATCAACGAATATAAACAAGGTCGTTCGGGTCAATTTCACTGAATATCTTATTACTTATCATCATCCTATATATTTTACTGTCATGTGATAAAATTTTCTTTGGTGTTTTCAGAGTCAGGGAGGACGAACCCAAACTTCTCAAATATTGGGAAGAAACTGTAACTCGTTTGTCCAACCGTATATTTCGCAGTTAGCCGGACAATAATTACCTACATTTTACACAATATTAGAGATTTTGTCGCTGGGGTGGCAGTTTTGGGGGATAAGGACCCTGTAAACACATCAAAAAGTTGGCAAAGTTCTTGAGATTAATTGAATCTTGTCGCCATGGACCATCTGCACGGCGGTTTGCCCCCTAATGAAGAACTATCCATCATTGCCTCCACAATAAATTATATGGATGGCCATATTCTCCCAGGTGTTGTGGGATTGATTATATGGATATCCCAATTGCCACCCCAAGGACAAATCCTGATGTCTTCTTTAACAGTAAAACAAATACCACCCGTTCATTCTACAAGGTGTTTGAAGAGAAAACCTCTGCTTCACATATGTTGCGGTAGGATGCCCTGGTAGGATGCAGGATGCAAGGGCGTTGAAGAACTCCTCCTTATGGGACACAGGATTTATTACACCAGCAATGGTGAATACCACATTATTGCGGATGAAGCATGTCCACTGCACAAATGGCTACTGACACAATACCGGAACCCAGGAAATCCAACCGAGCATCAACTACTCATAAACGAGGCTCTGTTCTCAAAACGGCAAAGAATTGAGAGAGCTTTAGAATGGTTAAAACGGCGACTCACAAAAATGACTGCATTGATATTGTTCAAATTGAAGATGTGAGCAAACTTGTATTGGCTTGCTGCGTTTTGCACAATATATGTATAACTTTAAATGAGAACGACTTTGATGAAATCCATTTGTTTCAATTTCAGCAACCAACAAATGTCACCCTACTCTTCAATATCAGCACACAGGGTTAGCTGAAGAGAGCAGAAATTACAAATATAGTAACCTGATTTTCCCAATTGTTGTTCAAGCTATGCCATATATAATTGAATGGCGCAGCAAATAAATCAATTTCATGGAATGTCATTACGTTTGCATGACTACCCCAAAGTAAAGTTATTACTTTCAAACTAGTTTTTCCCTTACGGCCCTCTGTATGCAAACAAGTATCTTTATTACCAATACTTTTTTGAAAGCAGCAACATTGAGATAGATCATAATGCCTATAAATGTTTTGATAATAATGCATTATTTGCCCTACTTTTTCTTTTCCGAGGCACCACCTGAGCTTCTTCCTCCTCATCATTATCATCTTTGTCTGTGTATCACGCCAAAAAATATTAATTATAACCAAGTAAGCCACGCTGGAATACAAAGTTTTCATTGAAATCTATTATGTCTGTGTTTACTGATCAAGTACATTCAAATCTGCATCAAATCAAGCCTCACCGACTAATCTTTTGTTACTCTCGAGGGGTGGTTGATCAATTCTTAGGTCACCTCCAAAAGTTTCCTCGAGGGGCCCTTTCTATGATTATGGCATTGTTGCCGGTCTTACTGTTGTGAGTTTTTTCCCGCTCATATTTGTCTCTCAGAGATTATATCAAAACAATACCAAAACTCAAAATCATTTGAAACAGCACATGATAGTTAACAACTCATCATCATTGAGATCAAATTTGTCAGGTATTGTTTCGTTTACATCGGACGAAATTAGGTTCCACTGGCGCTTAAACCCCTTATGGGTTATATATGAAGCGAGCAGAACCTCTTTAGCTGGCTTTGCCCGCAATTATATGCAACAAAATGTAATGGTTTATTATATTTACCTTTTACTGGGCTGTCTGACCCCGAAAATTGAGCATAGAACGTAATAACCAAACGAATGATAAATTACTTTTGCTCAAAATAGTTTCAAAATATTTAACTTGATATACAACTTTAATATATGTGCCGCTGTTAAAAAACTTTACTTAATTTGTCCGGATGTTCCCGATGAGTTGCAGGCAGCTACAAAGCAGGATCAAGAATGTTTGTGATCTATCGTGTTTTGGTTTGAAAATATCGGGCAAATTTCGATTCATCGAATGAATTCTGTCAACCAATAACGAATTACCTTGTCCTGATTGCATGGCAGAAGTCATGGTTGTACTTGGTACAAAGGTAGGTTATCTGCTAAGTTGATTTCCCCAAAAGGCAATCATATATTTAGAAACTAAATGTATTTGTGCCTTTTTGAAATTATAGATATATCTATGCAGGTATGAATGAAGTTTCTACTGTTATTGCTTCTTCAATTTGTTTGCTCACGAAGCATTCTTCACTACTACCGTCAGCAATAATAATCAGAATAAGATACAGAGATATTCAATTTTGTTGGCCCCGTTATTCCATCCACCTTTTGCGAAAACTGAGCATAGAATGTAATAACCAATTCCTATATAATAAGAAAAGATTGCATCATAAACAACAAGTGTTATTATATTTACAGTTATATGTGCAGATATATATTAACATGTCCTTATCTATTTGCTGGTTTTGCGATAGAATTCGATGTTAGGTTAAAATAGATGTTAACTTGTAAACCACAAACATGAATGAAAATTTGCGGGTACGATAATGTAAGCAGTTAGTTTGAAACTATAATATCAAGGGTAAACTTTACTTACATGTTTGGAGAGTAAATGATAGCACTTTTGACAAACACCGGATGTTGACGTCTATTGTCGTCTGCTAGTAATGCCCCGCCCTCCGCCGAGTTTCAAGGCGCGGCGCAATCGGCGTAAGTCGGTACACCGGGTGTCAAAAATCATCCACCCGGCGCGCCGCTCAAGATAGGCGCAATCGGCGTACATTGGCGTGACCAATCGAGCGCACCTAGAGTCTTCATATTTCACACGTCCTAATTAGAGTACAGATGATACTCTTAGTTAACGACAAGTGGCACCAAGGTGCACCTAAGTCCCCTTGATAGACACAAACTTTAATTTGTTTAAAGTTTATCCAGTGGGTTGAAAATTAGATGCGAAATGGTTCAAATCAAATTATTCACCGGAAAATCGCGGGCGCGTGTGCAAACTACGATAGCGCCTATAGTTAATTTAAGATAATGTATGTATCAGATACCTGACACTGAATAAACCCATAAACACGATTTGGCAAGTATTTGATACGAAGGCTCCTATACGAATGCCAGCGGCTCTTTGAGGAATAGGCTTAGACATGTTATACGAAGGTTAGTGATAGAATAAAACGTCGCAGTAACAGCCTCGTTGAAGCCGCCAACAATTCAAACATACAGTTGTGCTAATCACATTGTCTAGGCTTTGTTGAGTGTGTCATCATAATTTAGGTCCCTTTTCTGTTCTTTCTGGATTTGCCAATCTGTCATTCATATTTATCCATGCTGACTTCATGACCGGCGTAGTCGTTTTCCAAAGAGGTATATCACAAAGTATTCTGAATGATAAACCAATAAATCAAATACATTGTGACAGATATATCCTTAATTCTATTGATGTATATCCGACAATGTAACTGACATGACACCTTGTGGGTTATCTAACCAAAACAACCACCCGCGGAATCATATCAAATCAGTGAAGTGCTCTCGGGTTTTTTCGATCGATTGAGATAATCAGAATAAGATACCCCCGTTATTCCATCCACCTTTTGCGTGTTACTATATTTGACAAGTACGCCACTCAAAACCTGTTATAGACGTACAAAAGAAGCCAACATCGTCATAATCTTCCGTCGCTGGGGTCATTGGCTCAGCCGACTACTATAAGTATGACGGATAATATCGTCTTCATCCTCCTTATAAACTTTGCACATTTCGAGTGCAAGTTGTGGCGTTTTCTATTCACCCGCTCATCCGTCATATTGGTAATAAGTGCAAACGGAGTTATAGGCCAAAGCGATAGATGGCGCTATTAAACATAGGCTTATTCTAGAAGCCCACTGGAGAGTGATTTGTGTAGAATACTGATTGTGTTTTAGCAATGTTATCATGAGCCGAACTTAAGTTGACTACAATCATTTATAGCTGAAGATCATGCGAAGGTTGACACAATGTGTGACTTACTCTACTGAGATACCCCTTAAAAATTGCCGAATAGAGCTTGTCGGGGATGTGTGGCAATCTTGAAAGAAACTATTTAACAATTACGCACAGGGCGTTTCTAAAAGCTACAAGACGTCAATTGCATGACCATGGACTAGCTCTGTAAACATGTCTAAGAAATCTGTGAAACGCCCTGCTGGGCTTATGGATCAGTTTGTGATAAAAACTGGCTCATCAAAAAGAGCTGAACCCTCAGCAGCAGAATCAATTCTGCCACCTCCTAAGAGGTCTAAGCATCGGTCAACTGGGTTTAACCCTGACTGGAAGAAAGACTTCCCTTGGATGGAAGAGTTTGAAAATGGTAATTATATAACAATTTAAAGCTCAGATAATTTTATTTTACTTTTTTGAAATATATCTGGATATGTATGTTTGAAACAAAAATAATTTGTTTTCGTTCTTTTCTTCAATTTCAGGCATGAGATGCCACTTGTGCATTGTGCACCAGAGGCGGCCAAAGTATTTTAGTATTTTTTGCTTATATTGTTAAAATAAATTACCCAAAGGTACTTGGTAAAGAAGACATTAAAATGCAGGAAATGAGGTCTACAAATACTGATTTTAAAAAAAAATCGCTACACGGTAAGGGGGTACCCCCCCTCCCATAACCACCCCCCCCCTCCCGTACCCACCCCCCGTCATATGCCCCCACTCCTTAAATTATTTCTGCGGAGAACGGAGAACCCTATATATATATATATATATATATATATATATATATATATAGATATATATATATATAGAGATATATATATAGAGAGATATATAGAGAGAGATAGATATATATAGATATATATAGATAGAGATATATATATAGATATATATATATATATACATATATATATATATATATAGAGATAGATATATAGATATAGACACATATATATAGAATATAAATATAGAGATAGAGATATATATATATATATATATATATATATATATATATACATCGCTAGATATATAGATATATACATATAGAGAGATACATATACATATATATATATACATATATATATATATATATATATATATATATATATATATATATATATATATATATATATATATATATATATATATATATATATCTATATATATATATATATATATATATATATATATATATATATACATATATATGCATCCGTAATCACGTACGTGTACATGTTCAATGCACCAGTCGTTTTAGGCATATATTCTAACCTGTTGCAGAGCGTGAATTAGTCGTGCCGGACATAAAACCTGCGGCGTAGGCATCTGCCGTATTCCTGTCCGCTATTTGTGCTTCGTCCAAGTCACGAGCCAAGTCGAGTAACTTGTTGATGTTTCGATCATCTGGGGTGTCATTGCCCTGGTTCTGGGGTTTGCCTGCGTCTGTGCCGTATTCCGGGGGTCACCTGAGCAGTGATACTCGTCTCCGGCGTCAGTGGGAACGACCTCATTGCTAGAGATCTAAAAGAATTTCTTTTTAATCATGGCATGACCTGCACAAGGCTGCGGTTGGAATCAGTTGGAATGAAAGCGATTGTAAGGCCCAATGGTCTTTCCTCTTGACAATGACGGTATCTGCGCCGAGGTTGAGGAAACAGACGAGACGATGGTATTGATGAAGCTTTCAGCAATATTAAATAGTCAAATTGTGCCACAGTTAAAACAGGTCTGTCTATCGTTTTAAAATGTATGAACATTATGTGTTAGTTATCGCATGGTCACGTAGGTGATATAACGGGAGGAACGCGAGGATGTTTCCCCACATCATTTACGTGACCATGCGATACTTATTCCGATTGTACCTGAACGCCATAATCAACCGTAACTTCACACTCAATTGATCGCCGTGTAAATGAAGCTACCCTGACGGAAATTATGCAGATGCTGCGTTTGGGTCGCCAGGGGACAGATGCTGTTTTCACCTGGTGCCTTATTTGTGCTTTTTTAATAAACAATTAAATCACATAAAACCAGCTAGCCATAAGGACCTGCGTCCTGTGAGAGTCAAATTCAAACATCACTGCCAATGACGAGAACTAGTCAAGAAGGTTGCTTAAACGACTCCAATCCTTTTGGTTAGTGGAACAAGTTACATCTGTTGTGTACATAGTTATGCAGAATTGTATGTATCACTATAGAATAAAAGTTCAGTTGTTGCAAAATACAATTTCAGTGAGTAACGTTTCTTTCAATGTTTCATTTCATCAATTATATGTCCAGTTGCGTTCATGGTTATGCTTCATAAAACTCTTCACTTTCAATGATTTGTATAAAATATTACCCGGGATACAACTTTGCTCGAGTTTTTATGCTTGATTCTTGCCGAGTTTGTCGCATCTTGGACCGGACCACCCAGCGGTGCTGTCTGGATCGGCTGATTGTAAGATGTCGCGTCTCCCATTAGGAACAAACAACCAGATTAACGTTTAGCGAGCAAAGTACTTGAGAAAACCCTTGCTTTAACATCAGAAATGTCTAGCCATATTGAAGCTGCAGGACTGAGGGACTTTCTTAAATCCACAAGAAAGCGGCTTGATATTGAGACACAGTTATATAAGAGAAATACCGAGCTTTTTCTCAAGTGCTATTACATTACAGTTTGACCTCTTTCTCGAGGAAGAGGCGATATCAGGCCGGTGAATTTGGCATGATGCCACTATTCTCACGGGATCGCAAACCTCTTCAGGCGGACCATTAATGTGCATTCGGTAAAATCCTTCCCCTTTCGAATCAGCGGCGGTACATATGCAGCATGGCATTTGGGCTTTTTGATGGGTGTGTGCCAAATGGGTCACGTCATTTCAGGGACGGTATCCCATAATCCCAGTCATTCTCAACCTCATCATTCTCCTAACATGGGAACACGGGGGAATAACCATTCGACGTATTTGAGGAAATGAGTTGTTGTAGTTTCCAAGTATCAAGCAACCACAGCAGAATCCCGGTCAAGGGCCCACACCATAGAGCTTAGAGCTACGCTAAGAGGACTCACTCGCACCTGATGACGGGTGTGTGTTTCACTCATTTGCACACTGACCGCACAGCTAGTTAGAGTGAACCCTCGTAGCGTAGCTAGCAGCTCTTTACTTGCACACTCACATACTCACTCCTTCATGCAATCGCATACAATACCTCAATGACACTCAAGCACTCACCTAATCACTTACACCAACCCCCCTCTCCCTGAATCACTCACTCATTTCCATGCTAAGTCAATTAGTGACACGACAAGTATCCGAGCTCTCATTCCTATATTCGATCACTCGGTATCAGGTGAATTTACTTATTTATTATCCCGCCCATCAGACCCATCAGTTGGCCAGCTGTTCCATCATTTCGTAGTTATTCGCGCTGTCGTAAATTTTATGCATTCTCTCTGAGAGCAACTTATTGAAGCACTGACAATAAACCATACTCGGGCTATCTAGCTATCAGCTTTTTCCAGCATGCGTGCGTGAGTGAGCGGGTGAGTGATTGAGTGAATGAGTGAGTAAGCTAATGAGTGAGTGAATGAGCAAACGGACGAGTGAGTGAATAAGCGAGTAAACGAGGGAGCAAGTTCATGAGGGAATAAGCGTGTGAACTAGTGAAAAAACGAGTGCGTCAATGAACGAGTGAATTAGTGAGGGAATGAATTAGTGAGTGAGCAAGTGCGAATGCGAGCAAGTGAGAAAGTGAGTGAGTGCATGAGCGAGTGAACGAGTGAGAAAAGGAGCGAGCGACTGAGTGAGTGAATGAGTAAGTGAGTGAGTAAGTTAGTGAATGAGCGAGTGAACGAATGAACGAATGAGTGAATCCGCAAGTGAGCGAGCGAGCGAGTGCGTAAGTGAGTGAGTGAGTGAACGATTGAGGGGTGATTCAGAGAACGAATTGCTAAATGAATGATAGATAGAGTAAGTTAGTTAGTGAGTGGGAGAGATGAGTGAGAAAATGTGTGAGTGATTGAGTGAGTTATGTTATGTTATTATTCTAGTTTTTTCATTTAGTTTACATCCATTCGATTAATTTATCCCGAACAAAGCAAATAATGATACGCACTTATCATAGGTAAATATCATGTTCAGATGGCACGTAAGCACCACACGGGCATCGTTGATAATGCTGATGTACCTGCCATGACACTACTTGCCATTCGCAATTACACTCTACGTTAAGAGATTGCATAGATAATAGTCAATTTTTTTATGCCGATATGGGCCCCCTGTAGATAATTAATCGGCTTGACTACTTTGGCTGCCTATTTGTCGTTTGTATTTTATTATTTAGTAAATGGCGGATACTTGAATAATGGCTTGATTACACTTCTCATCATAAACATCGCTATCTTAATAATTTGGCCTCTGCATCCCGCTATCATTATAATACATGCATGTGCATCTATTATTACCCATGTTCCGTTAAGTCACGCGACCGTTTCCTTTTCGTTATTATTCTACCTGTTTTTCATACGGAGTCGCGTGTCTTATAGAAAAATTCTATCAATCGTGGCGACATCCAGTCACTAGATCAAAGGCAATTTACAGTTTTTACCTAGGCAATAGATGTAATGCCACGCACAGCACTAAAAACCAGAGGTGATCACAGCAAAAGGTAATAAATAGCGTGGGTAAAATGTAAGAGATCCCTTTTCGCTTGTATGGCACATGCACATTTTTCTGGAAAGTAAAAGTTATATCATTGATATATCATAAAGTGAATATACATTGCATATTGATCTGGTTGTTCTCTGTTACAATACTTAAAATAATTATATGCTATCTGATCTAAAATTATTGTGCAATATATAATAATTGTTGAGTTAACATAACCGGAATAGCGAACTGATTTAGGGCGATGTTTTGTCAAATTGCTATCCGGTACATCGATAGGTATGTTTGTGTCCGAAAAGCATTCCACGCCGCTTCCAATGGTCTGATATTTTGCCACAAAATTGGTTGAAGTGAAGCAATTAGCGCTAAAATACATGTGCACATATTGAATTGGACTTTATCAGTACTAACATCTTATGCTTACCATTTTACTATCAGTGTGTGTTAATGCTGGTTGACCCACAGAACGAAAGCAGCACACATATTTATATTGCTGATATATCTATTTGTGAAAGTGATTTGAATATATTGGAGCAGTTTAGTCATGTGCAATTCTGTCCAATAATATTCACGTGATCTTGTTGAACATGTTGTCCTGATTAGTTTGACATAAGAGGTAATGAGACCTCTTAAGAGTTATGGCTGTGAATTGCTGTGGCGATGTATGTAAAAACACCATGCCTTCTTGCATATGTAGTACTACCTGTAATTCCTAATGATGCTCATAAGAGCAGAAGCTATTATAGTAAGCATTAGTCAATTGAATCGGTCTCCATGAAAGGGACGATATATATATATATATATATATATATATATATATATATATATATATATATATATATATATATATATATATATATATATATATATATATATATATATATATATATATATATATATATATATATATATATATTTATACAAGTCCGACCATTTTGGTACAGTTCACCAACCATCTTGGCCCATACTTACATTTTGGCCGATGATCATGGGGCCAAAATAGTCAGTGCCATCCCATAGGCTTACACAGCTGCGCTTACCCACAAAATCGTAACTTTATTTGCTTCTACTCCTCCTAAGGTTGGAATCTTATTATTCGGGATAACTATCCACTTTTTCTTGGCGTTAAATGCATTTGCCTGAATTTTCATTTTGGCCAAAACGACCATTTTGGCCATGTTGAATAATCGGTCATTATATGGCTTTGTTCGATGTATATTTGCTTCAAACTTATATTCATGATTTGTGTGACTTTTAACTTCAATGAACAATTCTTTGTTTTAAATTATCGCTTGAAATGAAAAACATACAAATTTTGAATGAATATATAATTCAGCAGATTAAAGAATAACGGGCTGCACACGCTCAAATATCTTTACGGACGGATATAAAAAAAATGGCGATTTTACTGGGAAATCCGTGGCTGTAAGTCTTTGTCAACTCATTTTTGGTGTTTTTTTCTCAGTATAAATCCGTCTGATAATGTTTAATTAAGATAAATAAGAACAAATGTAGTACTTAAGCTGGGAATTCTAGAAGCAGATCAGCATTTAAAATGTTTTGAGAATCTCACTGAAATGAAATACCGTTTTTTTCGATCTATGATGTGCAAAGTTTCAAGTAATCAATGAAAGCATATCGTATCAACGGACTGTTTTTATCAAGTGATTAATTAAAAAGATTGTTCTGTGTTATCAGTTTGCTCGTGTCGTAAAATCCAAATGTTCCCACTAACGCACCTGCGGGCTCAAGCTGAAGGTATATTTTGGGATTGTAACTATTCCAGCCTGCCATACCTCGTGGAATTTCCGGTACACGAGCGAACATAAACAAGACTATCGGTCAGCCATGGCAATTTCACACGCACTGTTTCTATGTGACTCTCGCTCGGTCAGTATGATTCTAACGTTTATAGATTGAATATCATTCATGTAACAATGAACGTTTTTGTTGCGGAAAGAAATTTCATGTACGACAAATTACGAAATACCCGTAGTTTACAGTGGTTAGCGAGCTTCACCGGGCTGTTCCGCACGTGGGCTCTACGGTTCACACTCACACTTTCCGATCATGAACACTATTCCAAAGGCCAACAATACCCAGATACCACGTTAATGTGACTAGATGCCTGCAGTTTGGTTGGATAGATCTATCGATTACCAATGATTTTTTTTTAAATGTATTTCCTAACGTTCATTAAACCGTATCGACTATTGCCTACGGCTTTTGCTGTCATCTGTCAGATGTAAACATTGCCTAATCCGCTCCGGTATCACAATAACCCAAACAGACTTCAGACTTTATGACCTGTAACTAAAAATGTTGTATGGTGGACTATGACACTAGCCACCCCTAGCCTAGTGTCATAGTACACCATATAAGTTACGCCTATAAGTTATAACTACTCTGGTGGTAGTGCGTTAGTGGGGTGGGGTTACTCTTTCAAATGTGATTTTTTTTTCAAGGTTGAAGATTGATAATTTGCTTTCAACATTCTTGAATAATATACTTGCATCAGTAATGTGACCTTTAACCTACCTTTTAAAGTACTTTTATTGGACATGGAAATAGCATGATCTGCTAATATTATGTATCATTGTAATACACTAAAACATGAATTCTTTATTACATTCCTATAAGTTTGATTATGTGTTATATGATAGTCACGACTTTTGTTATCAATAAGTCAGGAGAATGATCCTATCTGTATCTCAATAATAGCTATCCAAAACAAACTGTGCTAGTTTTAGCTGCCAGCCAAGTTCAACAGTGGCTTGCCAAATAATTAGAACCTAGGTGGGTTTTTGAAGTCCAGAGCCTCTTTTGTCAGGGTATCTGGTAGTAAAATTGTTGTCAAATGTTCAATTTTCAATAGTACAATCACATCATTTGAATATGTCATGTATGAGCTATAAATGCTATGGTCATCTGTCAGTTAGTCTTAAAAGCTGTGCATCTGATCTAGTGTTGATAGGGGTATTAAGCATATCTGAAATCCCAAATCACACATGACACATTACAGTTTTGCCCTGTCAATCTGTCTGCTTGTAAATGTTTGGTGTCACATTTTCTTAATAATGCAAGTCACTCATATATTGATTGTGACATTATTGAAAAATATTTCTTAGCTATGTTAACCAAATAGGGAATACCTGTCTCAAATTAAACATGAACCACTCTTATATTGATGATCACTTACAAAATAAATATCAGCGCTGCATGACCTTTTGTTCCTGAGTGATTTACTCAATGGGGAATAATTCTTGATGGCACGCTTTCTTATAATGCAAGCTTGCAACTTCACATTGACCAAATCTTGCAAACTTTAACTCATAGCTTTATGGCTCTTGACCTCTGACTTGCTAAATAAAAGCAAATTAAAATTGCTTGTTCCAGGAAAAATGTAGCTAAGTTATTATTAGCTCATGGGTGTTAGGGTGAATCATTTCTTAATAACTTAAATAATTAGGCTTAAATGCATACTTGGGGATGGACTATTGTTGCTAGACAAGTGGGTTTGGGAGTTATTATTCAGCCCTGGTGTGTCATTGAATACAAAGATATACTGTAAAAGCTATGATTAAATGCTGTCAAAAGCAGCAGAGTTCAATAGCCATAGGTCTTCTGTCTTTATTGTTAGGCAGTGAGATTGACTAGGTGTTTGTGATGACATTTTGCTCAGCAGCACTCACAATCTGGTAGTGATTAACTGCTTTACCTCCTGTTCTGGGTTTAATATTATGGACCTAGTATCTCAATTGAATCATATTGGAGATTAATATCCTCTGTGTTGGTTAATCTGCCCAATTTAGGAAATTTATTTTTTCAAGATGGGCAACAGTATCAGCTGTCCAAACATCTCAATTATGCTCATCTATCTCTGCAAGACACCTCCTCATATCAAATGGAGCAGTGGTTTGCTTTAGGGCCACTTGGCTCTTGCTAAGTGAAGAGAAATATTCTTTAGTCTTTTCATTTCATGACATTTGGTGATTTGATATAAATGAATAATTAAAGATAAGAATAGTGAGGATGTCATGTGGCTTCATCTACATTACTTACAGTAATGTAGATGAAGCCACATGACCTCCTCACTATTCTACATAATGAGTTACATGTGCAAGGTCCATGTGCTTACCACCATGAAAACAAATTTCATGTTAATGGTAAATTCGCAACTTCATCAATATTGTGGTTTCACCAGTTTTGTGGCTTTACAATATTGTGGCTTCACCAATATTGTGGCTTCACAAATACTGTTGCTACACCAATATTTTGGCTTCACCAATGTTGTGACTTAACCAGTGTTGTGGCTTTACCAATATTGAGGCTTCACAAATACTGTGGCATCACCAATGTTGTGGCTTCACTGGTGTTGTGTTTTCACCAATGTTGTGGCTTCACCAATTCTGTGGCTTCATCAATATTTTGGCTTCACCAATGTTGTGACTTAACCAGTGTTGTGGCTTTACCAATATTGAGGCTTCACAAATACTGTGGCATCACCAATGTGTGGCTTCACCAGTGTTGTGTTTTCACCAATGTTGTGGCTTCACCAATTCTGTGGCTTCATCAATATTTTGGCTTCACCAATGTTGTGGCTTCACCAGTGTTGTGGCTTTACCAATATTGAGGCTTCACAAATACTGTGGCATCACCAATGTTGTGGCTTCACCAGTGTTGTGTTTTTTCACCAATGTTGTGGCTTCACCAATACTGTGGCTTCATCAATATTTTGGCTTCACCAATGTTGTGGCTTCACCAGTGTTGTGGATTTACCATTGTGGCTTTGCATATTGTGTTGCTTCATCAATATTGTGGCTTCAACAATGTTTGTGGCTTTACCAATGTTGTTGCTTTACAAATACTGTGGCTTCACCAATGCTATGGCTTCACCAACATTTTAGCTTTACAAATACTTGTGGCCTCACCAGTGCTATGGATTCATTGATATTGTTCAGCTTCATCAATATTGTGGCATCACCATTTATGGCTTCATTGATATTGTGGCTTCATCAATATTGTGACATCAATATTGTGGCTTCACCAATACTTTGGCTTCACCAATGTTGTGGCTTCATTAATACTGTGGTTTCACCAATATTGTGGCTTCATCAATATTGTGGCTTTACACATCTGTGGCTTTTCCAATATTGTGGCATCATCAATATCGTGACTTCAACAGTGTTGTGGCTTCACCAGTGTTGTGGCTTCAACATTGTTGCGGCTTCACCAGTGTTGTGGATTCAATGATATTGTGGCTTCATCAAAATTGTGACATCAATGTTGTGGCTTCACCAATACTGTGGCTTCACAAATATTGTGGCTTCACCAATACTTTGGCTTCACCAATATTGTGGCTTCACAAATGTTGTGGCTTCACTACTATGGCTTCACCAATATTGTGGCTTCATCAACATTGTGGCTTTACCAATTCTGTGGCTTTTCCAATACTGTAGCTTCATCAATATTTTGGCTTCACCAATGTTTCGGCTTCACCAGTGTTGTGGCCTTACCAATATTGAGGATTCACAAATACTGTGGCTTCACCAGTGTTGTGGCTTCACCAATACTGTGGCTTCACCAGTGTTGTGTCTCCATAAATATTTTGGCTTCACCAATGTTGTGGCTTCACAAGTGTTGTGGCTTTACCAATATTGTGGCTTCACAAATAATGTGGCATCACCAAAGTTATGGCTCTACCAGTGTTTTGTTTTAACCAATGTTGTGGCTTCAGCAATTTTTTAGCTTCAACATTGTTGTGGCCTCACCAGTGTTGTGGATTCAATGATATTGTGGCTTCATCAATATTGTGACATCAATATTGTGGCTTCACCAATGTTGTGGCTTCACTAATACTGTGGCTTCATCAATATTGTGGACTTTACCTATACTGTGGCTTCTCCAATACTGTGGCTTCATCAATATTTGGCTTCACAAGTGTTTAGGCGTTACCAATGTTGTGGCTGCATGAATATTTTGACTTCATCAATTTTGTGGCTTCACCAATACTTTGGCTTCATCAATATTTTGACTTCATCAGTATTGTGGCTTCATCAATACTGTTCCTTTTCCTATAATGTGGCTTCATCAATATTTTGGCTTCACCAATTTTGTGGCTTCACCAGTGTTGTGGCTTCACCAATATTTTGGCTTCACCATTGTTGTGGCTTTAGCTGTGTTGTGACTTCACCAATATTGTGGCTTCAGCAATATTAAAACTTCATCAATATTGTGGCTTCACCAATATTGGGGCTTCAACAATACTGTGACTTCACCAATATTGTGGCTTCAGCAATATTAAAACTTCACCAATATTGTGGCTTCAGCAATATTAAAACTTCATCAATATTGTAGCTTCACCAATATTGTGGATTCAACAATACTGTGGCTTCACCAATATTGTGGCTTCACCAATATTGTGGCTTCGCCAATACTGTGGCTTCACTAATTTCGTGACTTCGTCAATGTTGTGGCTTCATCAATGTTGTGGCTTCATCAATGTTTTGGCTTCTCTTGTTTATCATATTCCGTTGAGATATATCAATCACTGGGGCTTAAAAAGACATGTTATGTCTAAATGTAATTTTTGTTAAAACCATCAGAATGACCAAAATGACCGAAACAATGAGTATTATATGTATTTGTTGTGTGTGAGTAAGGCTTCAACAATCTGTTAATGTAGAAGTTTTTTATCAGAAGTTCTGTTTACCCAGTATGACTGTTAAGCTCCACCTGGTCCTGATTGATGGTCTTGCAGTTATGATGTATGCACCTGTGTATAGTGTCTCATTGTTGTACACTTAATCTGCTCTGTATTTATCTGCAATTCATATCACCTCCTCATCGCCAGCCCAGCATGACACAGACATGGGGTTCTTTTTATTACCAGCCAGTCGTTACACTGACCTGGGGTTCTTGTAACCAGCCCAGTATGTCATTGACCTGGGGTTCTCCTAACATGGCATCTTTTTTGTTTGGAGGGGTAGTATTTCTTGAGTCCAGTTATCATCTAAAATGGCCACCCGTCACCAGGACAGGTCAGGACGGGTGGCCATTTTAGTTAACTTCCAGCCCTGTTACTGATGACTGAACCAAGCTCTCTGGGCTGTAGACTTATTCTGAACATCTGGCTTTGTCACATAATCAACTCCAGATGAACATCAGATATGTATATCCTCATATTCACTATATACTGATTTTCAGATGTGTACAATTGTAAATGTGACCTCGGGTAAGGGTGAAGAGAGCTGGCTTATGTGGATGAGACACCATTTTATTAAGTGACAGAAGGAAGTGCACCATAGCCAACCCAGGGGAGCAGTCAAGCATTGAATTCTAGTATATTTATCAATGCTAAGCTCCATAGCAACCTTCCTGGTGGTCACTAGTCAATGCCTGTTATCTGGATACCCAGAAAGAGAATGTTTAAGTTGCCATCAGTGGTCAATGAATGAAGGTAACATTAATTATTGATGGGTGGGCGGTTTGTTATTTGTTATATAATTGCAGTGCATATTGATAATATCAGGCTTACAATGTGTTTTACCAATATTCTTTTAGTTTATATTCAAATGTAGATTCAGTTTCTGCCACACGAGAGGGATTAGTTTTTACTTCCTTTGCTTAATTACAAGAGATTGATTCATGTGACATGTTGTATTGATATTCAACCTTATCAGGTTGGTAAGAATTAATGTTGTGTAATGTTTTACATAGACTTCCTTTAGTTCTTATGATATAAGACTGATTGGCAGTTTGACAAGTTAACTTTGTGTGTGTAACAGAATGTGCAACTATAGCTGGGGCACAGCAGGAGATTCATCTTTAGCTGAATCATATGGACAAGCTGTTATATGGATTCACTAATTGTGTCCTAATGGAAACCCACCAAGACTGGCCCTATTGAAAGTTTATTACTGATAGTGCAACATAAGATGCTGTTGTCAAAGTTCCTGCTGATCATGTTTAAATTTATCTGTAGATATGCTTTGCTTGATAATGATATCCTGATAATTGATTTCCTTATATTGTTAACCCTTATTAGGTCAATACATTCAGTCCATTAAGTCAATTTATTCAGCTGAATCAACTCTGAATGCCTTTATTGTGGATACATGTTTTGTAGAATTTAAGTGACCCTAGATAGGCAAGTGAACAGCAATCAAAGTTGAATCATCAACAAATTAAATTCATCCTCTGCCTACTCCTGACCTTAAGAAATCCTTCAGCACATTGCCTGCAGATGCTGCTGTTTTTTTTCATTTTGTAACTACATGTTATTATGTGGCAAACTGAATAAAGGTGATATATTTAAAGCTTAAAGATTGTTTAATCCATGTTTTAATCATGGTGTCCTGAGGGGATTTATATCGTTCACACTAAAAGATGGGGTTCAGTTTAATTCTCAAAATAAATATAATGTAAGGCAAGACAATGATGCTCTTTCATGAACAGATAAAACATGTAATAAAGAATGCACAATTAATCAATTGGAGGTCAGTTTGACACTTGATGAAGCAAATTGTGAATAGATGCATGAACATATGCAATTGGACACATCATTATATGACATGCACATACTTTGTGTCCTGTTGCCTAAACTTCTCGGCTGGTTTGCATTATTGCAGTTAATATTTAACAATACGAAAATAAATTATTGAACCATATAAGAGCGAGGAATGGGTTCATAACGCTATGTGATGCTGCCTCCACTGCTCCGTGTCATTCAGTGTATAGCTAGCTAGCTAGCTGATCAGAACTTCACAGAAGCCTGTCAACGCGACCGATTTGGGAAACACCCAAATAGCTTCAGTCGAAAGTTATTTTCTCTCAAATTACCATATCTTATTCGCCTTTCATTTACTATACATAAACACTTCTTCTTTCATTTAATTGGAATTGATTGAAGATTATCACCTTGTTGTTTTGTTGCACAAAATTTAAGCGGATTTTGCAACTTTGGCCATGTGCGGCAAAACTGTCGCCATGTCGCACGGAGATAAATAGTGACAGCTGTTTGGACTCTCCCGATTCAAGGGATGTTGTCCGACATCGTTGACAGACAGATTACAGTGTTCAGAGTGGTTAAATAACATTAATCTGTCCAGAGCAATCGATATGTATAATACTTACAGCAATTACTTCAATGATGGCAGTTTAATTATCCATGAATCAGAATATAAATACGTTAAAATATATGACCTACGTGCATTTTTGACTTGGAATCGTCCGTGCTACAATATTAGAGACGACAATCTTCAGAATGTTAGGTATCACTAATTCTTGTTAAAACACGCAGTACCTAAGTATAAATGTGTATCCAAATTAATAACGGGTACGTTGAAGAACTCCCTTCCTTAAAATAGGTGACTTTAATGCATATTTTCTCCGTTCGACCGGTACACCTGCCGCTCGGCAAGGTTCGGAACTTTTCGGAGCAGGATATTGCGTCAAGCATTTCGTGGAATCGCGCCGATAATTCAACTTCACTTTTTTCTTCATGACTCGTTGAATATTGTGAATGTACAGTTCGAATTATGTTTAAATGAGAAATCGAAAAAAGTTTCTTCCCGAAAGACCTAAAAACGCGCAATACTTTGTGTAAGCTTGTTTGTAGGAATTAAATTTAAGTCGTTTATGGTTTCATTGACCTTCTAAGCTTTGTAACCCAAGGTTGTATAAACGATGGTCTGTCAGTAGTAGGTTGGTTGGGATAATAAATGTTGGTAATATCGGAAGGCAAAAAGTGCTGGTCGGCTCATTTGTTTATTCTAATCGCCAATATGGGTAGATATGTAAAATGGTCAAAATGGTTGGTTATATAAAAAGGCCAAAATGGTTGGTTTTATAAAAAAGTTCCAAAATGGTTGGTTTTTTGCATGACAAAACTATCACGACTATTTTGGTACAACCATTTTGGCCTAGGATTTTTATAATCTTCTAAAATAAGTTTTGAATGAAGATATTAACTGAAAGCTGTACAAGGCAGATGTATAATGTTTTGCATCCGTGATATCACATAATTTGAGCTCCAAAAAGCGAAATAATCGAATGACCCAAAATGGTCGGTTTTGTCGATATTGTCCAACATGGTTGCAATTGTAAGTATAAGTATATATATATATATATATATATATATATATATATATATATATATATATATATATAGATATATATATATATATATATATATATATATATATATATATATATATATATATATAGATATATATATATATATATATATATATATATATATATATATATATATGTAGATGTAGATATATATATATGTAGATATATATACTTATCTATATATATATCTATATATATATATATATATATTTATATATATACTACTTCAGAAATATACATACAGATATATATATATGTATATGTTGATATATATATAAATGTATATATATATACGTATCCCTGTAATTCCTGATGATGCTGATAAGAGCAGAAGCTATTATAGTAAGCATTAGTCAATTTAATCGGTCTCCATGTATGGGACGATATATATATATATATATATATATATATATATATATATATATATATATATATATATATATATATATATATATATATATATATATATATATATATATATATATATATATATATATATATGTAGATATATATATGTAGATATATATACGTATCTATGTATTTATATATATATATATATATTTAAATATATACTACTTCGGAAATATACTTACATATATATATATGTATATGTTGATATATATATAAATGTAGATATATATATACGTATCTATGTATATGTATATATATATATAAATATATATATTTATATATATACTACTTCAGAAATATATATATATATATATATATATATGTGTGTGTGTGTATGCGTGTGTGTGTGTGTGTGTATAAATATATATATTTATATATATGCTACTATATACATATATATATGTATATGTAAACATATATATAAATGTAGATATATATACTTATCTATGTATATGTGTGTATATATATATATATAAATATATATATTTATATATATACTTCTTCAGAAATATATATATATATATATGTGTGTGTGTGTATGCGTGTATGCGCGCGCGCGTGTGTGTGTGTGAGTGTGTGTGTGTGTGTGTGTGTGTGTGTGTGTGTGTGTGTGTGTGTGTGTGTGTGTCTCTGTGTGTGTGTGCATACCAAACATGCCAGCACACGGATTTCTATTAGTGCTTATCAGAATTTATTCGACTGCATACTTTATAAATACTACATAAATACGCGTATGTATAGTCTTTTTGAAATCATATCAAGTCTGAGCATTAGACTTATTGTATTCCTTTATATGACAAGAAATTTACCTTATATTTATTTATTCGTATTCACAATTATAAGGAAACCAATGCATAGTAAAATATGTTGCAGGTAGAGGTAGCGACTTCGATACCAACGCTTGGAAATGTTGGTACACCCCCCCCCCCCCCCGCCCCAACCCCACTCCCCCACCGTAAAATTAACGGCGAATATAGACCAGGTAGGATGGATGATTGAATCCAAGAGAAAACTGGACAAAATACCGAAATAGCATTAGTGGGCTGTGACTAAATATAAGACATTCGTGATAGCATTAGACAGTTCGAATCATTCGTACATACCATTCTAGGATGAACAACTTAAATAATATACTTACCATCGTGATGATATACAGGTCAAGCTTGTATAAAAACACAGTTGTTTCCCTAACTGGTATGAATAAATAGTAATGAAAAGGGTGTTGGCGAAGAGACAACTAGTGACTCATATATCACCACCAAACGAGTAATCAGAGGAAGCCTAACTTGTAATGACACATCCTTTATATTTATGCATAAACTGTGTAGGTTAAACGCTGATAAACAAATTCATTTAGCTTACTGATACTCGTTACAGCGAAGGATTTAATTGCTGTTCTAGTCAAATTCCCCTTTTAGCACGCGCTATGCATATTAGATTGTTTAAGGGATAGCTTACGTTGTTACTTAACTTCGGTTAAAGGCGACACAACCCGTCTACACAGAGAGTTCTTATTTCGTGTTTTTATTCCTTGCCACGACTTAGGTAATATCATCGGTTGTTATCAGTATATAAAGTGGCCTTTAGTAAGCTGTGCACGGGGGTTATTTCTGGGTGGCAATGCTTGGTGGCAGATTTTTTGGAGAAACCGTATCCGTATCTACGCCATTTCTTAGACGTACACCATGCCTGCATAACGCTTTTAAAAAAACGCTGAGAACTGTCTCGACAGCATATTTTCTAAATCGCGGGGACAAGTTTTATATAAAAAAACTATAGCCAAAGAAGTACAAAACCCTGCTTTCAATTTCTTATGCTTTGCTATTGCGAAATCCGCCAGCTCAACTTAGCTAATGCTTTGTGGTGCAAATGAATGCTGTGGTCAATAACCATTCGAAACGACAGCTATAAAAAGCTGCAAGATAGAGAATGCAACTTCTTCAGAGTCACTGGTTTTCAGCATCAACCAATCGCAAAGTGTCAGTCTGACTACTATTTCACCGCATTGCTAACCATAATAGCAGATGCACTGATTCCATTGGCTTCCTTTCAAAGTAAATATACCACGATTAAAAAGTCACAAAGTAGACAATATCTGAAATATTTATGTTGAGCCTGGGGGTTTGTCAAGCGATAGTATGCTCCTGAAGCGTATCTTAGCCGCCAGAGATTCTTCTCATTTATGTGTCTTCACATAATATAGCGAGGGAGAAGTTTGCAATTTTACCCCTCGCCCCTTACACACTCGCCATATACTTCTGTAGAGTCCATTAATGCGGTGCCGCTACACTACGTTTTCCATTATATGTCAATCAATACGTTTAGTGCTATATGCCCACTTCTAAGGTGTGGGATTTGTGAGACTGGTCAATTGACTGGACAACAATAACGGTATAAAACGCGCCTAGGCAACGGAAAACAACTCATGGGTAAATGAGTCTGCAGTGACATATAATTCTAGACAATGTTGTCGGCTCGTGTATACAATATCCCACAAACAAAAGACAGACAAAGACAACGGGGAGCCTTACTTGCATCAGCATGCAGGTCACGGCCGCGTCTATTTCGAAACATGTTTTGAGTTGTTCTGCCCGTGATGATTCAATTTAAGAGAAGAAATGCCGACCTTATCTTCAAAAACGACATCGGCAACATCCGATTCAGGTTATCTCTTTACGGCTAAAACATCCATCGCAATTGGAATAATTTAATCAAGTTTGTAACGGGTCATTTGTATAGATAGCTGTATGACACGTCTTGAATCGTCAGTGTCGTCCATGTTGCTTCACTGCGTCAGCAGCAAGATGACAACTTTTAGTAAACAATCATGATAGCATGGCTTAGAAAATTTAGGCAAGCATTTTCCTCGAAAAATTTGATGATCGGAAATTGAACATTCGCGCATTCGCATACTATAACAAAACATGTTGCGAGGGCACTACCAACCATATTTTTTATGGCTGGCTGTGGCGCCTCAACAAAAGTAGCAAGACCATGTAATGAAAGAATAAGAATTTGCCGTGATTACAGGCACGTTCAGCTGTTATCGTCAAAAGTGATAAAGCGATTTCCTCTCTGTGTCTTGGGACTACTGCAGTTGACTAAGCCCGAGCGCCTTTGATCACATGCGCTACATTTGCGCAATAGCTTTGATCAATTGTGATGCCAAATTTTTTAAATTTTCATGCCAGTGTTTTGCCCATCCGGGTCATGCTCAGACGGCAAGAACGTATATTGAAATCATCCTATTTTTGGACCTGTAACGCTGCTTAATCGAGACAGATCCAAATCGCTTGTTAACTGGTGCTCCCAAAAATGATATACACGCAATTTATTGCTTGGCAACTGTAGCGATAATATTGGAGGTGAAGCATGCTATTCGCCGGTTCGTTGACAGTCAATCACAGTGATACATACCCGTATAGTATCTTGTATTTGAAAACATGATTTTAATTACTTGAACTATTCAAGATGAACACTGAATTTTGAAAATTATTTCCCATTAACTAGTGTCCGATTAATACGTTCATCTACTTATTGTCAGACATAACAGAGGAATGATCTAATAATCATGCAAGCATCAATTCAGTCTGCAATAAACGCTTTTAGGCTAGAGTTGAGACACGAGAAAGCATGTAAATAATATATTTGTCATCATACCCTCACTTTTATTGATTTATGAATGGACGGTGAGGTCTAAATGCACGCCATTTAACATATATTTTTTGATCGATATATGCATCTATATATGCATCTATATATCAGATCACTTACTCACGCACCAATAAAGCAGTCTGGTCCGACATGTAGCCCACTTCAAAGACGGAAATATCATCGAAATTGGATAATGTTTACTGCCCTTTCCTGTTATGGTCAGAGTTTCTTTGTGCGGGAGGAGCAGGTGCCACCCTTTACATAAATCCGATCTGCAGAAATTTTTTACTTACTACTTGTTCAATTCTGCCATCAAACAGTAAATGTAAAGTGTGATACATAACCAGCCTTAGTCAGAATTATCTGTCTCCACTCACGGAAGATTCAACTTAACTTGCTTTAGCAGACTCGATAACGACCTTTATTGCAGCAATATGCAGGAGTAGCATGCACTCATCAAGAACCATTCACGCATTGAGCGCATTATTCAGTCGTTCTTTATCTCAGTACATTACCTACATTATGCAAATATCAGAGCTTTACGGATATTGAGAATCGAATGTTCAGATCGTTCTCGATGGGACCTGCTAGATGCAATCGCCCTATATAACGACATCATATTTCAACGGCTGTCAAATCATTTATTGTTGCGCTTTGTGCTTCTTTACGTAAATCGGAAATGTATTTGATCGTGTTGTTAGCTTTGTAACTGACATTGATTTCATTTCAAAGAAAGACGCTTGTTTATGTGACATTTTGAGTCCCGAAATGTGGCACTTATGCTGGATATTTTAATTAGCTGCAACAGCTCACTTAGTGATCTACAAGCAAAGAGTAATGTTTACTCGTAAAACGGATTATTGAGTTTATTGCAGCACTATTGGTTGTGCGATTACCACCTTTGATCGGAAGCATGGTTATGTAACCCACAGTACGATACATTCATTGACTGGTTCGAGGCTCAATCTACGACAAGTGTAATTACTGCAACCGATAAATCTCCGTGAAACATATGTAGCTTAATTGCGGAAATGTATTGAAAAGTTGACTGTGATTACTTAACGATTATTCATGCATCGCCAAGAATATGTATTGACTACTGATTTGTGTAAGTTGTTTTTTAACAACTGTGCCGCATCGCTAGAGTGTTTGAAGCACGAGATACAAAATGTTTTCACGTGATTTTGTTTATTGTTGTTTAAATTACGAACCCTACCACTGGTATGTATCAACTATTTGCAAAGCTAAAGATACATTAATCTTAACAAAACATTTTCGCGTAACATTCAAATTGGTGCCTGGTGTAGGTTGGGTTATGCTAAGAGTGTTATTGAAAACGGTTATTACTTGCAGCTATTCTACGCAAGAAATGCACAACAAGTCATTAAGTAATTAAAGTTATCTAATGTACTAAGATAGAGCACCAGCTAAGGTGATTGAGGTCAGCGAGGTGCTGTGTTATTGTAGTCGAAAATGTGAAGGTAAGATTATAATTGTCTCAGAAAATTATCAAATAGTAAACACCAAACGTCGAACGTGCTAATCAATATGTTAGGCAGCCCCGGTATTGATTGAAAGCTTTTTCTGCTCTTTACTAGGGTAGAAATCTATAAATCGAGTACATCTAACGCAATAGCTAAACCGATCTCCGTGGTTAAATGCATGGATCAATCCCCCATAAAACATCGCTAGAGCATAAAAAGGACGTATATTGAAATAAACGAGAACATCAAGTATTACACTACAATTATATGTATGCTCTCTCTAATGTCAGATTTTTGACGCCTTGTGGCAAATCGGTATCATATATCAAGCCAAGTTTTACTCCAATGTTTACTGTACATCCAAGCATGCCGGAAAATGAGCATTACATCCTGATTAGATAAGCGTCTGTACATGAGGTTACACACATGTGATGTGGGATCTTTCTTTAACATTCTGCGGTAACATCAAATCATTAAAATGATTCACGCACCACCAAGATTAACTCGCCGGCATTTGATAAAAAAGGTTGGCGCCTGAAATAAATGAAGAGCTTATAGAAATATGGCAATATTTCGTGCAAGATGTGATACTAAAGTTAGGCAGGAATTACACCGGGCGCTCTTGAAGTTACAGTAAATGTAGCCCAGTTGATAATGGAAGTACAACATAGAAGCCAATATATATATATATATATATATATATATATATATATATATATATATATATATATATATATATATATATATATATAATATATATATATATATATATATATATATATATATATATATATATATATATATATATATATATATATATATATATATATATATATATATATATATATATATATAACCCCTCCCCCGACAACGTATTCCTGATTCCACTAACTTGCCTTTGATGTCAGTCGTTTTTGTTGGCAAACTGATTGTGGTGAAAATTAGTCGTCATATCAAATTATTTTTTACTATCTCTTCCATTCGGCCTTACAGCATGTACCTGTAGGCAAATGTTGTACTCATTCGACCTGACTGGTGAGAGTAATACGTTAGACGGATGACAGGATGCATTACAATCTGGTGACTCTCTAGCTGCAAAAATGGGACATTATTTGGATCTTACAAGGGCGCGCTCAGCATGACTTTTCGTTTAATGGAGGCACCAACTCGGCACAACAAATACTGACCTTCAACATTGCAATCAGAAGTTGTAATCGGCCCCCGTCCAAGACAGTTACCTTTGATTCAGTTTACATGAAAGAAAACAGGGTTATGTGCAGAACGCAAATAGGCAGAATTTCTGAACAATTTACATGGAAACAATCAAACTTATCACTATCATGTTAACGCACTTTCTTCCATTGACAAGCAAATAAACTATGCATGAAAGCGTCTGGAATGTAGCCCTTGCCACTAAATACTGTTGAACAAATTTAGCACAAGACTGCTGCATATCTGCAAGTCCGCATATCTGGATATGATCAGCTGCCAGATGCAGTTAGAATCTGACCAGATTTGCTAACATCAAAGGACACCGCGTTAATGGAACTTAATGACAACTACATAACAACAGTACAATAAAAGCACTGCGCAGCAGAAATACCTAATATTGGGTGTTTTATGGTTAAATGTACTATAGTAATGTCCACCGCAATGCATTATGCATGAAATTGATATCATTTTGTCATTCTTATCCTTAATCAATTGTTAGAATACAGTATTGCTAATTTTTTAGCTCTCTATCGGCCGCAGAAGCACCCTTGGCAATTCACGCCGAAGTAACCAGGTCTTCCATCAGAGTCGAGCAGCATCCGAATCTCTGAAACTGTCGCGCTGAAAATGAATGTTAATGCACTACCCGGCCGTTAGCACTCTCGAAAAGCGATAGCAATTTGTATTTGAGAAAAAATACATTCTGTCCGTTCTAATGTAGATTTAAATAATGCTTTAGATGTTGTTAGATGGTATACACAGGTAGCTCCAGTTTGTACAAGTCGTCACCCTGCTAATGCCCCAACAGCCCACGCCACCAGCAGATAGACAACGCCCTGGACCAACTGAAAGTTCGCCAGACTATTGCATCTGTCTCTGTTGCACATTATTCATGTATCAATCTAATGTGTTCTATTTAAATAATATTTAGCTTTTCGGATTAGCTTGCAAACTAAACAGATAAGATCTGCCTTCAAGCATCCCGATCGTGTCTACCAATCAAAACATTACTGACACTACGAGAGACGCATACCAAAACGACAATCACCAATAACAGAATAGTAACGAATGTGCGCTCTGATTGTAACTGCTGCCATGATGCAGAAAGCGCAGGTTGAAATGCATATTCATAGTGTTCTGGTACTCAACACGGCCTATTTAAGACCAACAAAACGACACGCTATGCTTATTGATCCTGATATTGAATATTATTAGTACGAAACGTCCAATATAAATCACGAAACATCGAAATGGTAATTGGGTTGGTTGCTTCTCCATATACAGCTGTAGGTGATTTATATATCATTCATTAAGGCTCCTCGAATCCCTGCGTGAACATTGTTATATAGAATACCAAGCGGCTTTAAATACCATACAAAGAGAGTGTGTATGGGTGTAGAGTTGGTCAATATGATTGTCAATGATTCGCAATAGATAGGTTGAGCAGAAGATTGAGTAGTCTGGGGGAAGTTCAGATATATATTGTATTTTGTCGAGTTGAAATTCTCTATAACTCGACACAGCCCTTTAGGCGTTTTCGGTAATACTGCTACAGCCCTCTGAGTATGTAAATAATATATTAACATCGCCCTTGTACAATTAATGGATGTATCTGTTCTGTGACCACAGCATGACCCGGGATAATTCCTACCAGGTTTCGGTATTACATCATCCCCGACCATTTGCCCCGTGTCTACTAACTCGCCCCTGATATATTAGAGACATATTGAGAGAGCCAGCTTGTGGAGGTTTACATTTGCACGTGAATAATCGCTAACAGAGAGTAACATCTGTTTCGGGATATATCAGCATGGGAGGCACTTTATTGACAATGGAGGCATGAATATATTTCGTACACATAACCACAACAATTTCGGTCGATCAGGGGACATGAAATGTTAGCCCGATATTATTGACAATAGCGAGTGAGAAAGCTAGGTTGAGGCATTTCTATAATAACTGTTGTTGCTATACAACTCTGCAGTACGTAGCCATAAAACTATATAAACAGGCATATCGGTAAACGACAATCAAATGTATAGCCGAGGCGATGATTATGATGCCTGCGTGTTTTTTCTATGTCCAATTAGCTATGAATGATATGGCACATAACCACAACAACGGAGCTAAGGATGCCGGCATCGAATCAAGGGAGCAAACGAATCCCCATTGCAGTTGCGATATATTAGCTCCGCACTAGAGAGGCTCCATTTTTCCAAGTAAATATTTCCTAATAAAAGGGCTTCGATGATATAGCGAGTGAGAAAGCTAGGTTGATGGAAGGTTTATTCAGCTATAATAACTGTTGTTGCTATGACAACTCTGCAGTTTCCATCCGCCATAAAACTATATCAACAGTTTCCAAATATCGGTATCACGACAACCTCAACATGTATAAGCGCTGTTAAGCAATGATGCGCGACTGATTATTGCTTGAGCAATGTTTTTTCTATAACGATGCAAATTAGCCAACAAATGCAATGCAAAGCAGAACAAAAGCAAATGCCATTCATCGAATCAAGGGAGCAAACGAATCCCCATTGCAGTTGCGATATATTAGCTGATGACAAAAAAGAGAGGCTCCATTTAGAGAAATGGTTTTATATTTCAGGGCTTTATTCTCATCAAGGGCTTCGATGATAAATAGGTCACCTTTATGCCTTACCCATAAGAGCTCAGTAGGTGATATAGAATATATTCAGCACTCTTTGCTATCATACATGAAAATACAGACATACATAACAGTGAATACATACAGACATTGTGCACAGACATACAGACATACATCCATCAGACAGACAGTGAGTAGCCAGGACAGACAGACATATCAGGATCAGACAGACAGACTAGCACATCCAGACAGACAGACATACATTTTCATACATGTACATACATACATACAGCATACATACATAATACATACATACAGTCATCAGGACCTACAGCCATAATCAACAACATACTATTGTTTTTCTAATGTATCATACATACAGCGAACTACATTAACATCATGCTCCAAAGTGGAGAAATCGAATTACAAACAGGTGATACCTATTAGTTTATGCTTGTCAATGGACGGCCCCTCTGACTCTGTTAACGATTTGAATCATGTTTAATTGCCAAAGCCATAACGCGTTCATTGTTGTGTGGCTCCAATGTGAAGAGATCAGATATCTATGTAATATATTCAATAATTAGCATGTTTATGGGGCTTCTGCATGGTCTATGTTGAATACAGCTGGAACCTAAGTATTTTAATAATGCTTACATTGTTGTATTTATCTTCTGATATTCGAAAGTAATGCTCAATGAGTGTCCATGAATATGCTGGTGCATATGTTGAATTATTAGCATGTTGCATAATAATGAAAAAATTGCCGGTGCATCTGAGCAGTAAAATTATTAATGAACCCATTTCATTAACGTGCATGTAGATAGCTAAATACAACCTAACTGATAAAATAGAGGCTGAATGATGGGGATAACCGCGATCGATATTTACTGATTTATGTTCATATCTAGCTACATTGACATGCATATTGGCTGATATTCACAATGAGGCTTTAAGACTGTCATAAATTGGATAACCGTGATATACACCGACATTTCATGTAATTGATATGTTAATAATTGACGAAGTAACTGATATCACACATACAATCAATATACATGGCTTTATTACCGCGATCATCATACATTGAAGCGCTAAGTTTTATACATTACATTCACTGCTACACATAATCTTGTCGCTATACATACATATACATAATAATTTCAATGGCATACATATGTACATACATACATACATACATACATACATACATACATACATATACATACATACATATTACATACAGCCTACATACATACATACATACATACATACATACATACATACATACATACATACATTCGTCAGCGTGCTATTTCCGTTTGCAGACAATCGAATTAGCACCCTTCATGAAAGCTGCTTTGATTGCTAAAAGTATTGTTGTCAATGGACGGCCCTCTGACTCTGCTTAACGACATTGAATCATGTTAAGGGGCTCGCCAATTGTGGGAGAGCGATAACGCGTTCCAGCGGGACAGGTGTGTGGCTCTCGTACTATTGTGATATGCTTTGATAGTTCATATAATTAAGCATTCAACCATATTCGAAAGGTTGCCCATTGAATGTAACACGAAGTGTCCATGAATAAGCTGGTGCGCCATTACAGTTCAATTATTTTAAGCAAGTTGGAAGTGAAAACTTGTATTGCCGTAGCAGCTGCCAGGTTGATAATTTATAGTCAATCGCCACTCAATGACATTATAGCACATTTTATGGGTTTCTCTGCATGGTAGATGGCATAATACAAACTAACAAAAACCTTTAGAGCAATAATCAACAGCTAAGGAAGGATGGACTTAATTATCTTTGTTATTTACTGATTCTGCATTCATATCTAGCTACAGTGTACCTTGCACTGATATGACAATGAGGCTGACGCTGATTTATAAATGGGATAACCGTGCCCATAGCTGACCGATCGTTACATGTGCTATTGATATGTTAATTGTTATTGTTGGTGCATCAATGTTTTCAGCGCTGATATCAACTCACAATCAGTCATGTAAATAAGTTTATTATGATTGATATCATCACTCATTGAAGCGGCATAAGTTAAATGATAGCCTGCCTTATTGTCACTGCATGCTACACATACATCTTGTGCGCACTCATGTATCCTAATGAAATTCAATGGCCCGGCAACAATTGTTTTCGCTATTGTTTAAGCTATATCACTCAATAATTGCAGGCGTATAACGTGCAATCCGATATCCTCAGCCTGTTTGCAACATCTTCACGATGACATTGATGGAACGCTTTATTTATCGCCAGAGTCGATAACTTTGCTCTCTTACCGTGTGTGATGGACGACTGTAAAGACAAGAAAGGCGTATTGATGCATTGTGTCTTTCTCACATGGTCGCTCTTGTATGGTTTTGTTGCACTTAAGGGCTGGCAAAATCTCTTTGCATTCACCCATGTAGCCATTAAATGCTGCTTTATGCGGAAGATACATGGCGATTGGATGACTGAAAAGTAGTATAGCAATTGCAGACTATCATTATATGTTACGGTCTTACATATGTTCATGGATTAAATGCGCATTTAGTCCGAACTCTATCTAACGCAATCAACAGGTTTATTTGCAGGGTTCGAAAGAACAAAAGATTGTCTTCATCAAGGGAAGGTAAAGCAAGCATGGTATTAACGGCTCACAAAACACGATAGGTTGATAGGGTCAGACGTACAGTTAGTAGTTTATATTTAAAGTATCATAGCATATTTGCTCCGATATTATTGTCAACCGTTGCATGCGTCATCAAAACAGAATATGCACTTCATTTAATTAAATTGGTAAGTAACTGTCGTTTACTTTTGTTGATAAACAGACAATAGTCAAGAAAATATTCGGAAATGTTAACCAATATTAATAAACGTACGACTGATGAGCAATCACGTACAAGTGACACTCGAATGGAGACAGTGGTCTTGTGATTTTCATCTGTGCATGGCAAAACAAATGAAAGGCATTCACAATACAGCTATTTCGTTATTATATAATTGTTCTCTGCTAACGCAGATGAAAGTCAAATTAATACATCGGTCCACTTAATTTTCCCGGAATATAGCCAGACACCGAAACATATTTGGCCGATTTCTCGATTTCTTACAACTTAAGGTTACTATTTTTGCAACGGTCTGTCGCAGTATTTGTTTGATTATAAGATTTGACCATCAATCTACAACCTTTCATGGATTCGTACAAAATAGATTTCATGAACGAAACTCGGCCTGCTACACATCTAAATAACTTTGAGATCCGCTTCTATGGTGAATTTTAGTGTAAATAAGGTTTTGGGAAGACCCTTCTTATGCAAAGGTGAGTGAAGCAATGAACAACAGTTTTGTTCTTGCAACAATGCGTCTCAGTTTGTTAAGCAATAGACAATAGATACAGGGTAGGTCTATATTGAGAATAACTTGGTCACTCATGTAATATGTTGATAATTATCCCGGTGTTTCCTGAACCGGTCGGTCATCAATAAAACAGAAAAGGAGAAAAAAAATATCTATATTTGTATATGATTGTTTTTTCAACTTTTCAGTTTTACCGATGACTTCAGGGTAAGATTAATATGCTATTGATCTATCATAACCTCCAATTTACAGCGGTCTTCATGTTGATCGTTTACTTATAAGCGGAAGGAAAAATAGTTTTGTTAACAAAGTATATTCATGTTTAGCAGCAATGAAGTCTTCCGGTGGTTCCAGTGGGAATGTTGTTATAGATTTTCAACATGTATTCATGTATACGTCTGGATTCACATACCAACGTAAACTTATTACCCGAATGTGCACTTAGCCGCCCCTGCGACACTGCAGTTAGCAGTGTTATTAAGGAATACCCCAGGAGAGGCAGTGAGTTTTATGTCGAGCTAGATAACGCCTCAGTAATAGATGGTTGAATTCGCTATTGGAGGAGAAGCCGCTTTACGCATCGCTACACATGCCTTCGTTAGAGTTGTATTGATGCAGTACCTGTGCCCTTTTGACGGTCTTATAGACAAACCCTTACCTAAAATATTATAAATGTATAGCTTATGGGCAAATAAATGAATAAACACAGTAAAGTTCACATATACATTGGCGTGCAGACAATAAAACACACGGATGTCGACATAGCCGTACTTCTAGACGAAAGGGCAAATTGTATAGCAGCTGAAGGCTTAATTTCAATCGCTTGAATTACAATTGACAATTGAATTGTAAACATCATTTCCCGTTTAGCAGTATCTGACAAGTGAAGTGATTGGACGATTGACACATGCACGTGTCATTGACGCTTTACTGTACTATTTGTAAAAGTGTTATGTTAAGCAGCGTGACTTTTACGATGATTGATTTGGTTTTTCGATTCAACGAAAATGTTTTTGTGACGTTTTATTCTGTTTTTAACCTCTGCAAATCATGTCGAAGCCCATTCATCTTTTATATAGCAGTCTTCTCATCAAATGTAGACATAAACTTGTTGATGTTTTAGGGAGAAGCTTCATGGTCAGTCATCTGACATGTGCATTATCCTAAACTATCTCATTCGTCAGATGTGCCCTTGCACTTAGCGAATGACCTCTACAGAACGTCACTGTGTTGTATAGGAGTGACGTGAAAGTTGACTAGACCTGGGCTCAATGTGGGTTCCCGATGAACAATTTGACATTTCAACCCATTGACATGAACGTAACTTCAATGAATCTATACCTAAGTGAACGTAGAGTGTGTTAACACGCTTACAAGTCTAAAGTGCGTCTTGAACAAGAGTATATGCTTTACTTTGAAATATATCAACTCTATCTGCGTCATTGCCCTAACATCACTGGGGCGAAAAGGGGTAAATTGCCACCATAAAACCATTGATATGCAAAGAATTCTAAAAATACCTGAAATATACTGCATATATTACTGTAGATGACAGAGACACTATTTTCCCAGAAGACTTGGAGACCAAAAATAACTGATGCGCGTCACCCGTACGTCATCGGCATGATCATTTCAACTAACCTCTGACAAATTACAAATATAGATGGTTATACCTGATGAATGTCTGTATAATATCTGCAGCAAATGTTCTTGGTAAACAGTACTGTGGCTGCAACGATCGTGTTTAGAACTGCTTATCGAACGATAATAAGAAACAGGCTTGATCATTCAAATATAAAAACTGCAATATTTGATATAAGGTAAAGGCGAGCCTTATTTTAATTCTTCGTTAAACTGCTGCTTAGCCCCCAATGTTTTGGTCGATGTCAATGCACAGCATTTACTTGTTAGCCGAGAAAGCCTATGCGACGCGATACATTTTCGTTTAAGACTGATGACTTAACATAAAACATGAATGAACATATGTATATTATACATTGTTACTGACATGACACAATATTTACTAGCTAACATAGATCAACTACCACTGAAAGTCCTGTCTATTTTAATAGATTGAGATCATAAGAATGATAAAAAACTGTTATTATATAATCCTCCGTCGCTGGGGTCACTGGCTCAACCGACGACTCTGAGTATGACGGATGACCATTGCGACAAACGTCGCGTTTACAGCTTGGTTGCCCTCCTAATAAGTCTTCTTCATTCGAAGGCACATTGTACCGTTTTACATTCACCCGCTCAACCGACACATTGGTAATGAATGCAAACGGAGTGATCGATCAAAGCGATAGATAGCGGTATTAAACACTGGATTATGCTCGAAGACCACATTTCTGAATATTAATAAGATGCAAACATTACGATTAAGTTCATAGTATCAATAGTGATAATATGTGTACCTTTCGGCATCATAACGTCAAAATATCTTTCAGTGAAGTTTTTACACTGCGTTATCGATTTCTCTTAAACATATATTTAGCAAAATGAGCGTAAAAACCGTAACAACTTTCTGCTTGGAAAACAAAATAAACGCTCAAGGCTGAATAATTCATCATCAACTCAAACCGATGAACGGCACTAGGTGATAACGGTGTAATACAAGAACAATACTTTGCGTTGCATCATAGGTACAGGGGTGTACACAATAATGAGCATTTTACAAAATTGCTCTAGAACTGTGAATGAGTCAGACATACGAATACGATATGACGAAGATCTAGGCCGAATTCTGTCATTTACATAACAAACTCCAGTCACTAGTTATCGCGCAAAACTACAGTCAATACAATTCCCTAACTTGTTCTATTTAATTTTCTAATCAAGAGCACATTGTGTTTAAACCGCAGTCGTAATCATCGATTGTCTGATTTCCCAGTTTTAATAGAACGGCATGAAAACATATGTTGTGCATATTTAAAGCGCGACAATAAGTGGTGCTGGAATTAGTCTCATATTGCTGGTCTCGGTGACCTCGGACGAGTTTACACATATAATATTTCAAATCCATCTGTAATTAATATGCGAACACGTGTAAGACAGCTTTAAAAAAAGCAAATGTTCCTTTTATTTTATATATTTCTCTAAAAGACAAAATGTGGAATAATTACATGATGTTTCAACAACTAAAAAGGCATTAGGTAGCCATAGACATTAGTAAAACCCCGCATCACCATGTTTCTCAGAAGAACGGAATATTTTGTAATTGTGACGTCTTTCAACCATGTATATGTTTAACTGGATATGCATTGATTGTCCCATGCAAGCTATGTTACAAGGATCTTATATGCAAAAATAATTATACTAACAAATGACGGAATATGAATTAATGAATACTCATAATTCAAAATCATCCCTATTTTGAGAAGTAAAGCTTAGAACGATGCTCTAATTATTTGTCTCAGGTTTCTTCATATTATTGCATGCGTCTAATTTTGAATCGATGGAAGGAACTACTTATTATTCCTTTAGAAACGCAACTTGGTTTGTGCGTCAATCATATTTCTATCCTACTCACGTGCTGAACATTGTCGAACTAATGACATTGCTTGCAACAACCTCTGTGTTATGATTGCAGCTCGGTTTGCAATGCAGCGTAAACAAGCTGGTTTTCATTGTCATATAGAAAGTTGTAAGCACACTGCGAACTTCTGCTGTATTTGTTAATGCAACAAATATTTGTTTCGGGTTGCCGCTGTTTTTTCAAGCAAATATATCAATATGATACAAGAAGATCGAAAGCCTTGTTATATTAAAAAGTACCACAAAATATGCAATTGTACCACCTGACCGCCAAACTAAATTGAGCTAACAATTGGACTTGTATCCACTAAAGAAATACCCATATGCTGCAGAATCCGCAAATGATTGCCTCTCGACAATATGACGAATGACCACACAATCACTTCGTTGTCAATAGATAACTGATAACCATTTGCGTTACATTTACTACGTGCCAAGTTCAAAAGAGTTGAAAGTTATTCATAATTACATTGCACTTGCAAACATGGCGCATTCTATCAGCGGACTTATATCAATAAACATCCCGATTCTTGCCATTTAGCATTACATGGTGCTCAACGCAATCGTGTGCTGCATTAAGTGTTTAAACCTAAAGCGGATTGTGTTAAGCTCGCAGTCAGAATCTTCTATTCTCTGCTGTCCTAACAATAACCGTAATACATGATAATAGGAAGGGACAACCGATAGCAGTTCATCAAAAGAGGTTAATGTGTCTTGTTGGATGGAGTTTTTAACTGTTGGTCGCTGTGACCTGTCTGTATTTCAGCAGCAGTTCATCAACTAGAAACTAGCCAGAATGTAGTTGAAATATTTCTAATCCTAGAGATCGTTTCATACGGACACATGTCTGAGCGGGTCCGGTTTCTTGAAGCAGTCACTGGCAAGAAAATAGCATGGTGAACAAAAAGATAATGCAAAACAAATTCACCGCATTTGAAAGTACTGTACTCAGCCCTGTACAATTTTGTACAGCGTTCTGTTGGGACATTCTTAGCGCTTGACTGGCAGTGCATTGACAGTTGTTTGGTTTGACAGTTATCAATATCGTCAGATATATTATATCTGGAGGCAGAGACGTATGAATTACACATGATTACAAGCGTGTGTGTCCGAATTTGTCCCCTTGTGAGCTCATTAACGTTTTCTTACTCGATGCATCGAAGAAATTAATAGTGTTCTAAAATAGTCTGCTGCGTTTTGCAATACCCTTGATATAGTCCGACTTATTGCTACTTTTCAGAACACATATAAAATCTACATATATCAATTGAATGAAACTGCAAAAAAAACTCTTTGCTAGTTATTTACAATAGAGAGGTGATAACGAGACTATGTTAGAAAAGAACGACAGTAACTCGCTGCTAGACCGATATCCACTTTCTTTCAACGTTTAAAAAATTTGGAGTTTCGAAAAACTGTGTAGTCTCCTAGTAACTCTGTTCTACTATGGTTACATAAATGGAAGGAATCAGCAAAACCATACTGGGCTGTGTAAACTATTACAAAAAGAAACATGACATGTAGTGTTCTCATTAGTGTGAAATGGCGCACGACCCTGTGATTAATGCCTTGTGCCTCTTTGACGATTATCTCACATCCCCGATATCTACCTGGGCAGCAGTGGTTGAACAATTTAATGATCAATTATGATCAGGCTCGCCTTTGCCCTACTTCACATATTGTTGCTATTTATAATTAAATCATCCATCCTGTATTTGATAAGCGTGCTGATAACAATATTTGCAATCATGAACCATGCATGATTAAAGGTTGAAGCCCTAATTCTCTTTACCGCTCAATATTGCTGCTGATATTTTATAGATATTCATCCGGTATAATCGTCTATATTCGTAACCGCTAATACAAAATGAAAAGTTCGTTGAGATAATTATGCCGATGACCGGCGAATGACGCGCATCATTTATTATTGGGCTAGGGCCATGACGCAGAGAGTCTTTACATTTCTCACGTCCTTATCAGAGTACAGCACATACTCTAAGTTAACGACAAGCGGCACCAAGGTGAACTCTAGTTTCCGTTTTGATAAGGATCATCCTGGGACAAACTTTAATTTGTTAACCTACTCCGCGTTCATTTAATTTCAGCGGAATTTAGTTATATCCATGTGCAGAGCCAGTTGGTTGAAAAGCAGATGTGAAATGGTGCCTATCAAATTATTCACTGGAAAGCATCTGTGAGCCCATGTGTATTCAACTGCCACGGCACTGCCAGTCAAAACAGTGACGTTGTTAAGCAACATTTCTTTTTTGATGATAATGCATATATCAGATAGCTGACCCTGAAGTTTCTCCCAAAGTCATAAACACGTTTATGCATATCTGTAACGAGATGTTCACTGCTCTAAGGTGAATGGGCGTAAAAATGCTATACATAGATTAGCAACAGATTAAAACGTTGCAATAACAACCTCGTTGCAGCGACAAATAAATCAATCACTTAGTTGTGCCAATCATATCGTCAATGCTTTATTTAGCGCGTTGTCCTAATTTATGTCCAGTTCCATTCATGTTTGCCTTGCTGAACTGCATAGTCGTAACCTAAAGAGGTATATTACAAAGTATTCTGGATGATAGAAACAACAAATCAAATCAATTTTGACAGATATATGTTTGACCTAAACGACTGATATAGCGTATTTGCTTTTCCGTTGTAACTGAACCATGGGCCAAAGTGACATCCAGCCCTTTTTTTATTTTGAAAGGCATTAAAATGGCAGTCAAACGAGTTCGCACACTAGTGAAAGAAATCTGGATATTGGAGCAATTGTTGAAGGCGTTAAAGATTTGTAATTTGTAAACGGAAAGCACATGTAACAAGTACAGCGGGGGTCACATGTTACAGCATTTAGCATTTTGAGACAGCTTTGACTTGCAATGATTGTACTATGCTTAAATTTGTTACATTTATAGCCGATGGCGCGTCCAAATGACGCAGCTATGCATGCAATTGCATTTACTCGCAACAATCTGTAAAGCATAGTTACTTGAGGCATAATTGCACTATATCAGATATATCAACATTGGTTAACGCCATCAGATTGGGTCCGGCCATTGAAGAATCCTGCAGCATCGTGATCCAGACATGGTACAGTGTGAATGTATTTCATCCTATTTTCCTATAAGCACACTCTATTTTTCTCTTAGCCAAAACGTATCTACGCTGCAATGTGAGCAATGTGTGCGCCCCGGAAAACATTGCTGCTCTCCGGAATTTTTAATCGTCTTCCGGCGTGTACAATCGCACTCGCGTATGGTAAGCATAGAATGAGAAGTTTGTTAAAAAGCCGTATCTTTAAGATGATAGGTTAAAACGAGTACTCTGTCATTGATTTTTATTACTGACTTTAATGCGTGATGTATTCTGCCTATAAACAATAATTTATGTTTCGCAAAGCTTTTAATAAAACGCAATAAAATTAAACGGTTCATAAATAGGAGTTCTTGGAAAGAACCTCAGTCATATTAGAAACACAGTAAAACATCATCTTCTCTCGATTAGTTATCTCCCATGCGAGAATATTGTTATGATGCTAACGTTTAAAGGTTCGATTTGAAGTATGGCAGTCTTTTAATCTTAACTTGTACTTACAGCATAATTCAAACAGCTTTTTCAGTGCGTCGTTAGTGTTGTCTGTCCGACTTTTCGTTCTGCCCATAACCAATATAGTTAGTGTTTGGGTGTCTCTGCAGTGTTAGCTAAACCCATATAAAAGTGGCAGTAATTTGACATTTATTACAACTTTGCAAAAATGCTAGCATTGTTATTATCATATTAATAGATTTACATCAAATCCTTACATCGATATATGGCCTGATTTGCAGATTGCCATGAAACCCTTAACTAAACAGCCGAGGTTCATAGACGCAGATCGAACCAGAAAAAGTATCCAAAGAAGAGTTTACTCTACATTTACAGCGGGGATAAGTAAGCATCAACAATGGCTGTTCTGTAATGTTTCTCTCATTTTGTAGTTAATTCCTATATCAACTGTGCCCTCGAGATATGGAAGCGTTAATGTAAGTATATTGACTCCGTTGGTAGCTGAAACGATTTTGATAATAAGCAGAACTACGAGTGTATGTTGAAGCTCGTGCTGCCTTGGCATATAAATTGACCGTGAGCTGGATCGGACGTAATCAACAAGTCTACATTCCAATAGCTCCCTCATTGCAAGAGCATATTCTTCAATCACGATTCATCGATTCAAAACCAAAGCATATTTTGTGTTTGCCATTGCTCTAAAATCCTGAGAGAGAATAACAAACAATATAACTAACAAGCTTATATTGTAGTATAATATAAAAATGTCCAGCTATCCGTAGAATTCATTTCGATTATATTCATGGTGACAATATTGATTATACAACACCAAGCCGCATACATAACTAGTAAAAGATTAAATCGCGAACGTCTTCTTACATCTATGGAACAATATAATATACCATTAAATCTGCTGATACCATACAAGCTCGTAAAGTGTGCGTTGTCATTGCCACCGGACAACTGCCAGTCTTTTATTTACAGCGTAGTTAACCTGGTCGATCGACTGCAATGATCTTTAGGGCACTTTGGGTTCAATATGTGGTTGATTATCACATCAGTCAGATGCTCATGACAAGGTGTTATTCAGAACAGGATTTTATTCGTTTCGCTGAATTACTAGTGTATTGGACACGGCAACGGTGGTCCAATACCACCTCTCTTGTGAAAGCAAAGTATGGAATTATTGCAATAACCAAAAGTAGCAACCGATTACATTTTGTTCAACGCAATGCGTAACATGACTGCTTGTCATCATTGGTGATGCATGTTCAAGACTGAATAATTATAAGGTTGTCATTGCGACGGTTAATTCTTTTGCAAACCATCGTATTAAGTGTCTTAGCCCGTCTATCTTATAGCAGCTGACATTTTTATAGCAGCATTCACATCACATATATACATAAGTTTGTTTATGACTGTGGGAGAAGCTACATGGTCAGTTATCAGAATATATATCATTTGTCAGATATGCCCTTACAGGAATACTAAACAGTTGATTGATAAACAACGCCACATGGGCTTACTGTAGATTTTCGACTTATAATCTGTACTTAATTTTGTCTACAAATAAATGAACGTAGAGTATATTTATTAGCTAAGTTTGCTTCAAGATGATACTTCTCCCAACGGGATTTAAGTGCACAAATAATCTTTCCTCTGATTATGACGTGTGATATAAACAGACTCTCTCCGCGTCACTACCCTGTCTGCCCTGGTGCAAAAAGGTGTTTATTGCCACCATAAAACCATATATAAAGCCTGGAATATGCTGCATATATTATTATAGGTGAAAGAGATTATTTTTCCTGCAAGACATAGACCCTAAACTAATATCATATACCGATGTTCGTCATCCCCATGTCATCGGCAAAATCATCTCAACGAAATTTTCATTTTGTATCAGCAATAACAAATATCGATGCTTGAACCTAATGAATGTCTATATACAATCTGCAGCAATATTAATCGGTTAAAAGTACAAGAAGAGCCTTTGATGATGCATACCTCATGACTGCAAATATTGCTATCAACTGAATTGTTCAAATAGAAATAACAGCAATATATGAAGCAAGGCAAAGGCGAGCCTGATCATTATTAACCATTGAATTGCCTAACCCCCACTGTCGAGCTGTCGAGGTAGATGTGGAAGCACAACATATATTTGTCAGCTGTGCGATGCGATGTATACCAATATTAGAGAATCATTGAACATGAATGAAGATCTGTATGCCCTACATTGTAACCTACAGTGCTCCTTGATAATTTGGATAGGTTGAGATAATCCAAACGCTTGATGTTAAATTTGACAAGGACGCAATTCAAAGCCTGTTATATTCGTAGACAAAGAAGCCAACATAGTCATAACCCTCCTCCGATGGGGTCATCGGCTCAACGGCTACACTTAATATGATAGATTATGTCATCTTCGCTAAATTGCCCTCGTTATAAATTTAGCACATTTCGAAAGCATGTTGTAGCGCTTAATAATCACGCGTTAATATCATCATTATTGTGCTAAATGCCCTGGAGTGATCAAAGAGATAGATGACGGTATTAAACATTAGCTTATGCTAGACGACCACTTTAGAGAGATTTGTTTCTAATACCGATTGTGCTTTTACATTCCTATCATGTTCTAAAATTTACTTGACGACAAACCTTGATAGCCCAAGATCATGCGCGGGTTCGCAGGAAGCGTGACTTACTCGGTTAAGATACCACTAATAAAATTGTAGAATATAATTTATCGGGGATATTGTGTAAACTTCAAAGCAAGCGTTGTATTTCACAATTACTCGCAAGTGCGTCGATCGCTTGGATATGAACTAATAAACACAAATGGGAACAATACATTTCACATATCTCTATATTAAACAGTAGGTTATGTCAGAGTCCCATTAGCGCAACTAAAGAAAAATAGATCGCCTATAAACTTTAAAAGAAAAAGGATGGCAGTTGAGTAGTGTGTTACAATATTAATTTTTTAAAACAGCGACAGTTTTATACCCACTCTTATGATATAAACGGTGGAAAAGTTTTTTGCATTTGCATTTTTTCAGCGATAGACGTAGATTGTATATGTGTGTTGTAAACGATAAGCCGAACTATATCAACGGTATTGTAAGACTACAGAACCAGGTCCTTGTTAATTACATCAATGCAAAACGTTAATGAGCTCTCGAGGGGCAGAATTACTGAGGAAATTCAGATATCACTTGATCATTTGAGAGCAAAGCATGGTTGAGCGTAACTTTGTCCTCAGCACGCGTCCCTGGGGTTTGGATTTACCAAAGTTATATTGAGTAAACCATTGCGCGAGATGTCCGTACGGAGGGACATCAGCAATATATTAAATGGATTTAAATGATTCACAAGTCATAATCATCATCTAATGCATACATGAGACATCGGCAAGGTAATATAATCCTCGCCGTCAGGTGAATAGTGAAAAATCACTTGCCTTATTACCTTGGTGACGGTATCAATTAAATGAGCGAATACATGTCTGCGTATTAATTTATATTTGAGGATGCTATAAATAACTGTGATATGTTTTCCCTTGCCATCATTAAGTAATTATATTTGCCACTTTAGGTTTTGAATTGCGTTATCGATTTATATTTATCAGAGCTTAAGAAATAAAGCTTGGAGACGAGATAAATTGCGCCGCTTGGGAAAAAATATATGATCAAGACTGAATAATTCATTGTCAATCCTAAAGGACATTGAATAATGGCAAAATCTGAGAAGAACACTGTATGATGCATGATGAGCACCGGCTCGTAGAAAACAAAGAGCTCTGACCAAATCGCTTATTACATCTGAATCGCATACATGTCAAGATTGGACAATTGATATCGCGCTGGCCTCTTCCTTAACAAGCACAAAACGCTCATTCCACCATTAGATAGTTCAAAGGGTATTGTTCTAGCAACGTCACTGATATATCAGAATCATTGATATAATGTTAGGTGGATTTAGTCCCAAGGCTTTCAGTTACATTACAATATTCAGACACAGTTCAAATGCAGATACTTGCGGATGACATCGCGAGACTGCTGACAGTGCGATTCTCCAATGTTAAACGAGGAAATCATTGTTGTCTGCTTTATCGATCAGAACTTAGCATTGTAATGATTCGTAGCTACGAGTAATCTTGAATACTTCTCTTCTATGCAGTGCTGTTGCTTTAAGAAAACAGCCTTACCGCTACATAATAAATCAGCACCCTATTGCCCATATTAGACCTCTTACGACGATCGCTATTGGATGCAAAAGCACAAGTTGAGCGTGATAGTATTAATTTACTCTATCTTTTCAAGTAGCAACTACTTAGCCTCTTTGTAAAGAAACACTGCTTTGATAAACGCAGTTTGCAATGCTGTATTGAGTTAGATGGATGACTTCACTTAACCTTCATTGCCTTTTGAATGCAAGGAGTTATAAAGATACACATATATAGAACAACGATTGCATGCTAAGTTTATTTGATCCGGAATACCTGAACAAATGTCATTGGTCCTCTAATATACATAATACCAAGCTTTTTTAGCATTTACTCAATTATTGCCGCCTAGATTACACTACATGTAGCGATAGCCTTTGTGCGTTACCTTTATGACGTGGCGTTATAACGAAAATTATAAGTAGCAGTATAAACGACATATGATATCAGTGGGCATATATTAATGTAGTGAAAGCATTGCACGACGGACTATAGTTCTTACCGTAAACTAATTTATGTATTCTATACAATCCTGAGTTGCATTTAGTTGTTTGATCAAGAGCGCAGTGGGTGAAGTCGGTACCTTCTATTGTCTGCTTTCCTAACATTTAAAAAAAGATTATGTATCCTCGAGCTTAGTATATCAAAGCATGACGATATGTGGTGCTGGCAAAAGTCTTGTGTTGTTGATCTCTATGACCTTTCTTTATTTCCGTACATCATTAATCTTTGACAGGTGCTTTCCACCAGGAGCTGGATGAAATCGGACGAGGATGCAGATAAAATATTTCAAATCCATCGGTTACATATTTGCGCACACACATTGAACAGATTGGATACAAGAAAATGTACCTTTCCATTTATAAATTTCCCCATTAGGCCATTATTTGAGCATCTTTCTAATGCTTTACGGCTGAAATGATGTAGAAAGACCAAATGTGGAACAATTGCAGGATGTTCTAGAAACTAAAACGGCAATGGGTAGCTACAGTTAATAGTAAGTCCCATATCATTATAACTGTTCGAATTCCAAACATGTAAGCATTTAAGTAGATTTACATTACTAATTTGATGCAATCTACAATACTAGGATCTGATATGCGAAAATAATTCTTCTTAATCACCACTATATTAACGAGTAGAGTTATAACGAATGCTCTGATTGTGCCATAGGTTTCGTTATTGTATTACATGTGTCCAGTTGTGAAGCGATAGAAGGAACAATTTATTAAACCTTTAGTTTCACCACCTTTTTTTATAGCATGTATTTCATCTCAATCCTACTCATGTGCTAGTCAATGTCAAGCTAATGTCTTTGCCTACAACCACCATTGTGTTATGATTGCAGCTCGTTTGGCCGTGCAGCGTACAGATAATAAATGTCAAATAGCAAGTTGTACGCAAAAAACGAGCTTCTGCTGTGTTTGTTAATCGACGGTAGCTACAAACAGTAGTTTGTGGTTGCCGCTGCTCTAAGAGCAAATATATCAATATGTTACAATAAATATTATGTTAATGTTTTATCATGCTACAACACCATACATTCACTCCACGTCTAACAAATAGCCAGTGAATTTTTACAGACCAAGCAACAACACGACAAGTTTGGGAAAGTACGGATTATTGCAACAGTAATTTGGGAGAAAGTGGCATGTTGAACTAGCGAAGGTGGAAGAATAGTTCACGGCATATGCGGGAACAACTTTCAGGCTCCCGTAATAAAAACAATTCTTAACGTCTCCATGGTATAACCATAGTGCTTGACTGGCAGTGCATTAACAGTTAATTGGTATGGGATTTAGTCAGAATAATAACACAAACGCGAAGAGACCTATTTATCAGTCAAGTCGATCTCATAATAATAGGATAATGAATATCCCTATTCGTCTTCGGGATACATATCCCTGCTTGATGAACAAAACGTACAAAATACTTTTCGATTGCCGTACATCCCGCAGTTGTTTAACTGTTATTTAGATGCTGAGAGACATAACGTGGATCAATCATATGAGGCCTCATTGCAGCAGTTGCTATCAGCAACTGTGCTATCCGAATAGGTCTCATATAACCGTAATGGTCGTTAACCTAAAACGCCATCGAAATTGACTAAGTATACATTCCATTTGCCGTATGTGTAAAAATACAATGGTGTGCATAAATGACAGACGGAATTCTCTCATTTCTTGTAGTAGATTTCTTCATATTATTATGGTTCAAATATTGCATAAGTGGGAAGAGCAGCCAAGTTATCATCAAAATTGCTTTCTGAGAGATTAATTTAATAATTATCCTCATCAGAGTCAGTAACGTGCTGTTTAATGTCTTGTTTCAACCTTATTGATAGGATTTAGCGTCATTTGGGCCATGCTACGTATACAAGTAAGCTTCCATAGTCACATAGAACGTTGTGAATATAAAAACGATGTGTAAGCAAACAACCGTGGCTAGAGCAGTGTGGTAATGTCTACCTTGATTGGCTTCAAGAACTCACATCAATTTGAAGGCACTCTTCAGGTTTCACAATTTGCATCGCATTCTTCTTTGCTTACGGCACTCGTGACACAGAAAGCAACGAGTGCGCAGGTCAGCAAATGTATTTACCAACATCGACATTCAATACGATAAGGACAGCGAGTCTGTAGAGCACCCGTCAAAAAGCTGACTGCCTGCTGGCCCAGTACACTCTTTGCGGACCAAACATCTTTTACATATCGTACAGGCCTCACAAAGGGCAGCGTGACACGCCGTAAGGGCTCGCAAGGGCTCGGGGAGTATTAGCCTGAACAGGGTCGTAGACAGCTCATAGACTGCCCGTAAGTCTCATGTGACCTAGGCATACAAAACTTAGCTAGAACGAGTTATAACCTAATATCTTGAAGATGGGGATAGTTTAATCTTCTCATATGCGAATGTCGTTGCATTCACCAGATGGCGATCAAAAATTCCCGAGCAGTAATGCGACTGACAATTATTCCGGGGCTCCCACGTTGCTCACGTTGTAGTCTTTATGCGTTTTTGTTAAGCAGGAGCAAGATAGATTGCGCCTGTCGGACAATAAGAAGATAAGACCCAATCACTCATGTCATAAAACGATTGCTAGGCATCAAAGAGAAAATGGCATGAATTAAGATGAGCAGTTTTGAAGCATTATGGGCATGATATGTGTTAATTCGCACATCCAACTAGGTGCCTGGATGGCACAATCGACAATGTGGGACAACTTGCTGTGATGTTTTCTAGTGTTCTGAAGAGAACATCACGCCCGTTTTACGTTATGGTTTGTTGTGATGGTCTTTACTCTTCCTCTCCCAAAAATGTCAGGGTGTTTACATGACCACATTTTCTTGCTTACTTCGTTTTCCCCGATATAATGTTTTTGTGGGGCAAAATCAATAACTGTGACACATTCCCAAAAAGATGGTTTTGGAGGCGCTGAGTGAGATATCGTCAAGTATATAACAGCATTCAATCCTTTGACAAATCCTAACAGCATCGTATCACTACGTCGAATATTAGATTTCTTCCGACTAATTGATTTTATTCCATGTAATATATACGATATATATGGTCTCCGCGATCGTATGTTGATCATCGCTGTTTCAGTGTTATATCTTACTTCGACCGTAATGTCATGATCAATGCTGTTATGGCGATGCATAGCATGCCAGCAAGTTGTCATAGTGACATAGAATGCATCTTTACTTTAATAAGGCCAAATGCCAGTGAACTCCAATTGATCGAGGGCATTACATAGGCCACTTTATTGCAGCTGTCAGCTGTTAGCAGTAAGGACTGACTAAAGTGAAAGGCTTGAGAATAATTCACGATATCTAAAAGATACAGCATTTAGACCTGTTGTGGGCTAGACTGGCAGTATAGTAAGACATCTAACAGATGCTGCATTTAGACCTGTGTGTGTAGATGAACGTTGTGTCTCCTCGGAACATTCCTAGGATTTAATGGGTAGTACATCGACTGTTGAATGGCCTGGGGAGTATTCATATGTATTACACATGTTGAATTTCAAAATAAAGGTGGTCTTGGCAGCTGTGGCCATGAACGGCGATTATTGATAGATAAACAACAATATCATGTTGCTGGCGAGCGTTGAGATTATGTGGCGCAAAGACAGCTCTACACCCATCAGCTTTATTGCCAGTACGATCGTTTTATGCACAAATCTGCAAAATAAACTTGCACGCATCGCTGCTTTCTAGTACTGAAAAAAGTCTGAATAAAGTAGCATTCGCCGAAATTCAAACGGCAATTGTGGATATTACGTCGCATAGCTCCCCAGCACGCGTTCCTGAGGTTGGGATTTGGCGCAAGAGATGTTGAGTCAAGCTTTACGCACGATGCCCGTATGGTGAGACATCAGTAACATATCGAATGATTTTAAATGATCCATAAGTCATCATTATTACGTTACGAGTACACGATGCACAGGCGAAGTTATATAATCTTCGCCGTCGTGGATAATAAAACATACACTGGCCTTATTTGTTTGGTTACTGTATGAGTTCAATGAGCGAAACATGCCAGGGATTATGATTCGTATATCAGACTCATTTATCGTTTTATAATCCAATTGGAGAATATGTCTTGATATAAGACTGTTTAAACACGTGTTGTGTGCTTGTTCAGGTAAATTGACCATTCATATAGAATCCAGGCATGAAGAACGCATGATCAACGATTTGGCATAAGCTCATTGTTTTGTACACGCTGGTGCCCGTCACGCGCTATTTAATGTTCATCTTAGAATACATCATTATTACCCTAGTGCCGTTTATCGTTTTGGCTTATCATGATTTATTCATCCTTTATCATTTATTTATTTTCCACGCTGAGCAATTGATATTTTCTTAATATACGCCGATTAAAAATCATGAACTCAATATAAAACTCCACTGACAGGCATGTCGACTTAATAATGCCAACAGTAAACATAGGATCAATATTCATGGTACTAACATGTTAGCATCTTATTAATATAGTAACGGAATACGCAACCAAACAAATAAGACAAGTGAATGTTCATAATGCACCCGTCCGCGAAAGTTATATTTTTTCACCCCTATATTATTGATGGTTCATTCAAATCGATTCAAAATGCTGCCAAAGTCCCTCTGTGCCGAAATCGCGTGCAATGTTTAGCGTAATATCTTTTGCGCAAAATCCAAACCCCATTCTATTTAACGTTTTCTTATCCGATGCATCGAGGTAATTAATAATGACCATTTTCGGTAAAAGTCTGCTGCGTTTCAAAACACCCTTGATATAATCCGACTTACAGAACACACGTAAAATCTACATCTATCACTGAAATGCAACTGCAACAGTTATTTGCAGTAGAGAGGTAACACCGGGGCTGTTTTGGAAAAGAAGTATAGTATCGCACTGGTCGTCTGCCTTCCACTTTCAATTGCATTTCCTAGACATAGATGTACAGAAAAACGGTGTTGTCGCATACCTCATTTAATCATCTGTTATGTTGATTGGACACAATGCGGATTCTTGCATACCATACTGTGTTGTGTTAAAAAAAGTAGAGATATACGATATGTATTGTTATCTTTTGAGTGAACTGGTCCGTGATTATGCGATTGACGCCTTGTAGCTATTAGAATCGCGTATTTGTGAAATAGTTTCGTCTGGTTTGAAGGTTCCCCGATAAGTTATATTCTGCATCTGCAAAAGTGGTATCTTTGTAGAGTAAGTCACACATTCTGCCTACGATCCTTGGTCATAAATGATTAAGGCTCGGCTCATGACTAGAATGTAACAACACATTCCGTAGCTCATGAATTGATTTATATCCACAGACAAGTGGATATAAAACGCTGCAGCTTGCAGTCGAAAGGTGTAAGGATGATAAGGAAGGCAACCAGGCGAAGACGACAAAGTCTGTAGAATTCAAAATCAAATCTAGCATCAAGCAGATCGTGGGTTGAATAACGGGGCCAACACAAATATAAGAAAATGTGTCTCTCTTGCAGTTTATCTCAATGTGGTAAAATAAAGAGCACTTAAATGTTTTCATCTCTTTCAGTGGGTGATTTTCTTGGTTAGCTGGTTAATAATGTGTTATATAATTTATTATATAGGATATACAGATCTTTAATAATGTTTGACGATAAACTATTTAGTGTTATACTAGTATCTATCGCGTTGCATAGGTAATCTCGACATTACTCGGTTGACAAGTATATGCTGTGCTTTCACATCTAACTGGACTGTGGAGGTTAAGCAATTTGATGATCAATTATGATCCTTTGCCTTACTTCGTATATTGCTGTTATTTACATTCAAATTGTTAATTCTGTATTTGATAAGAATGCTGATAGCAATCATAAAGTTTGCATGATCCGAGGCTGCAGTCCTAGTACTGTTTAACCAGCAATATTGCTGCATTTATAATATAGATATTTATCATATAATTTTAATCGCTGAGGTAATTATGCCGATGATATACGAATGACACATCAGTTCTTTTTTTAGGGTCCATGTCTTGTGAGTAAAACTGGGGCAAGGGCAATGAGACACAGAAAAGGCGCGACAATAGTTACATACATTTGAAACAATATTGGAGATTGTATCGCTGAGTTGTCAGTTTTTGGGGATAGGGACCGTGGCCAGCTTGTCCTAGCTTATCAATGTTGCTGAATCAACATTTATTAAATCTCTTCGCCAAGTATGTGAGAGCATCTTGGACCATCTGATGCCTCGACACATCGGTTTGCACCCAAATGAGGAAGCATCCATCATAGCCTCCACAATGATCGATATGGGTTGCTATATTCTCCAAGGTGTTTTGGGATTTTTATATGGATCACACATTTCAATTGCAACCCCATGGACTAATCCTGATGCCTACTTTATCAGTAAAGAAATACCATTCAGTCATTCTACCAGGTGTTTACAGAGATAACCTCTGCTTCAAAGCTGCGATAGGATGACTTGGTAGGAGGCACGATGCAAGGGCATTTAAAAACTCTTTCTCACAGGATTACCCAAAACTAACAATGGTGAATACCACATTATTGCAGATGCAGCATGTCCATTGCACAAACGTCTACTGACACCATACCGGAACCCAGAAAATTCAACTACTCTGTATCAAGGCAAAACGGCAATGAATTGAGAGGGCTTTTAGAATCATGATACGGCAATTCCAAAAATGACTTAAGGCATTGATATTGTTGAAATTGAAGATGTGTGCAAACTTGCATTTGCTTGTTGCGTTTTGCACAGTAAACGTGTATCTTTAAAAGATGATGAAATCCATTTGTTTCAATTTCAGCAACCACCAAATGCGACCCTGCCCCTAAATATTAGGGGAAGGGCTTCTTCAGCTGAAGAGAGCTGAAGTTACAAATATGGTAACCTGTTGTTGTAATTAACAAGCTATGCCATATGTAATTGACAATTGAATGCTGTAGCAAATAAATTCATTTCATGGAATGTCATTACGTTTGCATGACCACGCTAAAGCAAAGTTGTTCCTGTAGCAGGAATACCAAAACCACAGCAAACATTTTATAGTGAAAAAATCTTTGTCTGTGTATCTGCAACAGAACATTAATTATAATCGAGTAAGCCACACAGGAATACTAAGTTTGCATTGTGATCTTATATGTCTGTATTAACTGATAAAGTACATTCAAATCGGCATCAAATCAGACTCCACCAAAGTGTCTTTTGTTACTCACAAGTGGCGTTTGATCAGTTCTTAGGTCACCCCAAAAGTTTCCTCTTATGACATTGTTGCCACTCCTACTGTTGTGAGCTTTTTTCCGCTTATATTTGTCTCTCAGAGATTATATATAAACAATATAGAAACTCAAAATCATTTGAAATAGCAAATGATAGTTAACAACTCATTATCATTTACATATACGCTCTTCAATATGACAATCAATCAATAGCGTTATTCATGTAAGAGTTTCGTTGAGGCAACATATTTCCGCATCAAATTCGCCAAGGATTGTTTCCTCTACATCGGACAAAATAAGATGCCATTGGCGCTTAAAACCCACTTGTTTGTATCACAAACCCATAAGTATATTTACAATATTTAATTGTAATGGTTTGTTAAATTAACCTTTTACGGGGCTGTCTGATCCCGACAACTGAGCCTAAAATGTAATAACCAAACAAATTACTTTTTGTCAAAAATCGTTTTAAAATATTCAACTTGATACATAATTTAAGAATATGTGCTGCTGTAAAAAAAAGATTTATTTACTTTGTCCAGATGTTTCGGATGATTTGCAGGCAGCTACAAAGCAGAATCAACAATGTTTGTGATCCACTGTATATTTGTTAGAAAATATAGTGCAAATTTCCATTCATCTAATGAATTCAGTCAACCAATAGCAAATTACCTTGTCCTGATTGCGTGGCAGAAGCTGCTGCTTTGTTTGTACTTAGTACAAAGGTATGTTATCTTACCCGATGCGAATCGCAGCGACCAGTATATGCTGCGCTGGTGACGGATTGTCCGCGCAGTGAGCATTGCGGGCAATTTCTAAAATTATCCATGAGCGCGGCCAGACCGACCAATGGGGCTTCGAAAACGATTCAGCTGTCACCCATCGCTGGCCGAAAGTTGCTATGATGATATTGGTATTAATGTGGATGTTTTCACTGTTATTTGTTTGTCAAGAAATATGAAATATATTAAATTTAAGTATCAATATATGGCACAATAAGCCGGTCTAGTGCTTGCCCATAATCTCTATAAGAAAACTTACGCATATTTTTTTATATGCTGACGACAATTGTTTTGATGTTAAGGTTGTCAACTTCAACTGGTGAACGATCTCCTGCTAGAAACCTCCAGCTGACTAACAAAAACAACAGGTAGTGTGTCACTAATTCAAAACGATGTAAAGTTGTGCTGTTTTACACTTAATAGCTTGGTTTTGGGAGATATTGGGTGGCTGCGGGTAGCCTGCCAATGTCCTCTTCTGACTGGCTAGATGGGCGGTGAAACAAGGCCATCATTTTAGCAGAGCTTATGGACATTTACCTTAGTCGAACCTCCCCAAGCGCTTGAATTTACATTCTCGCACAAGATCGTTTACTTCTACAAGGTCAAAACCTCAGATATCATTCAAAAACTCATCAACGGACGCCTCAGACTTGATGTCACTTTTCGCTATTTTCGGTCATCGAATCGATAGGCGACGTCAAATGCTTCGGCATTTACTGAGAAAACCGACAGGGAACGGGATATAATGCATGCACATTAATTTGGCAACGTCATGGAATCCACTCTAGTGTCAAAATATAACCACGGCGCTCAGACCGATATACCGGTCTCTGGTGTTGAAAGAGTTTAGGTGGTACATGGCAAAAGCTCCTAAAACCACTAAAACCGGAGTAAACAACAACAGCATGAGAGAGTTGAGGCTGTCGAACTTGTTAAACAAACTTTATTTTGCGGATGATAGCATTACTGAAGATGATATGCGATATCTCCTCGATTCAAATTGATCAAGTGTCAATATATCGGTAGCATTGTTAATAATGTACAGCGCTGATAGAGTTTTATCTGAACATTCTGACTTGCGATGGGCGATAATAAATTGATTGACGTGAAATATTGAGTTCGGTAACTTGGAACGTCGAAGTGGTCAGGCACTGCATTAACACCACTACACTGCTCCCATCGAAGTATCCGGTCACAATCATCATAGTCACTAGCAAATGGGCTCACATTAGTTTTTTCGCGTAGCAGTAAAACATTATTGGTAGGCCTCTCTAACATGCTAATTTTGATGCTAAAATAACTTTAAATTTATGACAGGAATAGTTTCATAACACACATGCTGCTGATCACATTACTATATGCAACTAAGTTTTTGTGATGCTCACTCTCTCGACAGAAAATTCACCTGTCCCTAAAATTCCCTTAACATAAGAATATGGTTCCCATGTGGTTTTTTATCATACCCCGCCCACTTTATTAAATAGCTCCACCCTCGTCCTCGTCTTCCACTTCATATCTCCCTTCTTTCTTTCAATGCTCTCTTCAAACACCTTCAACTTTACCTGTACTGGTGTCCTCCACGGGATCTTCTGTTTCCATTACCTTATTGTGGTCGTCGAAACTTGACTCCACCTCATTCATGGAGTCATTTCCAACGTGGACCTCCACTGCATCTTCCAAGTTGTCGGTGACCACTGAAACAGTGTTTATTTAAACATAGTTAGCCATTATCAATGACAATAACATTTCAAAATAAACATGCTACTGATAACATTACTGAATCCAACAGAGTTGACATTAAAGATCCACATATCCAAAATAATGATTGATTATCTCTCTATAAGTTTTTTATGATTTTCACACACTCAACAGAATATTCACCTGTCCCAAAATTCCCTTGACAAAGAAATATGGTTACCATGTGTTTGCATCCTTGCTTTTGTCCTTCACAGCATGTAGGCATCTATTTCCATGTCAACAGTTTGCTGGACCTCATCCATGGGAGTGGAATTATTTCCAACCTGGACCTCCACTGCATCTTGTCGGTAACCACTGAAACTGGTGATTTAATCATCAATATGTATGATGTTCTGACTGAATGGACCTCATCCATGGGAGTGGAATTATTTCCAACGTGGACCTACACTGCATTTTGTCCATGACCACTGAAACAGTGGTGATTTAATCATCAATATGTATGATGTTCTGACTGACTATGATATGTGCTTTGTTTGTTTTCAATGATGTTGGTATCAGTTACTGTAGCTGCATAGCTTTTCTATTATACAATATATAGAAATAATGTGCAGTCTGGAACATTGTTGTATGTACCCTCAAACGTTATGTCTTTTGTGTGGGACAGAACAGCTTCCAGTTCAATCAGGTTCTAACTGCTTGGTCACTTACAGACAACCCTAGAAGGCATTTATAATGCTTGCACCTTGCCAGCTTCCACCTTGGTGTAAGGACATTTGTGCAGTGTCCCTATTGTTTCAGCTAAAGCACATACCAACATACCATTCAACATAGCATATCTTAATTAAAAAACTACAATGCAGGTAAATAAAACCACATAAATACTAATGACACTCATAAGTTACTCTTGACAGTAATTTTCAAATAGGTATGGTGTTTCACTAACAATATGCCTTGTTAACGATGTGTTTAACCATCGTCTTTGCCTTTCATTTCAGTTCTGGTGTATGCTTCAGAACAGATATTTTAATACATGATATAAGAATATTATCAATTGAATAAGCTGGGTAAACTAGCCCATTGATTCTACTAGCACAACAATATAAAATCACACAGGACATTGCCTTAGAGTCAATATTCAATCAATATTTATTTTATGTTTGTTTTTTTCAATTACAAAACCCATATAGCTAGATTCTTTTATGTATATATTACTTACAGCATAGCAGGAAAATGTCTGATTGTTGTTGTGTGTGTTTAGGTTACTGATTCATGTGCCCTGCATTGATTTGGGGTGAAAGATACAGTGAACAAAATGCCCCTTTCACTACTGAGTAACAGCTTGGCCGGATCTTTCAACTGGGCAAGAAAAAGTCTTGTCAGCGCTGTGTAGGGTTAGTAGATTAATGTTAATATTCAGTTGCCATACATTATCAATAACCTGCATAAAAGGTTTAATCAGATGCGGCTAAAATGCTGTCAATTAAGGAGGTAGATGTTGAGGAATGCATCGACAAATGGCTGCTGGGAGCTAGTGAGAGGAATGGAGGGTGAAAAAAAGAAGAAAAGTTAATTTTTGTCAGTAGATATTGAAACTGTAACCACCATACTTCTGTTGGAGGCTTCTCATTTTGTTTGTGTGTGTGGGGGGGGGAGGGTTGGTGGGTGGATGGATGGTTGAAAGAAAACGAGCCAGCATATAAGTGTCTAAGCTTCTCTCCAATATGATGATTCAGTGAAAAACACATTGTTCTGTATTTTTTCTACATTATTAAGCTCACAATTTTGTACTTCTGTTTTACAGTGAAACTTGACTCCCAGAAATTACAGCAAGAACTCATGAAGTCAGATTCTGGTTCAGAATAAAAATATGATACTAAATAAAATAGATGTTTTTCTGAGATCTGGTTGTTTCTTATTTATGCACATAGAAACTACAACTACATCAGTTCAACCATGTCAACCTAATCGTTGGAACACTAGGTCTGGGCCTAGTTAGGTTTGCCAACGTTGACAAAACATTAGCAAGCCTACATTGGTCTGCGGGATAAGACTACTGGTGGGCCTATGTTGGTATGACTTTGTGCCAGCAGTTTAGCCAGTGTTGGCCCAGTGTTGTAGTGCTATCTGGGTTGTAACAACATTATGTGACTTACAGTAACGCTGGCGGAACCTTATGTGTTTGCTGGGTATGATATAAAATATATATATTGAAATACTACTCTTATACAAATTACCACATTTAAAAAGATCATTACAATCAATGGTTTATACTGTCTAACTGAAAACAATCAGTGAATGCAGGAAATACACCTGGTCGCAAAATATCTATTACACTAAGATGTACTCTAGATTTCGGGCACCCAATTTGTATCGCTTTAACATGGGTTAAACAAGGTAATATGCTTAATGTTGACGAAACACACCACTTCTAGACAGTTGAAAGTACCCGCTTGTAGGGGTGTTCAGACGCTTCCTGTGCCGTCAACATGTCAAGTCATGCCACGTGCTCAACATACACATCTGATCCAGGCCACTGAGGTCACCCCGTCTGAATATATCAGGCTCTATGATAGCCCCGTCAATAACAGTCATATATAGGCACTTTATCCACATTTTTTATCACCACCCTGCAATACACGACATTTGATAATCCAGTGAAACAAGCCAAATACACAGAGCAAATAATCAGATCTAGGTATGTGCTGATTTCGTCAATGGACTGCAAATTATATTTGAATCTGGTAACTGTTATGATATTAATGGTCTACTCGTTATAGGTGGGCGTAATAGATTTCAATCAAGATTGTCTCGTTTACTCATATGATAGAATACCCCGATGATGGTCAAAATATACATAGCAGGGCAATATAAGATAATATGCAATTAACATACCGCGTTAAAATTCTTGTTACACAACGGAGCCTGTCGGTCACTTTTATAATTATGCCAGAATATTCTCTATCCCCGACAAGAAATCCTAAACATTTATAACTACGGTAGGTAGCTTAATCAGGGTAAGGTGTAGCATGTGAGATAAATGAAGCGTTTGCAGATTAGCAGTTAAATGTTGATTTTATCAAAATCCATCCATACGATACACTCATTTAACATATAAAGTCTAGTTGTGTCGGATCTATCCTGTTAAAAACATAAGTTATCATAGGCAGCTCGAATATTTAATATGGATTTAAGTTGGGATGCAGCGGCAGACTCCGAAAGTGTTGTAAAGTTGTCGCCGTTGACAGCTGATCCGTTAATGTGAGTTTTACCGGGGTATAAGCGCAACTGCTTTGATCCCAAGATAACTGATAAGAGGTGGCGTGAATCTGCCGACTAATCGTGCATAAGCAATTGCCATTCCTCTTATGATAAAAGCGATATGAGATTCACGTCCATCAAAATTCGTCTGTGTTGCGAAGCTAGCATTGAAAAACCCTTTTAAGCTTCTTTAAAAATATAAAAGCGAAGATGAATATATGTTACAATTTACATCAAGCATATTGTCATAGACTTTGGGATAGAATTAGTAGTTAGCAACTTAACATGATTAGCTAAGCGTCTCACTCTGGGGAAGGACTATGGTTAATTTGTACAGGTTAATATTTGTCGCCACCTGGGATGTATAATTCAGTCAGGATCGTTCATCAGGTCTGTTTGCTTATCTGTTTGTAAGATATATTTAGAATATGGAGTTATATTAGGTCGCGTGTCAGGGAACAAGTGATTTAATTTTCGATAAGAACCAACGTGTCCATGACGTCAACGTCATATCCGGAACCGCGTCAATCTAATCATTGACTTAAGTCTTCACTCGCATCTGTGCTCCTTCTGTAGCACATAGTTATGTCCGGGGGTTATTTTAAATATACTACTAGAACTATTTTTGGTTATATATCGAAGACCACGAATAGGACTGGTATAAATCTTACATGTATAGGACTAAAAAAAAGTGTGACGTTACATCGCTGATTATAACGACATCACTATGTAGCCCCATAAAATATAGATGTCCATGTTGTTGGGTCCATTGTGGGTGTTTTCGCATATTTTCGGGGCGCAACATGGGGTCGCACGGGATGATAACGGCATCACTTTGTAGCCAGATATATCCGGTGTCTAATAACTCCGTTATCAAAGCGATGTGGACGCTCTAGCGAGTGCTCCATTGACTGTCCTCTATTTCACAATCAAATGCGACTGATTTAATTAAATAGCATATAAATTCACGTCAGAAATTAAAATTTCCCTATTCTAGCTCACTAAACGCTATGGTATTCTCGTTGTTTTACTTGCAGTCCCTGCACAAATGCCAGAGCTATTCTAGTCAATGTCCACATTGCTCGAGGTGGAATAATTCATCATTCCCCTATGTATTTTAGTCTATTCTGTAATGATAGTATTGATGGCACAATAAGTTCTTAAGCTTGATGGCCATGCATAAATCAACACTAAATGAGAGTGTTCATAATATCAGTTTATTATTTTATTTCAGACATGCTGACAAGAGTACAAAAATATGGAGATAATTGAAAAAGAATGTGCAAGATGTTATAACAGCTTGATGGTGGCTGTCGAGCCTTGTTCTGTCGACCTTGGTTGCGTAGTGAATGGAGAACAAACAACCTAGCTGTTACTTGCTAATTGCAGTCAGCTTCTTGTCAAACCTGTAATCAAAATACATCTCTGACATTGCTTACAAAAAATACATATAGATATAAAACATTCAATGAGAGGTCAATATACCTTGAATCTCTTAATCTTTTGGCATGAATTTCAATTTAAAGTTATGACTAGATGACAATTAATAACTTTTATTGTTTGATAAGGTATTCAATGACACACCAGGGTTGAACACTAATTCATATATTTTTCATAAATAACTCGGCGATTTTTAGTCTGCAGGGTACAATTGTCACCAGATGGTTCTGTGTGTCATTTGTGCTATCAAAAGTTTGCAAACAGACAGGTACTTAAAACCACACCAAGATAGTATAGTAAAACAATGACTAACACCACAACAACACTACTGTACTTGCATTATTATATCAGTTGATATATAAAGATAAAACATAAATACCTGATGACATAAAATTGCATGACCTTCACCACATAGGGATTGCCTTGGGTGCTATTATGAACATTTGATCATTTATACAGTAAATCCCTATTTATCTGACTGGATATTAGCTAAAGGGAGTATAACAACATCTTACTACAATATTTACTAGGTTTTTTTCGGGTACCAATCTTTTATGTTGGACAAGAAGTGTCTCTACTTCCTTCCTCTATTTTTCCATGAACATCCGGTTGGGAATGGGGTCTCCTGTGGCTTCTAGTACACAAAGGAGTAAGTAAACTATGTGCTAGCAGACATTATGAAGAACAGGTAGTTATTTCATAATGTACCTGGCATAAGGCAACAGTTACCATCCAAAGTAAAGTCAAGTTGCCCATGTGTAAATGTGTGTGTGTGTGTGTGTGTGTGTGTGTGTGTGTGTGTGTGTGTGTGTGTGTGTGTGTGTGTGCGTGTGCGTGCGTGTGTGTGTGTGTGTGTGTGTGTGTGTGTGTGTGTGTGTGTGTGTGTGTGTGTGTGTGTGTGTGTGTGTGTGTGTGTGTGTGTGTGTGTGTGTGTGTGTGTGTGTGTGTGTGTGTGTGTGTGTGTGATATTCAGATAGCCAAGAAAAGGCAATGAAAGTGATATTGGGGCATCCCTCATCTCCTGCCATGTGGATACTCATGGGTCTTATCACTGCGACTGATACTGCACAGGGTGAAAGATTCCTTTTGTTACACAAAGGGTAATATGAATTGATCACACATATCTTATCTCATTTGTAAATAAATTTTTAAGATATCATGCAAATTACCTTGCCCAACTGTGAAGATGTGTGTATATCAATGGAAGCGACAAATGCCTGCACTTAAATATGTGCCTCATGTGATAGGCACTGCAGTTGGTCAAGCTACCTTACTATAACTCCTCACTTGGTAGGGGTCAGTGGCCAGAAGCCATTTCTCAAAAGATTTGTGAGGTCCCTCTCTTCCAAGCTGCAACACCTGAGTGGGTGCACCCTGCATAGCTGTAATATGCACAAATAGAGAGGCTTATAAGATATGATGTACATATAATTAACATTTTTAACCTCAGTTATTGCATTACCATAATACTTATATAAAATCGATGTACAATTTATATGCATTTTTGCGGTGTCAGGTTCAATCAATGTGTGAAAGAAAGAAAAGGTTAGGTGCTTGGCTTATTTCGGTTAACTTACTTAAATATTAGTAAAGATGATAGTGCGTCCGGGGATTCATGAAGATCCTTGATTTGCTTCGAACCTGGGAGATCAGCAGTGATACAATGGTCGCCCTGGATAGAGTAACACAATACAAAAAGAACAATAAGTAACTGTCAGTAATACTTGCCACTCATGAATGGGTGTTCAATGCGAGTCTACTGCAAAGCCATAGTAGAGTCATATCGCTGACAGGCAATCAGGACAACGATAGGGTGCATCTGTACTGCCACAGCACCAGCAGGGAGGGTGGTTATTAGAGGGTGCTCCCTGTCTGCTATCAATCAACTATTTATGATTGCAACATTACCCTGGCAAGTAGGGTAGCAATCGGACAAGTGAAGCTGCCATCTAACTTGTCCAATGGGACAAGTCGTTTGTTATATTCTAATTTTTTTTAAACAAAGCATATTAAGATCGATCAGCGATACCTGGGAACGTGCGTTTGGTTTGCCGAGAAAGAAAACCTAAATTGTCTGTATGCGACATCAAGGTCTAAACTAACTGCATTGCAAGACTCACCAACTCAGCGGGTGATTGGCGATTCCGGTAAATTCCTTGTTAGTCATTTTGTCATACTATGTCCAGGCAACTAGATTATTCAATCGGACTAGTAAAAATTAGTAGGACTTGCCTGATAGGACAAGCATTTTTCAGAGTTAGTGTTTCTCCCTGAGATTGAAAAACATGAGGAGATGTTACAAAAGTGTTGTTTTAAGTCCATATCAGGAACAGTACTGGATATAACAAATTCAAGGTTAATTTTCACTTGCTGCAGTAATTTACAAGCTTAGGATCAGCACTCTGGTAGCCTCACTCCCAGGTCTCCAAGGTGTAATTTTAACAACTATGCTAGCTTAATTATCGGTGCCATATAAAAAAGAAACTGCGGCAATTAAACGTGTCATACTTAAGTTGTTGAATATAAACGTCAGAATTTTACGTTCAAACAAAGAGCCAAAATACGATGAATTAATCAGTAGTATAATGTAAATAACGATGCTTGATTTAATACGCTGAATCAGAAGCTGGATGCTTGGAAAACGCGACGAGCTTATAGAGGCTAGGACTGAATCTTTCGAACTAACCTGCAGTCAAATCAATATGGGCATGGGCGTGGGCGATAACATGAGTTAATATAAGAGGAAAACTAACTCGCGTATAAACCTCCCCTGTATTGAAAGATTAAGAACTGAAGTCGTTCATCTAAATTACCTTTTAGTCTTTCTGTGCATGGAAGAATATATGGCTTAATCCTGTGCTTAGTGACACAAGATAAACTACGATACATTAAATTTGTCGACTATTTTGTCGGTAGGTAATTCCAGGGATCATCGGTTATTTCACTTCTCAAACGCGCTTATTGAACACAAGGATCGCTCCTCCAGCAAAACATCGAACCGCACAATGGGCACTGCGCGGATAAACCATAGGCACGGGTAATTTTAGAAATTTCCTGCAGTGGTCACTGCACGGACAAGCGGTCACCAGCGCAGTATATACTGGTCGCTGCGATTCGCATCGGGTGATTTCTTTTGGTGTGTATATGCATTAATATATCGGTTATCCGGGAACCTCGCACCACCCAGAATTCCCGGCGACCCTGGCAACGCGCAGCGCAGTGAAAACAATCAATGTGTATTGGATTAATTTCACTCAGCGATATCAACATCGGTTTAGTTTGCGGTTATTAACGTCGATAAAAACATGCCGAAAAGTTGCTGTGCATTCGGTTGTTCTAACCACAACATGATGAAAGAAAGAATGTCGCTCTTTAAGTTTCCGAAAGACCCGGAGAGAAGGGAAAAGTGGATCATTGCTGTGAATCGACAGAACGAAGACGGTTCGTTTTGGCGACCAACTAAGAACTTGGTTTTTGTGGACATCATTTCATCACTGGTAGGTTCTACACTGTTGTAGGGTATTTCTGTTACACACTACTTTATTCTTAATCCAATTTGATGACATTTAAGTAAATACGGTTAATTCTGCTTGAACGACTTCATCATTCATGTCGCCATGTTTGTATGTGTTTTTACTGTATGTAATGTCGATGAGGACTTTCCATTCAACTGTGATTTCAATTTTGCTATTCTATATTCCCCTTGTATCGTTTGTACCATTTGTGGTTAGAAACATAATAAGTCATTATAATTCGTTCCTCTAGGGGTGGTTAACAAGGACCCACTTTAACCAGACTGGATACCCTCTATATTCACACACAGACAAGATGGCAACAAGCAACATGACCGCATGAATCATTACAAGAACGCCAAGAAACGTTCTTTACAAGGAGTCATTGAGCATTCATCCAACAAAAGACAGGTGAATACTTTTGGATAAAAGTAATTGATTTTGGCAGTATTAATTTGCCTGCTTACTGGTCGCTGCGATTCGCATCGGGTGGTTATTTTGCTCATGAAGCATTCTTGACTACTACCGTCAGCCATCTTTAGCGTAATTTTGTACTTAGTATGTATCATCATGACCAATGCCTTTATAATAAGAAATGATTGCATCACCAAGTGTTTTCATATTTACAGTTCCATGTGCAGGTATATGTTAACCTGTCCTTATCTAAGACTTACTTGTTGATTTTGCGATAGGATTCGATGTTAGGTTAAAATAGATGTTAAAGTGTAAACCACAAACCTGATTGAAAATTTGCGGGTACGATAATGTAAACAATTATTTAGAAACTATAATATCAAAGCTAAACTTTACTTACATGTTTGGAGAATAAATGAAAGCACTTTTGACAAAAAACAGCGGAAAAACTATGAAGCAGCAACATAACACTTCGCTGTTATCACTGGATGTTGACGTCTATTGTCGTCTGCTAGTGATACCCCGCCCTCTGTCGAGTCTCAGGGCACGAAGCATTCGGCGTAAGCCGGAACACCGGGTGTCAAAAATCTTCCACCCGGCGCGCCTCTCAAAATTAGCGCACTCGGCGAACATTGGCGTGACCAATCGAGCGCGCTTAGCGTCGTCATATTTCACACGTCTTAATCACAGAAGAGCTGATACTCTTAGTTGACGACAAGTGGCTCCAAGGTGCACCTTAGTCCCCGTGTGAGAAGCATAAGACAAACTTCAATTTGTTTAAAGTGTAGACGGAAGCAAGTTTCGACCATGTGCAAAGCCGGTGGGTGGAAAGTTAAATGCGAAATGGTTCGAATCAAATTATTCAACAGAAAATTGCAGTGAGCCCAGTGGCGTTGTTTGGTATTCCTGCAAGGGCGCGTGTGCAGAATACGATAGCGCCAATCGTTATTTTAAGATAATGTATGTATCAGATAACTGACACTGAATCAACTCACAAATCATCAACACGTTTATGCATATATTTGATAAGAAGGCTCCTATACGAATGTCAGCTGCTCTAAGACGAATAGGCTTAGACATGTTATACGAAGTTTCGTGATATAATAAAACGTCGCAGTAACAGCCTCGTTGAAGCCGCCAACAATTCAAACACGCAGTTGTTATAATCACATTGCCTAGGCTTTGTTGAGTGTGTCGTCTTAATTCATGTCCCTTTCCTGTTCTTTTTGGATTCGCCAATCTGTCATTGATATTTATCCATGCTGTCTTCGTGACCGGCGTAGTCGTTTTTCAAAGAGGTATATCACAAAGTTTTCTGAATGATAAACCAATAAATCAAATACATTGTGAAAGATATATCCTTAATTCTAGTGATCATGTATATCCGACAATGTCACTGACATGATACCTTATTGACTATCTCACCACAAGCACCCGAAGAATCATATTAAATCAGTTACGTGCTCTCTGTTTATTTCAAGCGAACGGAGTGATCGATCAAAGCGATAGATGGCGCTATGAAACATTGGCTAGAAGCCCACTGGAGAGTGATTTGTGTCGAATACTGATTGTGTTCATTCCTATCATGAACCGAACTTTAGTTGAGGACAATGATTTATGGCCAAAGATCATGCGCAGGTTTACACAATGTATGACTTACTCTACTGAGATACCCCTTTAAAAGTGCCGAATAGAGCGTGTCGGGGATGTGTGACAATCTTTAAATAAAATTAACTTTTTACCAATTACGCACAAATGCGCTTTTTAGAGCTACAAGGCGTCAATTGCATGACCATGGACAAGTCCACACAAAAAGAAACAATACATATCATGTATCTCTATATTACTTTTTACACAACACAGAATGGTGCATCTAAATCCGCCTTGTGTTCTTTTAACGAAAATAAAAAGAACAGATTTGACATGATACACCACAGTTTCTCTTAACAACCAAGTCTATAAACGTTAATTTAAAGGAATGGCAGTTGTACGTTACAATATTTCTTTTCCAAAACAGCCTTGCTAAGGTCCCATTATCCTCAGCACCCGTCCTTTGGATGTGGATGACGTATCCGAGGGATGGACAGCAAGTGCCCCTAACTACCACGTTTTTGACATCGCTGACGATGGATTGCGCATGCGGATTCGGATTCGGTATATTTTGATGACCTAATTCTATTTTTGGAAAGTGATTTCACCATCTGTTCCGTTATTTTCCGCCCTTGAAATCTTTGCGACCTTGGTGACCTCATGGAGGGGCGCTATTTTGGATGAGGTCATTCTATTTTTGGAAAGTGATTTCACAATTTTCGTCGGATATGTCGTCATAGTTTGCTGAGCTAAGCTAAGTGATGGGATAGAGGGTGTATATAAAACGGGAGAGTGTCTCAGTTCTGCATTCAGTTATAATCATGGCTGGGAAACGGATGAGCGACGCGGATTTGTTAAAAGCGGTAGAACAAATCGAAATGGTGGAAGTGAAACCGCTATACACACGATACTTTGCACAGTATTTTCAAGAAATGTCACATAGAGTTTGGGATGCACTGTGTATTGGACTGTGGTTACGAAATAGCTGCTGTCACAGAAACAATGAAACAGTTAGAAGCGGGAGAGGAGAGTCGTGTCGAGGTCTCTATTGGTGCAGACGTGACGATGAGTGTTCGATACCCGATCCCTATGGTGCTGATAAAGAAGGGTCAGGTGACAATGGAAATGGACAGTTACTCGTGGTATATGTTTGTAGAAGCGTGGGAGGAGTTGAAACAGCTCTACGGAACCCACGTGATGAGAGCGAAATTAATGGAGGAATATCTGATGGTGGTATACACAGACACGCTTGTCGATTTAATCGAAGCTCTAATACCAGAAAAAAATGCCATGGCTGTCAGATCGACCACCCGAGTCAGCGACAGCATAATCTTTGTTTGATGGCCGAACCTGAAGAACAAGTTCGGATGTGTATGACGGATGCTCTCGAGCGTGTTGACGAACACTATGTATCAAGTTTATGGGAATTAAGTATAGGTTTAATTGACCCCTGCCCCTCGTGGATGGAACGTAGCAAATGGTTGTGTGTGGACTATAGGAAATATTGGTTGGAGTCGGTGAAATCAGATATTGAAATACGTGTAATTAACAGATTGTGTAATAAATGAGTGAAAATACAGGCCTGTGTTTGTTTCTTTTAATTATTATTTGGAATGTATGTTATAAAGAGTTCAAATTTGGTGGGTGGTCATTTATGGCTAAGATAGTCAGAGAGTAACATCAACATGACGGATGCGTATAGCAGGTGGTCTGTTTTAAAAGACAAGTTACAGATGCATGCACAACTAACTCGAGAACTGAGAGACAATAAGATCTATAGACAAATTAGTATAAATCAACAGCAGCGCTTGATGGAGTATGGTTACGATTTTGATACGGCTCTTAGTAAAGCGATCGAAGCTAGAGAGTGTTTAATGGATCGTCAGTTAACTGCGTTCGTGTCTGAAGATGAGGTAGATTAATGTAATTATAAATATCTGCTTATAAATATCGGTTAACAACAAGTTTACTGGTAGTAGAGTTTGAATCTTTAAAGCGACGACATGGATACTTGTGTAGAATGTGACGAATGTCAGAGAGTGTCTGAGACTCAACAACCATATAGACCCAAGTCACCTGCTCAGGGTAAACACAGAACCCTGAGGTTACGGCGTTGTCCTCTGTGTCAATGTGGGTTTGTAACGAAGGCGCTTTTGACCCAACACTTGAAATATCACTGTAATTATAAGCTCTACATATACAATCGAAACTTAAGGAAAACAACAGGCACAACAAAGCAGAGGAAGGTTGTGACGTAATCGGAAAGCTTAACTTCCACGTTCGAAGAACCCCACAACCCTGGTGTGCGTGTGTGTGTGTGTGTGCGTGATTTACCGGATCTGAAATTAATTTGTCACGTGATCATGACAAACCGCTGACTACAGCTAAATCAATTCGTCACGTGATCATGAAAAAAGCGCTGACATCAGCTTAATTAAGTGGACACGTGATCATGAAAAACCCCTTACATTAGCTCGATCAGGGGATAAATAAGCGAACACGGACAGCTTTTTGTTTCATTCAGGATGGCAGAGGAGAACGGCGAGGAGTGTGATTACATTGACGGACCGTTGTATACCAGTCGTCGTAGTGGTCGCTTTCAAATTTCACAGTGGTGTAGTAACCCAGACCCCAATGATTTACACATTCGCGATCGATGGAGCGGACATCAAATAAAATTACCCTCAAATGCCTTTCTCAGAAGCGGGACGGCTCTTACATCACTCACCTTATCGTTGATTGACGCGGAAGCTGGCCAATCGGACGTTGATACGGAAGAAACCATTAGTGACGATGTAATTGGTCGAGTGAAAGCCCCCAGTCCCCTATATTGAAATTACCCGTGAAAGCGTGACCATGTGCTTTGATAGTTTCAATTGGTGGCAGCTCATAAAAGCTTACCAAGACCTATCAGCACGCGCACAAAAGATGGATGACCAAGGAACGTCGCCTGATGGGTGGGATATGATAATTAGCCTTTACAGTGGTTTGATGAAGCCATTGTTATCTGACATAGCTCAAGAACCATGCGTCGTGTGTGGAACGGGCGTATGTCAAGCCGAGAACCAACAAAAGATGTATTCACATTGCGTTGGAAGAGCCTTGGATAAGGTGGACGAACATCACGTCACTTTATTATGGCGCTTGTTGTGTGAGCAACACAATTCGACTGAACTGTGTCTTTGGCTCTCTAGAGAGTATCGACGTACCATGTTAGGTTTTTGTGTGACCACCGAACACTGGTCTAAAGTCTTAATGGGGGAACCTTATGACTGTAAATATAATAAAATTATAGACGACGCATGAATATATATGATTGGTGATTGAATAAAAAGTGATGATATACTTTAATTGAATTTCTTTTTGAGTTCTACTTATCACGACACTATTTACCTATCCTATCTATAAAAAGAGTGGGGAACTGTGAATGATAACTCAGTATAAGAATGGATCGAGCCTTAAAACACCCCTTTAGTTGCGTGATAGCTGGTCCGAGCGGCTGTGGAAAAACTTACTTTGTGAGTGAGTTAATCAAAGGTAGTCACATTGAGCCACCACCCGACCGAATCGTGTGGTGTTTCGGAGAGTGGCAAACCATGTACACTCAACTACCGCACGTGGAATTTGTAGAGGGATTGAATTTTGAGACAGATCCTCAACAAAGAACCTTGTTGATCATCGATGATTTGATGGAAGAAACTGACGAACGCGTCACTCGCCTATTCACCAAAGGGAGTCACCATGGCAATCTTAGCGTGTTGTATTTAGTACAAAATTTATTCGGAAAGAATAAAGAACATCGAACAATCAGTTTGAACGCTCATTATTTAGTGGTATTTAAGAACCCTCGGGACGCTTCACAAATCATGCATTTAGCCAAACAAATGTACCCGCGAAACATCAAGTATGTACAAGAAGCCTTTTCGGATGCTACTTCGCAACCTCACGGTTATTTGTTTATCGATTTGAAACAGGCAACACCAGATCACTTACGGCTACGAACTGACATACTACGACCCAATCAAGTTGTATACCTACAGAAATAAATACCGTCGATCATCGGACGACCGCCATTCTTATCGTTAGACATAGATCATGGCAGAGCGTCTCAGAAAACACGCTGATACATTACGAGTGATGGCTAAAGCCAAACCCCCTGTCAATAGGGCTTTGATTCACACGGCTGACAAAGAATTGATAAATTGTCTATGTGAATGTGCACTCAATGTTTTAAAAGGAAACGTATCCTTGACTTCAGTTCAGAAGCGTAAATTAGCCCGATACAAACAAGGTCTGCGCGCTTTGATCTCACCTAAAACTAAACGTCAAGAAAAAGAAAAGAGTATTACAAACCGGTGGTTTTCTCCCGGCGTTATTAGGACCTATTTTAGGTATCGCTGGTCCGTTGTTAGGCAAACTATTGGGCTAAAATTATGGCTAAGAAAATGATGTTGGTTGATCCCCGGGTACTGTCAAGTGGGCGTTACGATCAAGCTCCCACTGTCGACGTGTTATCCAACTTGGATGCGGAGATGAGGGATGTCCTGAATCGTAGTGATTTATCGGAGGAGGCTAAAGTAGAATCTTATAACCAAATTTTAACAAAACACCGCGAGTATTACCGCCAGCACAGAACCCCGACACCTCACACAGCCTTAGCTAATACCCCGCCCCACACACCCAAACAAGAAGATGTGTCTATTGCGGAAGTTGTAGAAAAACCATCCCTGATAAATTTCAGAAAAAAAAAGGGCGTTTGCTATTAGAACGCCTTCGAAAAAACCCAGACGTGGGTTGGAATGAACGAGGGGAATTAACGATTAAAGGGACAAGCCGTTAGTGGGACTAACGTGGCGGATTTGGTTAACGATGTGTTGAGACGACGTAAACACTTTGAACCAGAGGGTTGGAAAAGATTTGCTGAAGCGTTGCGAGACTCCAACATTCCTCAAGATTTAGTAGGTCACCCCGATCGATGGAACTATATCCGACAGGGTGCGATGCAAATAGATAAAAGACCTGGTGAGGAGGAGCCTGTAACACAAAATTGGATGTCATGGAGAAGTTAAGTGTGTATTTCGACCCTGAGGCACCGGCCGCGTATGGAGGGGTGCAGCCATTGGTTAGAGCTACGAAACTCAAAACAAAGGCAGTCAGACAATGGTTGGGCGAGCAAGATGCCTATACATTACATAAACCGATCCGTCGTCGATTTCGAAGACGACGCGTCATAGTCGGGGGGATTGACCATCAATGGCAAGCCGATTTAGTGGACATAGCTCGCTTAGCCAAACAGAACCAAGACATGAAATTTCTCTTGACCTGTATCGATGTATTCTCGAAATATGCGTGGGTGATACCACTAAAAAATAAAACGGGTGACAGTTTGATTCGAGCCTTTGAGAGTATATTAAAACAAGGGCGGAAGCCCCTGTGTTTACAGACTGATAAGGGTGGAGAATTTATCAACCGTAAATTTCAGACATTTCTTAAGCAGCAGGGGATTCGCTTTTTTACCACCCACAACGAAGAAACCAAAGCTAGCATAGTCGAGCGGTTTAATCGTACGTTAAAAACTAAAATGTGGCGTTATTTTACCAAACACAACACCAGTGTTTATCTACCGGTTCTGGCTTCGCTGGTGAAAGGATACAACGTCAGTTATCACCGCAGCATTAAGCGCCCCCCCCGATATCAGTCTCGGTGCGTAATCAAGAAGACACGTGGATGACATTATACGGGGAACGCTCTGATGAGGTTAAAACGACCACGGTATGATATCGGGGATCGTGTCCGCATCAGTCAAGCACGGGGTAAATTTAAAAAGGGTTACACTTCCAATTGGAGCGAGGAGTTGTTTCGGGTGGAGAACGTTCACTTAGGCTCCCCTAATGTGTATACGATAAAGGATGATAATGACGAAGTGTTAGAGGGAACATTTTACGCGGAAGAATTACAGAAAGTGAATGACAAAGCATGGTATAGGGTTGAAAAAATTATCAAAGAACGTAAACGGAAAGGACAAAAACAATACTTTGTCAAGTGGTTTGGCTACCCTGCCAGTTTTAATAGTTGGGTCAGTGGTGTGGAGCTGTATAAAAAAACTGAGATTTGGAACAGAAGCGTCATTAGGATGGAAGATCAGAGAAGTGATCGGGTGTGGACCATATTTGGTCGGGAAATTCCGAAAGCCGAAATCGTGTTTTTCACACAAATCCTCATTTTATATACCGTAATCATCGTCAGCATCTACAATCTAACGGCGGGTAAAGGAGATAGTAATTTGTGGACTGCTCTGTTAAGCAGTAGCTTAGGGTACATTCTTCCCAACCCCACTTTGAAACATAAAGCGACGTCATGAGTTTCTTTCTGACCCTGCCTTCCAACAGTTCAATGAATTATCACCCCAACAACACGCTGACACGTTACTTTACTCAATTGCCTAAACCCATACAATTAAAAGGTAATTGGGAGGTGGGATTAGCAGAAATTCAGTACCCTGTTTCCTGGTACAACATCGGGGACAATGTCGGTTTTGTCATAGTGGATGAGCGAGCTGGATACCATACGATAGACAGACACTTGGAAGGGGATCCTTTGGTCGAGTCCTTGGTCGTTCGCCTGACCCCCGGTTCCTACAGTGCTGAACAATTGATAGACAGGATCAATATGCACATCCGCAAATCGCATCTCAGAGGCGTGGTTCGATTTCAATTCAATTCCCACTCACAGACCGTGAATGTAAAAATAACTGATCCCAAACTTCAAGTTGTCATGACCGAAGGTCTTCGTCAAATATTGAGGTGTGAGGAATGTCTTTCGCTTTACGATTCTCAAACTGATTACAAGCCTAATGTATTTCGAGGGTTGTACGCACTGTACGTTTATTGTAGTATAATTGAATCACAAGTGGTCGGTGACACGATGGCTCCCTTGCTACGCACAGTTCCTGTGGACTACGACCGGGTGCACAAAATGGTGACCCAGACATACGAACAGATATTTTTTTATTACCCTGTGGGCACCAAAACCTTTTGTACCATAGAAATTGATATAAGAGACGACACGGGTCAGTCCGTGGCATTCGAAGACGGACATGTGATGGTGACTTTACATTTCCGTGAAACCAAGAAGAACTTAATTTGAGTCTCATGGCATCACCATCATGAGTTTCTTTCTGACCCTACCTTCCAACAGTTCAATGAATTATCACCCCAACAACACGTTGACACGTTACTTAACTCGACTCCCCAAAGCTGTACAGTTGGAAGGGGCTTGGGAAGTGGGATTAGCGGAAATTCAGTACCCTTACACGTGGTACAATGTTACTGAGGACGAGGGGTTGGTCGTCATGGATCGTGTGGCTGGTGCGCTCAATCTCCCCCCGGATATCTGTTGCAGTGAGCGATATGACATTGTGAGTGAATTTGCAGAGGCCCGTCCCAAATATTTTCACATTACCCCTGGTTTTTATACGACCGGATCGTTGATAGAAGCCTTTGCAGCCAAGTTAAAGGAGCAAAATGAGGAGCGAGTGCGTCTCACCTACAATCGAACACGACAGACAGCAACTATGACCCTAGACAATGAGTCAGTTGTAGTTTACATGGACGAGGGGTTGCGTCAAAGACTCGGTTTTGAAATGGGGATTTTTGAGAACAGTCAAGTCGGTCAGCACATTGTTGACCCTGATCGAGGCTTGTACGGACTCTATGTCTATTGTAATCTCATCGAAGCTCAGGTGGTAGGAGACACTGTGGTCCCCCTTCTGCGTATTATTCCAATCGATCACGATCGTCGCGGGCAGTTGATCAACTCCACGTATAAAAAGATATTTTATTACCCGATAGCCACCAAGACTTTTTCTACTATAGAAATCGATATAAGAGATGACACGGGTCGACCCATTCCATTCGAATCTGGTAAAGTGACAGTGACGTTACATTTCCGTAAAATCAAGAAAGCTATATTTTGAAAACCATGGCTGATATTTACACCCCGTATTACCTGAACCAAGCGGGTGGAGGGCTCCCCGTGTTTTCCGGTGCCAGAAGTCAACGTGGACACGGCCTTGGTAATGTGGTTGGTGGTCTGGCTAAAATGGTGTTACCGCTGGTTCGAAAAGTTTTACCTGTCGTTAAAAAACACGCCTTGAAAACAGGAGTGAGGGTGGTTGGAGATTTGTTGGGAGGGAAGTCTCTGAAACAGTCGGCTAAGAAACGATTGTTACAAACCGGAGAGGAAGTGTTCGATCAAATAGTTCCACCCAAACAACCGCGTCGCCGACCACCATTCTCTATAAAACGACTCGCACGAGGTAGGAACAGTAGTTCACGCGGTCGTCGTGGAACAACTCGGAGGTTGCCAAAAGATATTTTCGGTTAGATCATGGCACTGGTACACCCCCAATCTTGTCCCTGTGTCAAAAGTGAATTAGACCTATTTTCGATTCCCCCAACTCAAAGCAGTGTCGATCATGGATCGTGGATCGAATTCCATCCGGTAGCTGCTTTAGGTTCGGGTCCAGTCGAATTCTACTACATCAGTGGGTCGGGTGATGATTATATCGATCTGAACGACACGTATTTACAAGTGAATGCCAAAGTGGTGAAAAAGGATGGGGAGGTTTTGGAGGCTGACAGTGCTGTAGCACCCGTTAACCTCTGGTTACACTCACTCTTTTCCCAAGTCGATGTCTCTCTCAACGAAAAACTTGTGTCCTCCTCGACAAACACATACCCGTATCGCGCTTATATGGAAACGCTATTGAGCTATGGTTCGGAAGCCAAAAACTCTCAGTTAACAGCTAGTTTATGGTACAAAGACACCCCAAAACACATGGACGCCGTGGGTGGTACTAACAACAAGGGGATGATAGCTAGAAAGGAACGAGCTCAAGAGAGTCGCATTGTGGATATGATGGGCAAATTACATTTAGATTTATTTAGTCAAGAACGCTATTTATTAAACGGCGTAGATTTGAAGTTGCGATTAGTACGCAGCGGTGACAGCTTTGCCCTTATGGCCAATCCTGCAGATGGATTTGCCCCTAAAATAGTTCTGCAATCCGTGACCTTATTCGTACGCAAAATAAAGTTGAACCCCACCGTGCAACTAGCTCACATTAAGGCTTTAGAACGAAGCCCAGCTAAATACCCCATAAGACGCATAGAAACCAAAGTGTTTTCTGCATCTCAAGGAGCTATGACGATCAATCAAGAAAATTTATTTTTGGGTCAGTTACCCAAACGAATTGTAGTTGGAAGTGTTGATAATAGGGCGTTCAACGGTGATTACACTCAGAACCCCTTCAACTTTAAGCATAACGACCTCACATTTTTAGCTCTGTACGTTGACGGGCAACAAGTGCCCGCAAAACCATTACAGCCCGATTTTAATCACCATATATACACCCGCAGTTATGCTTTATTTATTCATTAGCACTGGACAACTCTATCAAGACGAAGGCAATGCCATAAGTTGGAGTGATTATCCCAATGGCTATACACTATTCGCTTTTGATCTGACCCCCGACCTGGGTGATAGCGGCACTCATTTTAATTTGTTGAAACAAGGAAACGTGCGCTTGGAAATGCGTTTTGGTACGGCCCTAGAACGTACCATTAATGTCATTGTGTATGCCGAATTTGAAATATGATTCAAATTGACCGAAACCGTAACGTTCTGTTTGATTACGCTGCCTAACAATGGATACCAGGCAATTACACGAGCTCTTACAAAAAGACGCTTTCACTCGAGCTACTGTGCGCGGAGTGTTTGCGCGGAATAAATTACCCCGCCATGTCAACTACCCCAGCGGTTTCGTTTGTAATACGGATCCAGCTTCCAAAAAAGGCAAACACTGGATTGCTATTTTCATTGATCATAATGAACGAGGCGAATATTTTGATTCTTACGGACTACCTCCTATTCATAACGTATTTGTGAAGTTCTTGACCAAGCATTGTGTGAACTGGACTTATAATACAAAGCCATTACAAGACTTTAATTCCAATACTTGTGGACTTTATTGTTTGTATTATTTAAAGAGACGATGTCGTGGAATAAGTTTGAACCAATTGCTGGCTGTATTTACCGACGATTATTCAACCAATGATAAGCTGGTGACATGTTTAATTCAAGGCAAATAAACAACGCGTGTTGAAAATGTACGACGTTTTTATTCTTAGTTTCTCTCACAGCCTTTAAACATCAATTTCTTACAGAGCGCACATCCATCGATTACATAACACCTTCACTTCAATTTATTACATAATAACACATATCAATTTCTTAAATAGCATATTAATGTATCACACATCTAAAGGTTTAGTGCTTACACCGTCTGCATTCACAATTCTCTTGGGGTAAAAATAACTTAATCCATCTCTAATTTGCGTATACGAATACATTGTGTTATTGTTAATGCGAAAGCCACGGTTCACACCGCGACCTGATTTTTGTTCTCTCAGCACATTCATATATTTCTCCTTGTTCAGGTGGTTTTGACGCTTATTGAGTCCTTTACACGAGGCTTTATCGGTAGTTCCATAACAGTAATAGGTTTTACTGCACAGTCCGATAAAACCATCTCCACTCCACTCCTCTTTAAATAACCCCGGGGTACGTTTATCATATTTTTGGCGGGTCACACAGCACGGTTGAGGTACCCACGGGGTTCCGTTCGTTTTACACTGTATAAAGTCTTTGTTGTGATCATCACACGCTACAGCTGGCAACCACTGAGGGTATTCTCTGTAAAATTGTTCTTTCATGTTGGGTTTGATGACATCTGTTAGATGACTACTACTAAGAGCGATATAACTACTATCAGTGTCCATCTGTACATAGGCAAAATCACATCTCGCGACATACTTATCAATAAAATCATAGTAAAATTCCAGCATTCTTAATTTGGCGTATTGATAAACAAAATAGCCTATTTGTTGGGGTAAGTTGAGATTAATGGTGGTTTTGGCCATGTCGATTTCAAATAGGTTGGGGGTTAATTCGTTCAAGGCTCTAAATCTTTTGTCGTTGATCAATTTCTGACCCTCTCGGTAGTCGGCGTATCTGACATCACGGTGTTTAGTTTTTATCCGTGACGCATTTACCTACAAACATAGACAAATTAGTATAAATCAACAGCACTTGACGGGTATTTTTTTTATTTTTTTTAAATCATAAATTTGAAATAAATTTGAAAGTAAACAATTAAATCAATATATTTTACAATAATACATTTTAGTATATTTACCATAGGCCGAATTTCCAAGTAGCTTAAAAGTTTCGGCTATAACGGTCTGACTCGGGTCGACATCACCCCCACGTCTACACACAAACAAGAACATTATCAAAAATAAAATTCAACGCATGAAAGAGTATATCACATATAACTATAAGAGTATATCATATATATTCGTGCATACCTGGCGTCTGATACGGTCTCGGCAAATCGTTTGAAACAGGCTGTGGGGTTCATACTCCAGTGTACCATTTCAGTAGTGGGCTAGCAAGCAATATTTTCACACCTTTGTAGCTCCCTATCAACGTCCGCCATTCCGTCTATTTGAAAATAAATAATAAAAATCGTTATGACATCATAATGATCGCAACAAAATACATTATGATCCCACGCCCCTTGTCACCTTGTGTACTTACTTTCATAATGTCCCGTTGTTCAGCATAGTCTAGCATAAAGGGTCCAATTTCACCTCAGGTCAGTTCAGTGTTTTTGAATATAGGGGTCATTTCACTAAAATAGTCTTTAAGGGTTTCTGGTACGTGTATATCTACTTCAGCCATTCCAAAAAAGGTTCCGTCACGTATATTGGCTATGAGCTGTTTTTCCGTCAAACCGGTTCGTAGTGGTTGCGGTCGACTGTACGTGAACGCTTTGATCTGAGGGTCTGTTTTTCGTTTTTTCGTCCATTCACATTCCCACACAGCTACGACATCATAACCTAATCCTCTCAAATACTGGGTATTTCTTTCTGTTTCGGTATATAAATCACTCATTAGTTTTCCACTGATGGGGCTATGGGTCAATTTCAGACACGGACAGCCATGCCATACACATCCGTGAAACTGATATACTGTTTGCGTTTCTTTGCACCAACCGTCTACGGGTAATCGCCGGGCGCCAATTCGTTTTTTTTCCCCTCTGTTTAGACGATGTTGTATTTGATTTTGTGAGCTGTGTGCTATCCAAGCCAACCATTCATCCGCTACACCACGTTTTCGGGTCTGAATTGGTTTAAACTCAGGCGCGTGACGTCGGGTCGGAAAGTTGGCTGGCATGGGTTGAGATAACGCCCACAGATACAGCGCATTGGCATCGTAACCTACGATTCCTTCACACAACTTCGCTTCATTTCCGTTCTGTTCACGCCTGATGTAAGTTTTTCCTTTTTCGTGGTAACGATGAAAGATGATTGAGGGTCCGCCCACTATTCCATTTTTAATCAACCAATAGATGTCGTTGTTCTTTTCGTCAGGTAAGGTAAAATAATCTGTCAATATAAATATCACCCAAAATCATAAAGCTTTCCATTACGTCATTCCTCAATTCTACCGGTAATAGACCTATCCTTTAATAGACCTACCCTTAGCGTTGTCGACTGTAGCGCCATTTCCAGTTTGTGTCGGGGGGCTGTGTTGAGCGTTGTTTAACAAATTCAAGGCTGCATTGGCCTGTTCTATTTCATACGCGTCCATAGCGACATGTAAAATATCTTCGTCTCCCGTCAACACTAAAACACACACGCGTAACAAAAATAAATAAATAAATGACGTATACGTGGTAATTCTATAATTCAGATATAGAAAATAAAATCATACTTACTACTTTCCATCTCGATTTGTTCCACGGCTTTTAACAAATCCGCATCGCTCATCGGTCTACTGCGTTTGCACACATCGTTGAAAGCTTCTAGCTGTCTCTTCTCAGCCATGGTTATAACTGAACGCAGGACTGAGACACTCTCCCGTTTTATTTACACCCTCTATCCCATCACTTAGCTTAGCTCAGCAAACTATGACGACATATCCGACGAAAATTGTGAAATCACTTTCCAAAAATAGAATGACCTCATCCAAAATAGCGCCCCTCCATGAGGTCACCAAGGTCGCAAAGATTTCAAGGGCGGAAAATAACGGAACAGATGGTGAAATCACTTTCCAAAAATAGAATTAGGTCATCAAAATACCGCACCGAATCCGCATGCGATCGTCAGCGAAAAATATATTGCGCAATCCACGTCGTCCAGTGTTCGATGTCAAAAACTTGGTAGTTAGGGGCACGTCAATATACTACTATGGACTTCATCTATGTTGCAACATTTTAAATGGGCTGCACTCATAAACTACTTATTACTATGCGGATCGAATGGTGTTGGAGTTTTTGGCCTCCGATGAATAATAAAAGAGATATTAAACGTTTTATAGAGCGAAGCGGCATTTCGTGCGTGAGCCGAGGTAAACCGGGAATGACGCAGATGCGAGAACCCAGTTTCAGCAGCCCAAGTCAGCTTCCATAGATGCGCTGTCGCTGTCAGAGGCGGAGTTTCTTTGCCTACCATAAAACCCACGTGTCAACCGTGAATTTATATCTTATTTTGTTTAGTCTGGATCAGTCGGGCCACAACGCTGCGTGGCCGCGAATTGTTCGAACATTTCTTCGGAAAGCGTTCGATTATTCAGTTTTCCTCGGGAGGAGAAGTTGCGCAAGCAATGGATATCACAAGTGCGGCGTACAAGGGCAGATTGGCCGGGTCCGACAACCCACTCGCGTTTGTGTAGCGAGCATTTTGGACCGGAATGTTTTGACCAGGCACTTGCAGTGAGAGAATCTCTCGGATTTGGGTACAAATGTTCCCGGAATATTCTTCCAGCTGCTATTCCTACCATATTCATGAGAGGTTGCACGGATTCGCCACCAGTCAGAAAGTCTAAGGCAGTGGAGAAAAGGGAGCACCAAAAGGTGAGCTGACATATTGCCAAAATCTCTTAGATGTTTACTTTTTCCATAATTTTGTTCTATAAACAAGGACTTAGTTCTGATTATCAGGCTGTGGAGACATTGTTGTTGGACTCACCTCTCCAGGAAAAAGAAAATGACTGTGGTCCTGCTCTGGTGATCCTTAAACATCCTCATTTGATGCTTGATATAGACATATAATTTTTGTGAATTGGAACATGATTTTTATCAGTTAAGTTTATTATTTTTCAGGATGCAAGCACCTCTTCATGTTGACCTCGTACTTGCAGGACAGGGGGTATCCTATTTAAACCAAAATCCAGGGAAGCAGGTGACTTCAGTGGAATTTCTCTTCTGTGTTCTATCACATATAAATTATACTTGAAAATTTATGATGCTCTATGGCCTTTTTCTGATATTTGATTAACAGTAGCAACGTGTTGTTAAAAGCTGTGCTGATAGAAAGGTTAATAAATGATTTCAGATCAATCATTGCAACTATGCATTTCAATGAAAATGCTGGACGACAACAAAGAATAACAGCGCAAGGTGAGGACATGTACAGCCTCCACTACCCCAAACACAAGGGAGGAGGTCACACAGTGAGGAAAGTGCTGAATGATCCAACTTATGGTAGGGATTGTTTCTAAATTTCACTTTTATGTGAAAATTATAATCTGTAATCTCAAATGAACAACTAACTCATATATACAATACAGGCTATGTAGAAGATTTTTTGGCAACGACAGTCAGCATATGCAAGGCCAGTGATATAAATGATGAGGAGATGGAAGCACTGGATATCCCACCCAATCTCAACTCCACCTTCGAGATCCCAGAAAAGCACCAAGCAGTCGATCAGTTCCGCTCACGCTTCTCTAAGTGCTAGTTTCATATCCCACATAATTGTTTGTCTCCTCTGGAAATTTGGTTTCGGATAACTGATATCACACAGGATGGTATAGGGATACGGTTTTTCTTTCCCAGATAATGGTAGCACCATCGGATAAATTGCCTGTATCCAGTGTAATGCTTCCAGCTGTAACACACAACCATACACAAATCCTTAAACATCTTTACAGTGCTGAATAAATATTATATTTTAACCCATACATTGATTTGATGATTGAGTCACAAAAATAGTGTTATCCTGGTATAAACTGAATTGATTATTCAGGCTGAATTGAAAACGTCATTCATTTGAGTAAATATGACCCAGTAGTTTGGGGAATTTTTTTTAACATAAATTTATAATTTGGTGTTTGTTGTCTGTCAATATGTACTTGTTGCCCTTGTATGGACCATGATGCTGCTTGTAGGCGTAGTACGCTGTCTCCAATACATCTTCATTGAGACATACAGCATTAAAAATTTGGATGCTGTGTCACACATTTAATTTCTGGTAAATTTGACCATCACTTTCTCCTGCTCCACACAGCAGACACATTCCCTGACAGTTGGCATGGTTAAGCAGCCTCCACATTGGCACCTGAAACCAGGGTTTAAAAAACTTATCGAATAAATGCCAGACTCGGTCTAACCCTAAGACTAAATTTTTTCGCCATGTTCGTTGGCGACTAAAAACCACATTGAATAACACCAAGAAAAACGAAAACGATATCAAATGATAAAGGTATTCTTCATTTATAATATAAAATCAAAAGAAAAGATAGTTTCGTGCAGTGATTACAATTCCAATGGGACTCACCAATCAATGTTTTGAAGTCGGTTCATGTCCGGATTATCGCTTCTCGGAACACGTGAATCAGTCCTGTCACTGTCAGATTCGCTGGCGCTGTTTTCGGACAGATATGGTTCGAATCTGTACGGCACAATACCAGCTACATCCTCTGTATTTGATTGCTCAAACATTTGAGGCTCTTCAACCCAAAACTCCATCGTGTAATTGTCCAACTCAAAAACATCGCTCTCCGAAAAAAACATTCGCCGTTGTTTACGGTGAAAACTGCGGACCTGTCAGTGACGAGTTCTTCAAGTGACGTCACGGGGTGCTGGGCCGAAAATTTGGAAATTTACGTTAAAATCGACTTTATATTTCACATTGTTTATGGAAATTGAACCGTTCAAAAAACAGAAACAGTAAATGCAACTTTGTCTTTCATTCGGTTTCATAAATGTGATATGAGAACATTGTGTGGCGCTTGTTGGACACCAGCGTGTACAAAACCATGAGCTTTCACCAATTCGTTTATTATACATTCTGCGTGTCTGGTTCGTATAAATTTCAAGATTGAACTAATGGCAGTGCGATTCGCAAACGTCAAACACGGAATATATCATTGTCAGCTTCAACGATCAGAAGTTGGCATTGTAATGTTTCGGAACTATTTGCATATTTTACCACTACTTTTCCTAGCAATCCTTTGAGTGTCGTTTCTTTGGGAGATAAAAAAACAGCAGGCTTATCATTACTTCATAAATCAGCACCCGACTGGCCATATAAGACCTAAGTGTTGAACGAGTAGCGCTATTGGATGGTAAATCACAGATTGAGCACGATACAATTCGTTTTCTGAATCTTTTCAAGTGGCAGCTACTAAGCCTGTTTGTTAAAAAACACTGCTTTGATAAACGCAGTTTGCAATTTTCTATTATGTTAGATGGAACTTGGATGCGTGTAGACTAGAAGAAGTTATTTATGTAAACATATATGGAACATCGATTGCATGCTTAGTTCATGTGTTCCTCGATACCAGAACATATGTCATAGGTTCTGGCATAAATATAACTCCCTGCTTGTGCGGGAGTCGTTCAATTATTATCGCCAAGATGAGACTGCACTAAGTGATTACCTATGTTCGTTACTTTGACACCGTGCCAAAATAACAAAAGTTGAACGTAAGGATATTACATTAGTAAAAACGACCCACGATAATTGTGGGAATATATAGATGCAGTGAATAGAGTTCAGGAATTATAGTTTTAACCGTTAACTAATTTTTGATGCAATCCTGAGTTGCGTTTAGTTGTTAGATCAAGAGCGCCCGTAGTCGGTATCTTTTGTTGTCTGCTTTTCCAACATGTTAAGAGCGACATGAAATAGATTTCGTACCATCGAACGTAGTATGTCAAAGCACGTAGATGGTGCTGGAAATAATATTATATTGCTGGTCTCTGTGACCTTTCTGTATTTCCCAACACCATTAATCTTCCAATGGAGCTTAACACATAATGATAGCGGACGAGGATGCAGATATAATATTTCGAATCCGTCAGTGATTTATATACTGACACGCCTGGTTACAAGCAAAGCACCATTCCTTTTATAAGATTCCGCTATTATTCGTTCGTCGTTCTGATGTGTTACGGCTACATTCGATGTAGAAATACATAATGAGTTATTAGTCAGACGCGTATCACTATGTGTATCTGTTAGAGCGGAGTTTTGTCATCAATATGCACATGTTTAACTGGATTTGCATTAATTGTCCGATGAAATGCACAATATTACGAATATGAATAGGAATAATCATAGTTCATAGTAGCTACTATTTTTATAAGAAAAGACTGTTTGTCTCAGGTTTCGTTATAGTATTACATGTGTCTAGTTGTAAAGCAATAGAAGGAACGAATCACGTTCACAGGCTGGTTTTCATTGACATATGGAAAGTTATAAATTTTGTTAAATGTGTAAGTCGACGGTAACGAAAAACATTTGTGTCTGGCTGCCGCTGCTCGTTTAATAACTATTCCAATATTAATGTATTAGCATTTAACAAATCATACATTCACTCAATGTCTCAACTAATTAATAGTCAGTGGATGTGTACTGACTAACCAACAGCATAACACGTTTGGCAGCTGTCATTTCTGAGAAGGTGGCAGGATAACCCAACGATGGCGCAAGCTTAAATTCACGGCATATACGAGCATGACATTCACGTCTGTCTCCTTAGGACATCCTTAGCGCTTGATTGGCAGTGAATTGACAGTTTGTTGGTATGGGATTTGGTTTGATTCATAACACAAACGGGAACACACCCTTTAATCGGCCAAGCCTATCTCATAAGAATAAGATAATTTATAAGCCTGCCCTTCACCTCTGAGATACATATCCGTTCCTATTCAAAACATTCAAAATCTGTTCTGGTTGCAGTACATCCTGTAAATTTGCCAGTGAAGCCTCCCTTACATCTGCGTAATAAGCAATGTTGATACTTAAGTTCATTGTAATCGTTAATTCTGATGTGAAGTTGATATCACGTTTTGCATTTTTTAGCTACAGCCATCAGCGAAGCAGGTGATAACGCTGATTATAAATCGGCGGCAAACATTACTTGAGTTACTATCAAAGCCCCGTCTTATGATACATAATCTAGCCCGAGGCTTATAACTCAATTCAAAAACTATATGATTTATTGGAGCCTGAACTGTGGCTCTTTTGTTTGCCACATCACTGCACCCTATACAAATAAGTCATTGATGGGGGACTGACAAAACTACCTGTTACCGCTTGTTGGTTACTAAGGATAATTATACATTAAATCGACATACAAGGACAATACGAAGGGCGACAGATGTGCAGGGACGTTAGTGTGTAGGAGAGCCTTGTTTGCAATAAACGGGTGGCACTATATGGCAATGGCGCCACTTGTTCGCCAAGCTATATTGAGCTTACCCCAAGGCTCGTACAAACATCAAGAAGCACAGATAATCAAAACATTGGAAATGTGATATAATGCAGCCACACTATGAACGTATTGCGCTGCACAATCTGCATACAATGTCTTCTCGACAATATGACGAATGACCGTACAACCACATCAATGTTTAGCGATAACTGATTGTGTTAGCTTTGCGACGTGTCATATTAAACGAAGTAATCCATAAGTTTATTGCAATTTCAAACACGGCACATTCTATCAGTGGACATATATTAATAAAGTGACAATAATGCGCGATAAGTACCGAGTCTTGCCATTTGGTATTGTAAAGTCTTCAATATAAATGTTTTATCATGCAACAGCACCATACAGACTCTATCCATTCAACCGGCTGTCAATGAATTTGTACAGGCAAACCAACAGTTGAAGCTGTCACCTGCATTAAAACAGCACGATGAACAAACGGAGACTAGATGATTCAGCCCTGTCTGAGCGGCCGGAACTTTGTAAAGCGTTCCATTGGGACACTCTTAGCGCTTGACTGGCAGTGCATTGATAGTTTATTGGTCTGGGATTTACCATTGTAATCAGATTTATTACACTAAGAGACAGAGACCTATTTATCAGGAGAATGAGATAATGTATCAACCGCACCTTTACCTTCAATACACAAATTCCCTTCTCTGGTGTACCAGCCGTGTGGCATCATTTCTATGGCAGTAATTTCCGGGCATCTTTCATCGAAGCCTCTCTTACAAACATCCGTTTTATAAGGCACTGCTGATTTTTGCGTTCATTATGGTCTATAACATTTTACTCGGGTATATATCAAAGGCCACATGGTTTAGAAGCAGCCATTGGTGATGTACCAGATGACCCTGATCATACATTGGCGGCAAATGGCTGTGCTGCTATTCACTTGGCTTGACAATCAAATGAGCTGCTACATAATTTCCTGGAGTCTGAAACATGAGTGAACTATTCATTGATGAACGCATTAATAGCGCATTTGGCCTATTTGTTTGACACATCACCACAATGTCTTGAACGACGTAATAATGTCATATGAACCTGTGTAAATATAGTATGAAATGCATTACGTATTGCAAACAAGCATACAAACTGCATTGGAGAAGTCACAACATTATTACCGTGCAGATATTGTGATAAAGCACGTCATTTGGGAAAAACTAATGTTACGTCTAGCACATGCAAGCGTTCTTGTGCATGCCACATATTTTGCAGGAACTTCCTAGCATACATCAATCATAAGTAGGCTTCCTACATTCATTTATCGCACAATCGACTAAGCCATATATATATATATTTATATATATATTTATATATATATATATATATGTATGTATGTATGTATATGTATATATATATATATATATATATATATATATATATATATATATATATATATATATATATATATATATATATATATATATATATATATATATATATATATACAAATGCGACCTTTTTGATACAATCGACCGACTTTTTTGGCACACAGTCACATCTTGGCACACAATGTGAGTGCCAAAAAAGTCAAGATCTTTTGAGTGCTTTATTCTGCAGTTTTTTATTTGAAATTGATTTTACCTTGTTAATTATCTCCATTCACATTTATCCATTACAAGGTTTTGACCCCTGCATCGCGCAGGTGTTAGTTAGGGACGTTTGAAATCTTTTATATATTTGACTGACGACCATATTGGTACTCTGCATTTAACAGCTTGTTTCTCGTTATCATCCAATATATCATAATCCCAACTTCTGATATATTGCTTAGAATTACTTCCTTCACAAATATATTCTATTCACGTGACATTCGGCTGGTCGGATAATTCGTAAGGCGCCTTGTGCTTTGAGATAAAGTTGCCTTGCTGGCCGAGAATATCTTATGATTTGGTAAGCAATAACCGCAACTCTTGAATATATTATGGTGTTATTTAAGAAGCTTATACCCAAGTCAACCAGATGATTGCGAGAAAATATATGTAATGTCGCTACAGTGACTCGACAACCTGGGTTTTTAGCCTGGGTTTTCAAATATCGCCCACTGTGACATTTTGTCGTTGATCTAAATTATGACAACGCTGGTTCGATAGATTGGATATATTATGTAGTATACTCAATCTGACATATAAATTTAATGTTTGAGGTACTTTTCTTTAGCTATGTGGAGTCTAGCCGGCCTTGGCGAATCGCTTCGCCAAGTTCTGTTGGTTAGTCGCGTTTGTCATAATGTATGTATACATGTAAACAATTGTTTGATCCGCGATACAGGTCGGAATTTGTTTTTCAATCGTTAGGCGTCAATAATGCGCAAAACCGAGAGGTTTTGTTTTGACCTTGATCTGAAACTAATTTCAAGGTCATCGAATAAGTGAAAAACTAGTATCTCGAATAACTCCGTTAATTACTTATCATCAATAATTTTTAAGACTTTGATGTATAATATTATGAATCCTATATACAGAGAATGATGTTCATTGGCCTTTGAAGTCACTGTAGATAGCATGCTATTGAGCAAGTAAATTGTTTAAGAAGAAAGGTTGGAAAATAACAAGTCCTGTAACCTGAGCTATTTAATAACAATTGGTATGTTGCATTTTCATTTCAGCATATCATTTTACCTTTATGGCAGTCCTGATATAGATGTATATGGAATTATCACTATGTATATTCTTGATCATTTCTGTATCAGTTACTGATTAGTCATGGATGCACTAAAATGGTATGAAATGGGGTATGTGTTTATTTACTGCTAAAAGTGTCATGTTGATTCAAAAGTAACTCTTATCCCCAACATACCATTACATTGGGAAGCGTAAGTGATAGTATTATTGATTTCATAGAATCGACGAATGTTTGCACACTTATTCATAACCCCTCTAAATGCTAAAATTGGGAAACAGCCACTCAATAATAGCCATTGATATCACATAACCACCAGCAGCGTTATTTTGCTGTTCCCCACTCAAAAGCTGCTCTCGCACTCTGAGTGAAACGAGCCCATGTGCCTATGCGCCCATCCAGTCCGCTAAGACCTCCAAATGATTCATATACCCCCAGACACCTCCGTATACTTCCGTGACCCAGTTAACTCTAGCGCTGTATGTTCCTCCTAAACCCCTTACGCATCCTACTTTAACGCGAGAATGCTCTTCTGTCCTTACCCACCAGGCGACAATCATCCAACACCGTGGTAACTGTCCCGAGAAAACTTTATTGCATTCTTTTCCACATTTGTTTTGGATAAGTTCCTTAGCGTGTGAGGATGTTGTACGTGCAAGTCTGACAAAATTGTGATGGTTAGAAACTCCAATAGGATAGGCATTATGTGGTGTTGCAGTTTGTCAGGTTGGCAGTATCATAATTAAACGTCCGCGTAGGGCTAAATCAGATCTTTCGTTGAAGCAGAAAAAGTTGATATGTTAGACTGTAGGACAACATTTTCTTGTAGGAGAGTATTTAACTGGTTGTGTGGAAAGATAAAGATTCTATTCCAGAGATTCCTATCGTTTACGTAGTAAGAATATCTCCTCGAATAACACCTTTGTTGTATTCCGAGTAACAGGAGTTCTTCCTTATATGATAAAAGATACGGGATGGAGAGAAGAGGTGAGTTTCCCAAACAATGGAGGTCAAATAGTTCATTGGGATGTTCCAATAAGCAGGGTTGATAGATTCAGCGGGATGACATAAAAACATTTTAAAGTATTTTAAGCATGGCAACAGTTTCTGTCACAAACGCCAAATGGCTGTGAATCGTGCAAATCACTACAACAGTCTAATTGAATTTGTAAATCAGGTTAATTCCATGTCGACTAACTTTAAAAAACGTGACCTACTGAGACTCGCCAACCTTTGACAAAGTCGCAATATGAAATCTCCCAAGGACGCGGATCGTTGTCATGGCGCCGAAGCTATATGGCGTTGAGAGATTTGTCTGGGTCAATTGCGACCGTAAAAGTCAGGTACCTTCTTGAAAAACTACCAAATATACATCATTCATACAGTATTCAACACTGTTGGATCATTGCATACCATGTAATAACAAAACACTTGATATAAAAACCCATTACTACGATCGAAGCTAACAAATATCACTCTTTAATCCTAGCCTAGCCCTACAAGACGTCTGAGAGAGAGTAGGTATAAATTCATGTTACCGTTATGACCGGAGCTAATCGTAGCCATGATAATCTGGCTTCGAACTTTGACCCTAGATGAACGACAGATCGGCGAAATATAGAGCGAAACTAGCAGACGATTACCAAAGTCGAAATAATATCATTAAAATTAAATTTAACTTATTTTGTCACAGCCCTGGTTAAGAATGATACGATTGTTACAGTATTTCGGCTAATAATGACATTTCATAAATTACGAAACTCGTAAACAATAACTCTACATTAGGCTGCCTACTTCGTGAATTCGCGGAAAGCATCGAAATTTGGTGTTAAATAAATTTGTTGTTAAAATAATATACTATCTCTATTACTGCGTGTTCTGTATTACCTAATCCGCGTTTTACCCCTACCCAGACCGAATTTATATCCATGATCCAATTTCCTCGACGGAACGACCGCAATCAGCTGATCCACAATTTAGGCGTTTGCAGCATTCGATGGCTCTGTTAAATTGAAAAACATATTGTTGTTTTTTCACAGACTTGTTTGGCTATTATAGCTAAGACTGTTCGGTGATATGTAAATGCAAAGAGAACTTGACTATGAAACATCAACTTAACAATTTTAACAATTAATGGTTGCCCTTCACTCCCTTCACTAGGCTTTAGCCATGAAGATAGATATGATGTTATATGGATGTTATGGTCAGACATAACCATAATGTGTATGATACTGCACTGTTTGGCAAGTTGGGATTGTAGAGACTAATGCTGCAGCACCATTGATGGTTTTAACTCCCCTGCATGATTTGCATGGTAGGTTTTATAAATTTATCAACACATATCAGTGGCTGCTTATCCACTGTCACTTGGTGTTTTATTAAGTTAACTATTGCCAATTATCTTAATATGATAGACCTCAAAGGTCAACGGGTCCTTAGATTGCAATTATAAACAATACTTGGGGGTAGTCCTATTTCTGATGTTGGATATAAATTGTAAAGAGGTTGTCTGATGTTATGACCAAATATCAATTACAATTTGTCCCAACATCACATGCATATTGGGCTGTTGCCTATCTAGGCAATGGCCAATGTGAAGGGAATAAGTTGATGGTGCAAATACAGACTTGAAAGTGTAAGATATCACCAGAGGGTCACCTTATACAAATAACACCAGTCATTAAATAAACAGCCTCTGAACTGCATAACTATTTAATTGCATAATAAATGAGCATCTGTGCTATAAAAACCATGACTATGATTATTATGTAATTTGACAGTAGATAATATTGAATATTCTCAGCTGAACAGCTGATATGGCCTCACATAAGTTTCCTAACATTGAATTATGTGATCTGACCTTTGCAGGTATCCTAAAAGTATGTGTGGAAACATTTTATGAGGTGTTATATTGTGAAAATAAATAACCAGCATCTGTATACTGGGTCTCTATTTTCTAACCGCATTGCTCTCCAAGCTTCCATTCCTATTTAGTTCTCTAATAAAGATGCAGATTGAAATGCATTTTCATATACATAGAGCTCTGTTAAAGTTTGGGCCCATACTGTGAATATGGAAGAAATTCTATTCTGAACCAACCACATATGAATATTTCAACAAATGTACCCAAATATGTTTCATTAATAAAGTTCCTATGTCAGATGTTAGCCTGGTAACCTATCAGAGACCACTGCCTGAACTGACCATGACTAAAGTGGGATTGTACTTGCCTTGACAGTCGGTTTGTTTGCTTGAATCGAGAGACATTATGTGATGAAGTATTTTTCAATTTATGTACCACAACCATACCGACATTTGTGGAACATGGTCCGATTGTCATCAAATGATCAATTAAATGGTTCTGAAAAGTCACACAATATGCAGGTCACATAATTATGAACAAATGTATGTGCTTTTGTGTATTAGATACTGAACCAGCAGCCCAAGCAAGTACCAGTTATGCCACAAGTTTGCCTAGAACAACAAGTCCTGTAGACCCCAGACTTAAAGGTGCCAACAAAAACAACTTGATTTCTAGTGACTGGGAGTCAGATCAGGATGTCTCGAGCAGAACATGCATCAAAGATACAAATGAGTATTTTTCATTCCTCTTTGATCTGTTAGCTAGTGACAAGGTATAAACCAAAGAAAGGCTTCTTTGCATTATAAATGAATTCTAGTTAAGTGACCTTCATATAAAAGAAACTACCCACTGCATGGTCTATAAAGGCCTGCCCAATATTATGAAAGTCATTACAAGTTTGCTATAACTAGAAACTAATAGCGAAATATAAAAACAAAATATCAATGCACATGCAGACCGCTTCTAATGGGATACAAGGCAGACCCAAGCTCTACAACTTGCTTTCAGAAGTTATATTCAGATCCCCAGTCTAAGGAAACTATTCCCAGGTATGGTATATATACTTCAGAATATATTGTTTTAATCAGGATAAATTTGACAGAAAGATCATTCCCAGTATCTCTTTTATGGTAGATGTCATATATTATATACAATTGTTGCACAATTGTGGTGTAGGCGGAATTGTTATTTAAGCTAGTAGATTAGCCATGCACTGTCATGTGATGTTTCATGATTAAGTAACTTTATCAGTAAGTTATATCTTCTATGCTCAGCATTACACTGCAGACAGATTATTACAAAAGTTGTAGCTACACTGACTAAATGTACAATCTGTGTAGCTCTAAATAATCTCTCTTATTGCTCTGTGCATCTTTCTGAAGATGTCCTGGTCAATCTAAAACCTGCTGAGGTGCTGCAATCTTGTGTTCAACAGCAATTTAGTCTGTAAAACATTTATGGTGACCATCTTATGCAGAATGCATGTGACACTATTCATTTGACACTACCCTCACACACAACCTCACTTTGACACCTGGAGTTGTTCTACACCATTCAATCAGACAAATGGTAGGTTATAGCTGTACCAGCAAGGAAAACTACCTAACATTGTGGATGACCCATCAATCTGCAACCATACATCTCTTGCCTCCAGTTTTGGTTGAATAATAGAACTGTTATCTCTGGATTAGTGGTGCCATGTAATTTGCTTAATATGTGTACATGTTGATTGTTTCAGGGAAGAAAGAAGATCTAAAGTCAAAGCTGCCAATGGGACGTTCCCTACGTGGAAAAAAATAAGAATGGGCAGTGAAAGTTCCAATGGGCCTTGCACCATCTCTTAATTATGTTTGAAATGTCATTAACTATGCATGATTGTAAAGAGCAGTGCTGGTTCCTAATGGATGTGCCACAAACTCTTAATTATGCTTGAAATGTCAATAAACATGCATAATTGTCATACAAGTGACCTTTTTAATCACTATATAGTTTATAGACAATATTACACATGCCCAGTTTACTCAGTTAATGATGCAATATTATTTCATCATAGCTTTTGACAGTAAAAGACTATTTTTAAACTGTTCATCCATGGCGCAATGTTAAAATTATGTTTACCAGTGTCCTTACTTATTACATAGCTGTGATATTAACGTTGTGTTACCTGCATTTCAAATCCAACCCCTTTTAAACAAATTATGCCCATATGAAACCTGTACTCTAGGGAGAGTAGTCCTTATTTAACGACCCTAGGTAAGTATTCAACCCTTATATTGGGGTTTAAGGGGTTTTGAAGGGGGTACCCCCCTTATTCCGTTTTTTTTGGGGGGGTGGGATTTCTGCCATTTTTTAGGTGGACTAGTAGGTTAGTATTTGAATTGGTTTGGCTTGCAGGGTTAGTAGTTTTCGGCTGCTTGGTTTGTCGCGGCAGCGTTTACATAGCCCTTCTGTGGCGTTGGTCCAGCCGCCTCAGGCAATGCAGGATGGCGTATGGCGAATTCTCAGGCGAAATCGGTGGTAGCGGCAATAGTTGTGTCGGCTCGGTTTGCCGCAGAGCTTGTTTTCTGTTATTAGGGGCCAGTCGCAGGTTTTGTCACAGACAGGCATTTATATCGGTATATATTTCTTTTGTTTAATATAGGGGTTTTTTCCATTAGAAAAATGGTTTGTAGAGGAATAAGACATGTGGCAGGAAATGGTAGACAACAGCGGGAAAAAATAAATAGTCTTTAACGTTGCCTATCTACTATTCAGGTATCTGTTATTGAGCATGGACTAAGCATTATAAAAGATTGGTTATTTCTATTCGGTAGCAACAGGTTTATATAAGCCGAACAAGTCCAAGTTGGCTCAGACCCTCTACTCGGGAAACGGCAAGATAAGCGAGGTTGGCCCAGTCAATGTGGTCATCGACTATCCAGACCTGAGTGGGTCTCGCAATGGTCAGCCCTTGCGAACTGTGGATGGTGCTAGCATAACCAAAACGCCAGACAGCATGGTCATGGCTAGTGCCAAGGGGGACTTGAATGGTGTCATTGACTACCATACTCCTTTTTCTGCCGCTAGGGAGGGCGATGAGGTTGTTCTGCTTTCCGGCCCTTATAGGGTGATAGACCAGCGTGACCGGCTCGTCGGGTAAATGAGACTCGTGGTGGTATCGAAGGGTGGTGGTGATGCTGTCACGGACTTTTTTTCGCGAGGTTAAAACTAAGTCCTGTGGCCTCCAGAGTTCAAGGAAGTCTTCCCAGTGGGTTAGGGGGACGGCGTGGCGTATTTGACGGCATTGCTCTTTGTCGGTTTTTTAGCCGCATTTCGCTCTTGAGGGCCTGGAGGGTTTGGTCGTCTTTGGCTTGGTAGCCGGCACATACTTCTTCGTAGTAGTCGGCTCTCCCTTTGAGCCATTTATGGGGTGGCTCGCCGCAGTAGATGACCTGGTCCCCATGTGCCAGCAGCCAGTCTAAAAAGATTGTGAGCTGTTTTTGAGGGACGGTGCACACTTGATTGGCCCAGATTACAGTGCGGGGCTAAAATTTGTTCCCCATCACTTCTTCCTTCCAGGCCTCAGCCCCGTGCCAGCGAAAGAATGAAAGATATGTCTGAACCTCAACTCTGCGCTCTTTTAGGTTTTTCGCTAAGAGGTTGGTTGGGGTGAGCACTACGGGCTTGCTTTTTCTGAACAGATTAATTAGCCGGGTGGTCTTCCCTGACCCTCCGCCGCCGGCCGGGTAGGTAAGGCCATTGGTCGTAATCGGATCAATGGTAGAGGGGGCGCTGGAAGGGGCGTCGCCATGGTCCCCAGCCTGCATAGCAGCTGTTGGAGCGTCGGTCGCTCAGGAGACACTTTCCCTGAGGCTGTCCCCTTTGCCCCGCCACTGGCCCCGCTCCATGCCAAGCCCGGAGATATGTGGGCCAACGGCGGTCTTCCGGATGTAGAGGGAGTCGGTCGCCACCCTGCAGATGTCGGCAGGCTCAAATTGGACCATCATCGAAATGAGGTTGATGCAGACGTAACCCATCATGCTGGCCCGGAGGTGGGTGTACTGCTTGCACTCGTCGGAGTAGTAGGAGACGACCCAGCCGAGCTCGCATGTTGTAACACCTAAGAGGTGTTGGTCAACGGTGGACTCTACGACGAAGTTCTTCTCAGCTTCGTCGGTTACAAGGTGGTTGGACAACGTACGGTTCCCCTCGGAGTGGCCTTGGGTCATCTTGCCAATGATGATCCGGTTGAGTTTATTGTCAGCGGGGGGCCAAAAGCTTTTCTGGTTAACGAGGGCAACTATGCCTTCGCCCAGGGTGCAGGTCTCAAGGATATTGGTCTCAACAAGAAATGCAACGAGGTGGGTGGGGAGCCACTGCTTGGAGGCAAGGTGATCCCCAAGCCAGAGGATGATGGCCGGGTGGATGCCTTGGGCGAAGGACCAGGTGACAATTTTGACAAAGCCTGTAAAATCCCGCAATAACGGACCATTGACGGCTGTGCGCCGGAAGTGTTGCTTGGGGTGGCCAAAACGCTGGAAGTAGGGCGTGCAAGCCCCTTGGCCCTGGATCGACGCTAGATAACAGTGTTTCATGTCCAGTTCAACTAGGCTGGCAGTGGCATACGCTGCTTTATTCCAGACACTACCGCCCATGTATTCAGCGCAAGCGGCCTCAATGTTGGACAGGAACGTGTCGGGTGAGGCTTCCACCAGTTGCGCTCGCGAGCCAATCGGTTGGTGGCCTGGGACTCGCAGACCACACTGCTGTCCAGCTCAGCCAGGTAGGCGTGGTGCTCCTTGGTACGGTAAAGGGCGCCGTCGTTAGTAATGAATTGGTCGTACGTGGGGTGGCCCATAAGCCAAATGCCACGTGGTTCTTCGAGGTTTGCGATTGCTTCCCAGATGTTGCCCTCGTAGAACTTAATCTCCCGGTTGGCAGGGAACTGGGGGTTGGTGCGTTCCCTTATGGAGAATCCCCCCAGTTATGTCGCGAATGTAATGCTCTGGCCAATGATTCTCTCGAGGTTGGGGATGTCTAGGATCTCGACCACTTCTTCGCGAATATTGGTTTCCCTCGCAACGACATTCGCTTTTGCGGCGATCTCCTTTGTTGGGTTGTGTTTGCTCATCTGGTCGAAGCGGTCGAGCAGGATCTCGGCGACGCAGTTCAGCTCTCCGGTCATCATTGGCTCGAGATCACCAAGGACCCCTTTATCAAGATTCTCAAAGGCCAAGACGATTGCGCGCTCTGGGTGAGCCACGTTGACGAACATCTTGTAGAACCCAATGAGGCGGCCAGGACGGCATCTGTTGTTGAACTGCGCTATTGTCTTTTTCACGGTTCGCAGTGGGTTTAGGTTGTCGGTCGTGTACCACCTGTCTCTGTCCTGTTTGATTATCTTCTGCCGGAGGATGAATTGGCCCTTACCCAGTGCACCGAGGACCTCGATGGCTCGGCGCTCTGTGAGGCCGACGTCGTCCTCCTTGAGGATTCAGGTGGTATAAATGAGCTTGATGCTGCTCTGCTGACGGAACTGCTCTATGGCTGCCTCCTACTGTTACCGGAACGGGGCGTCGACGGGGGAGGGGGGGGGGGGGCTCCTCGTTGACGGGAGTGTTGGGCAGGACTGACTCCTTGGCGCCGAGAAGGCTTTCTTGCTTGGCGAGGGCTTTCTTGGTTCTGGCCCGGCGGTGCTTCTTTCCGGTTTTATGCTGCAGCTCTTTTTGGAACCGTAGGGCCCTCTCACCGAAGGGTTCTTTTTTCCTCTGGTGGTGGGGAAACTAGTAGCGCTGGCAGCTCTTTTATTTGGACGTCTTGGGCTGCCTTGGTATTTGCGTAGTCTGGCATTTTACCGGTTAGGTCGAAAATATCGTTGCGGAGCCGTTTTAACTTCTCACTGAAGAGGCCCCACCTCTTTGCTTCTTTTAGGGGGTCTTGGTTCCAGGGAATAACGGCGTTAGGGTGGAGGGCTACTGGAAGAACTAAGAATGTATTACTATAATAGGTGATATAATCAGAAATAATAGAAATAACATAACGGTTGTACGATTATCATTAAGTTATTTGCGTATAATTCTATGAACTAGAGCAAAAAAAAGCATGCCTGTCTGTGAGCTGCATTGGATGAGAAAACACTTGAACGATTAAGCGTTATGATGAACCACGGAGACGCCTCCATGGACAAACAAACAACCATATTGAGCCACAGGGATTTATAAAAATCGTCTTGTGTCCCAAAATGGTTGGTTTTTGGTTATGTCCTGGTCAAGGTCCCCTAGCCTGATGGCTGCGGGAGCTGTTTACATGTTACTGATATTCAATAGTCTCGCCTTTATTTACGTGACTATGCGATAGCTCTTATGAACCAAGTGGAGCTTGCGCTCCCTCTTAGTTCTCGAAGTGGGCATTTCCTACATAGAAAATTGTATGATAAAACCTTACCTTCACAATGTCAACTATATTTAACAAGTCCAATTTAATAACCAATCAGTATTATGCATCGCGTTGGATTCTCAGGAATCGCCACAACTTGTTAATAGAAATAATTGCCTAAAATGTGCAAGGCGATTCACTTTTCCGACTTAATTCTAATATGGCGGCGAGATTGCACAACATAAGCCGGTTAGAACATTGGCAAGACCGACCGTACTTCCGCACCACGTGAACCCTATTTAAAGACAATAGCGACAGTTCTAAATTCGTTCATAGATTTTCACGATTTTTTGCAGAGAGTAAGCTCGTATATAAAGCTAACGAAATATAAAATGAGTAAGGCGGATTTAAGATCCACATGTTAAGCCAATGGGAATTATGCGTTTTTGATAATATTTTGGTTGTACAGAAAAGTTCATACAGCGAATTACATTATATTTGATATACAGACAGAGCAATGGGAACTGTTTCTGACAGCGATATCAGCAGTTGTTGTGGTGCCCCTGGGTGCTGCTTAATTTGTGATTAAGCCTCCGGTGATTTCACATGGTTCTTTTCAGAGCCATCTCATTTTGGAAAATGCTTATGTTGCTTTGCTATTCCGCTTTTTGCTCCAATATTACCAGACTCAATGGCACATGTTATATTGAACAACCATACAGACCTCAAAATCTATTTGCCGACCCCAATATCTCAAAACATGCCCACCTTGCATGGGTAGTACCTAACGAGTTGGTATATGTTGAGTGAACCCATGTAAAAATCCGCAGTGAACTTATGAACACGCGTAACCATCAACATATTTGTCCAATTTCATGTCTGAAGTTATTGCCTTTAAACTACCTAATTTGCAAAAAAACGCATAGGCCATAACATGACATTATTGAGGGACACTACTAGCTAGTAGCCACTACTGCACACCTAGAGCATTGACAAGCCATATAGTGCTGAATCAAATCAAAGACTTGGTAGGAACATAAATACAGACAATAATAGACACAAATAAACAGTGCAACAAGCAACATAAGCATCTTCCAAAAGGAGGGGGTGGCTCTGAAAAGAGCCATGTGAAGAGGGTGGCTCTGAAAAGAGCCGTGTAAAGACATGGTGGCTCTGAAAAGAGCAATGTTAAAGTGACTGTTCAGCCGCATATAAGGCAATCAGGGATCATTTCATTATAATTTTACTACGATTAACGCAGACGTGAGTAAGGACATCTTCTAATTTGTGCCGCAGAGTTTACATGATGGAAATTATGTTGATAAGTTTTTAACATTATTATTTGACTGGAAATATTCATGATCTACTGTGGAAATCTGTTTTATTCAGTTATGTCGTTCCATCGATAACGGTGCCTCCCTAAAACCATGAACCACGCGAATGTTAGCTGTAAATCATAACGCGCTCTGATTTTATCTCGCTAACGATGTGTATTCTTCCGCTTTAGTTACATAATGTTGATTTCATAAAATCTTCACTCATTCAAGTTGTGTGCATAATTGTGCACACATTATACCGACAAGCAGGAAAGATTATGTCCGACAACATAAATGGCGACAGCCGAAGTAAAGATCTTTTTTCTGAGACCAGCGCCGCGTAGCGACATTTTTTGTTTCCAAGGTGCGGTTGCCAAGCAGCTTGCTTGCTGGAAATTAATTCATACTGTTGTATCGGTGCTTTTCTTGAGTACTTACCTTTGAATTCGTTGTTCAAAAATTCATTCATCTGATCCAGTCCAATGTTTCCAGAGTCCCTACAACTGCTGTAAACTGTGCGGTTCCCGGTGATCTTGTGGGCCACAGCAGGAGACAGAAATCCGCCTGTATCTGCATTATCAACACCCTTATTTGACTGCCTACTTCTTTAAGGACACCAACAAGGTTGTTACTCATAAACAAAACAGTCTGCACTAACAGGCCAGGAGTGTGTGGCTTATCTGCAGGTATCGTGGATGGTTTGACTACCACAACTGGAGCATGTCTAGTCGCCAGTACGTCAGCATCCGCTCCCCATCTCCTCGCACTGCACTGCGACGTACAGCGAGGTTTAGTCCTGACCAGAGTAATGCCAGGTTGTGTTGCAAAACACCATCATCTTCCTGCTCAGCAAGGCTGCACTGCAGAATCAATTTTCTATAACATTTACTAAGCTTTGTGCACAAAAACTACAAGTAAATAATACTATAACCATCATTATTTGAAATCAAATTGCGGTATTATTAATAGATAAATACCAATACTCTTCTATCTAACGATAAGGAATGTATAAAACCCCAAAATTAGCAAATCGTTACCCAAATTGAAAAGAAACAAGATCATAACATTTTTGCCTATGTCTCGCCAGCATTTTCCATCTGTATTATGTACTATGCGATACTTGTCCCGATGGTAGCTCCACAATCAACGTAACTTCACGCTCAAATGATCGCCGTGTAAATGAATTTACCCTGACAGAAATTATGCAATTGTTGGGTTTGGGACGCCAGGGGACAGATGCTGTTTTCATCTGGTACCTAATTTGTGCTTTTTCAATGTATAATTTAATCGCATCAAACCAACCAGCAATAAATACCTGTGTCGCCTGAGAGTCAGATTCCCCTGCTATAAAACTTGCAAAGTGTGCTTGATATCAGGCGACTCCATAGTCTAGCCATATTAAAGCTGCTCTTCTCGGTGTAAGACTTTCTTAAATCCACAAGATAGCGGCGTGATATTGAGATGAGGTCACAGTCTTCGCACGGCTAGCCGCCAAATTGAGATATACCGAGCTTTTTCTCAAGTTCTGACTGGCTTATGTGCCATGCAATTAGATGAATAAAGGACTGCTATCTGAACGTGTACGTACGAATGATTTGAAACATTACAGTTTGACCTCTTTCTCGAGGAAGAGGCGATATCAGGCAGGCGAATTTGGCATGATGCCACTATTCTCACGGGATCGCAAACCTCTTCAGGCGGACCATTAATGTGCATTCGTTAAAACCCTTCCTCTTTGGAATCAGCGGCGGTACATATGCAGCATGGCATTTGGGCTTTTTGATGGGTGTGTGCCAAATGGGTCACCTCATTTCAGGGACGGTATCCCATAATCCCATTTATTCTCAACCTAATCCTTCTCCTAACATGGAAACCCAGGGGAATAACCCTTCGATGTGTTTGAGGAAGTGAGTTGTTGTAGTTTCCAAGTATCAAGCAACCACAGCAGAATCCCGGTCAAGAGCCCGCACCATAGAGCTTAGAGCTACGCTAAGAGGACTCACTCGCACCTGATGACGGGCGTGTGTTTCACTCATTTGCACACTGACCGCACAGCTAGTTGGAGTGAACCTTCGTAGCGTAGCTAGCAGCTCTTTATTTGCACACTCACATACTCACTCCTTCATGCAATCGCATACAATACCTCACTGACACTAAATCACTCACCTAATCACTTACACTAACCCCCCTCTCCCAGAATCATTCACTCATTTCCATGCTAACTCAATTACTGACACGCCCAGTATCCGTGCTCTCATTCCACATTCGATCACTCGGTGTCAGGTGAATTTACTTATTCATTATCCAGCCCATCAGACCCCCCAGTTGGTCAGCTGATCCATCGTTTGGTAGTAATTCGCGCTGTCGTAAATTGTATGCATTCTCTCTGATAGCAACTTATTGAAGCACTGACAATAAACCATACTCGGGCTATCTAGCTATCAGCGGCCACGAGAATGGAGGACGGTACGAGCAAGAACGCTCTAACGCTCTTTCCAGCATGCGTGCGTGAGTGAGCGAGTGAGTGATTGAGTGAATGAGAGAGTGAGTGAGTTAATGAGTGAGGGAATGAGCAACTGAATGAGCGCGCGAGTGCTTGAGTTAGTGAATAAGCGAGTGAACGAGTGACAGAATGAGTGAGTCAATGAACGAGTGAATTAGTGAGTGAATGAATTAGTGAGTGAATATGTGAGCATGCGATCAAGTGAGTGAATAAGTGAGTGAGATGGGTGGATGATTTAGTGAGTAAGTGCCTGAGCGAGTGAACGAGTGAGGTAAGGTGCGAGCGAGTGAGTGAATGAGTAAGTGAGTGAGTAATTTAGTGCATGAGCGAGTGAACGAGTGAGCGAATGAGTGAATCCGCAAGTGAGCGAGCGAGTGAGTAAGTGAGTGAGTGAACGAATGAGGGGTGATTAAGAGAACGAATGGCTGAATGAATGATAGATAGAGTTAGCTAGTGAGTGGGAGAGATAATGAGTGAGAAAATGAGTGAGTGATTGAGTGAGTTATGTTACTATTCTAGTTTTTCCATTTAGTTTACATCCATTCGATTAATTTATCCTGAACAAAGCAAATAATGATACGCACATGTCATAAGTAAATATCATGTTCAGATGGCGTGTAAGCACCATACTGGCATCGTTGATAAAGCTGATGGACCTGCCATGACACTACTTGCCATTCGCAATTACACTTTACTTTAAGAGATTGCATAGGTAATAGTCTATTTCTTTATGCCGATATGGGCCACTGTAGATAATTAATCGGCTTCACAACTTAGGCTGCCTATTTGTCGTTTGAATTTTATTATTTAGTACATGGCGGATACTTGAATAATGGCTTAATTGCACTTCTCATCATAAACATCGCTATCTTAAAAATTTGGCCTTTGCATCCGGCTATCATTATAATACATGCATATGCACCTATTATTACCCCTGCTCCGCTCAGTCACGCGACCGTTTCCTTTTCAGTATTATTCAACTCTGTTTTTTAAATTGAGTCGCGTGTCTTATAGAAATTACTATCAATCGTGGCGACATCCAGTTACTAGATCAAAGGCAATTTACTGTTTTTACCCAGGCAATAGATGTCATGCCATGCACAGCACTAAAAACCAGAGGTGATCACAAGCAAAGGTAATAAATAGCGTGGGTAAAATGTAAGAGATTCCTTTTCGCTTTTATGGTACATGCACATTTTGGGAACACCTGCTTTGTTAAATTTCTGGAAAGTAATAGCAATATCATTGATATATCATATATTGAATATACATTGCATATTGATTTGGTTGTTCTCTGTGACAATACTTAAATCTATAATTATATTCTGTCCAATAATGTAATGTTCACATGTTCATTTTAAACTTTAGGTCCGGATTAGCTTGACCCAAGGAATAATGAGGTCTTTTAGGAGTTATGGTTGTGAATTGCTGTGGCGCTGTATGTATAAACACCATGCCTTCTTGCGTATGTAGTACTATTCCTGATGATGCTCATAAGACCAGAAGCTCCATATATATGTATATATATATATATATATATATATTTATATATATATATATATATATATATATATATATATATATATATATATATATATATATATATATATATATATATATATATATATATATATATATATATGACAGAACGGAGCTTTGAAATGGTGCATTATAAACCGTTATACCTCACTGATAAAGATTTAATCATATCAGTCAGTCTGTCATGACAGTGTGTCAAGCACCATAAAACGTTAACTGAGCTGCAAACGTCAGACGAATGGATCTGGGTAAATATTGCGCAACACAGTTAATCAAAACGCCGTATGATGCCGTAAAATAAATCACCAGGTTTAATATTATTTTTAAAACGCAGCGCTAACTGAATTATGCGTCAGGTTTTAGCTCGTTAAATACCAACATCCCACATACAAACTTATTATAATGAGGCATAACTGGAAATTTTGGAATCGGGTTAGATTTCAACGGGATGGCGCGTTTATTATATAACCGCTTTCATTAGTCGTCACGGCAAGTGCTCTAGTTTCCTAATTTCGCGGCAAATCCTAATTAAAGCTTTACAATGTGATCCATGTCAGGCAGTTAACATTATGCGTTTCATCATAGTCAGCTGTAGCGTGTTCGAAAGTCGGCACAGGTGCACAGGTGTGGTACTTATTTTGAATACTGAACTCAATCTCAGCATTTATTGATCAGAGAGGAGACACTCGAAGCGTTTGCACCCAGCATCATCGCCGGTTTCACGACAATCCGAGGCATGGTTGTTGCCATATTCAATCGAGATACTGCAACATAGTTTTCATATATAAAGACGCGTCAAAGCCGATAGGAATTATGACATTTATCGAATATGACTAGGTTAAAAGTACGCTTGTCATGCCACTTCTGTAAGCCCCTTTCTTTCTTTTAATCTTTCATGTTAATTCTACTATTTTTTCCTCCAAGCACCAAAAGGTGCATATATAATCACTATACAACACTAACAACCAGAATCATGTTCGGTTGATATTTCAAACCCACCCAAAATTCGCCCGTGGCTTGTCAATCTGGCATTTAAAGGTGGCCGTCGGTTATTTTTGTATATATATATATATATATATATATATATATATATATATATATATATATATATATATGTATATATATATATATATATATATATATATATATATATATATATATATATATATATATATATATATATATATATATATATATATATATATTATATTTTATATATGGATACTGCATAACTGCATAAATACGCGCATAATATTTATTGTATTCCTTTATATGACAAATGTTGCATGATATAGTAAAAATCTGCCTTATATTTATAAATTCGTATGTTGTATATAAAATTACAAGGAAACTAATACCATGCTGCAAGGAGGTTACAATTTGTTACTTTGATCTTCCTCTCTAAATTGTTATTCTTTTGATTCCTTTGTCTACCCTACATGATAAGTGCAATTGTTATTTCAATTCTTTAGCATATCATTTTACGAATCTCTATTGTTATTATTGACAGATTTCGCTTGTATAACTCTAATAATGTTTCCTTTCTCTCACCCCAAGGCTATATGATTTAAGGGTACTGGGGCATCCAGGAGGAGGGATAAACCAGGAATCAACAGGACATAGACTGTACCATAGGCAATAAACCGATACTACCTAAATCATATATGCCACTAGTTTTCCACATTATTACTCTTCCTGAAGACAACTGCGTCTGTGAAATTACAAACAGACTGGTGGAAAATCAGGGTTCTTGTAATAAAATGTCGCATGTAGAAGTAGCAACTTTGGTACCAACGCTTGAAAATGTTGATTCCCCCAATATTTCCTCCGGTAAAGTAGTGCATATATATTGATATAGTTACATTCCACAAACACTCGAGACAACGAGTAAAAAGGGTTTTCCACAAGCGGATTGGCACTAAAATTGTCAAACATTGGCGGAAAATACAGACGACGAGCACTCCTATAGTCTATCTGGCAATAAATCCTCCCGTGACAAATTATATAACAATAAATAGGGAGTATGATGATATGTGCTTCATTGTTTGTCAAATATTTAGTAGCGCTCACCCATATATTCATCTAAATGCTGCCAGGGCGCTTTTAGAGCATATGAGTTTTCGATTATGTGTCGTATTTCACCACAAAATATTATATACTTTGTTCCCAGACACATGGAGCATTCGCTCTAAGTGATATAAAAGGGCGTCTTCAGTATTCTCTTCCTCGCGAATGCTAAATAATTTCAAATATGAGCAAGCCAGAAATGCTCGTGTTGCACGCACTTCATCACTGCGGTGGTGTGTCTGTCCCTGGAATATTAACAAATGGAAACTCTTGCACGACGACGCTGTCTAATAATGATATCATTATTTGAACGGGCAGCTAATTTAATTTGAATACGTCCACTCAGCCAATCACGTTGCGAGCATTTAGTCAATCTTATATAAATAACCAACATTGACACCAGATGGTATTTACGGTCACTTACATGTGCGTATATATTGGTGATTGCTTGACACGTAAAGAAAGATCCAAAGTAATTGCATTATAGTTATATTTCTGATAAAGAAAATGAAAAATTATTACTTGATAAGTACCACTATAGCAGCCATGCATACAAATAGAAGTGATTCGACTATAATGGTCATCAACAAAGCATGTGTGCACGAAATGGTCGATGGTACCTTCGATTACATTACTGGTACCTTGAAAGATTCGCCAAAGCCTGGTAATGTTGCATCCGAAATTCTCGACAGGCACAACTAGGATTATTCAGGTGTGTACTCGTACTTCATAGCCAGACGCAATTCTATTGCTAAGCATATTCATGTTTTTCTAATGCGACCAGGTGGCGACTCAGTTCTGATACAAAACCTCGTACAAACCTTAATGATGATAATAGCCATGCGCATACCGTAAAACAGTAATTACTTTAGCCCTGTAATATCTGTAGGCGCATGAAGTCAGAAAAGAAAAATGAGCGACGTTCAGCTTTTTTGTGGTTTTATTGCTCAGTTGCCATGCATAATTCCACCAGACACCATCATCTTTTTTACGGCACGCAAATATTCGCTGGTTTTAAGACTACTGTAGACCGTTACATAGAGCTTGGAGACTGATGCAACGTGCTCTGCATGTAAAATGTACCTTGGTAGATTACATTGTCAGCGATGAAATTGGGCGAAACACACGCTAGGAGATTTCAGTTATTCATGGTCGGTCTGCATATGAAGCTCTATGATTACAGGAGCAAGTTTAACTGCGCTTTTTTTCCACCCATAATGAGTAGGCTCCTAAGTGGTCACAGATGACAAAGATGTTTACGCTTATAATTAGGATGAACATTTAGGTAGAATTAAACTACCTACTCATTGCCATTTCGCATCGCTGATGCCACTTATATACCGTAGTTGCAATGACAATGTTGAGCCGAAAAAGAGAACACGGGTTTTTGATAGCCAGCAGAAAAGCGGCGGGCTTAACGTTCTTATAAAATTGGGTGATAGCAGCGAGTCAAGCTATCATGGAAGCAATGTAAACCAGATGACACTGTACACATACTCATGCAAGATGTTGTAACGCATTCCAACTTAAACATTGGTTCTTCATTAATACAAAACGTATATTTTGCGCGATACTTTTCCAGGCTTGGTGGTATTAAATAAGGCAATGTATCGGTGCGGGAAGGCACAGGCAAGCAGAAATAAACAAATAATATTAATACAGGGACAATATGCAATATTACAAAACACCTCAGAAATCAAATTCCTAATTATTTCATAGAGGTATGCGAATTACTGAAAGCAAACAACAACATATTGACTAAATGCAGCTGCTGGCGTTTTCATTGCAATGTTATTTTTGACCAATGATTTCCAATCCTCACCAGAGAGCTTTATTTGTCGCTAGAGTCGTTGGCGTTGCTCATTTGCCCGATGTATTGATGCACTGTGTTTTTCCCACATGCCTGATGTTGTATCGAATGTATCTTTGTATCGACAGAACCGTCTGTGACTAATAATGAGACATTTCGAATCATTCGTACATACCATTCTAGTATGAACAAATTATATAAAATACTTACCACCATGATGATATACAGGTCAAGCTTGTATAAAAAGAACCTGTTGTTTCCCTAACTGGTAGGAATAAATAGTTATCAAAAGGGTGTTGGCGAAGAGACAATTAGTGACTCATATATCACTACCAAACGAGTAGTCAGAGGAAGCGTCACTTGTTATGACACATCCTAGATGTATATATTTATGCTTAAACTGTGTAGGTTAAACGCTGATAAACAGATTTATTTAGCTTACTGATACTCTTTACAGCGACGGAGGTACTTGCTGTTCTAGTCAAATTTCCTTTTAGCACACGAGATGTGTATCAGATTGTTTAAGGGATAGCCTACTTAATCACTTAACGTCGGTTAAAGGCGACACAACACACATCTACACAGAGAGTTCTTAAACATGTTCTTGTTAGGTAAATATTGTAATTGCTTATAACATAGACAACGGAGGATAATTTGGGCGATTGATTTGCATACATTATTACATGCGGCTTTTATGTAATATAGTGGGCGTAACTTTGTTCACTGTCAGATTTTTTATATTGCAGTATTAATATTCACGGGAGTACTTTTTGTTGTCCAATAGAGCAGCAAAAATCAGGCAATGTATATATGAGCAAATAAGGCTGAACAGTACACCAAATCACGTTGAAAAAATATTGAACGATTTACGTTAGTCAGTGATTGGTAATGTCACACTTCAAAGTTCAGAATGCACCACTTTAACACAGTCAAATCACAGTCTGTTTGTAATACCATAATAAAGAGACGTTCATTGAACAATGATGCTACTTTCCTGGGGTTGATATTTAATGGTTACTTATATTTGCTATTCTGTCTCTTTTGCATGATAATAACTTCTACTTATTCGCCTGACTAATGACTAAAGATCAGCTCGTATAAGTGATAGTCTTGATTGTTTACTGCTAAGAAATGTGGATATTCAGCTGGGAGAAAGGGAGAAACATGAACATTATGAGCTTGAGGACAACTCTGTGGTATGTTGAATATGGCAACACATGTCATGCGTATTGCGCCATCAACAATAGAAATCACGCTTACCCAAAGAGCTGATTGCTTCAGGACATGATTGGATTAACCTCGACACGCCTTTGATATACAAATCTGGCAGCGAGATACGAAATATACATGTCGCAGCATTATTAGCTGAATGACTTACTTCAGTTGATGCTATCATGGGGTTAACCGAAACTGACGGACATATATTCATATATCATTCAGAAAACAAATAAGAAGTCGAAGCTTCTACGCTTGATTGGATAATTGGCAGGTTTATATTCCGCGCTACGACCCAGGTAATACCATCGATTCTTATCGTTTTATAAAGTGGCCTTTAGTAAGCTGTACACGAGGGTTATTTCTGGGTGGCAATGCTTGGTGGCAGTTTTGTGGAGAAACCGTATCCGTATCTACGCCATTTCTTAGACGTACACCATGCCTGCATAACGCTTTTAAAAAAACGCTGAGAACTGTCTCGACAGCATATTTTCTAAATCGCGGGGACAAGTTTTATATAAAAAAACTATAGCCAAAGAAGTACAAAACCCTGCTTTCAATTTCTTATGCTTTGCTATTGCGAAATCCGCCAGCTCAACTTAGCTAATGCTTTGTGGTGCAAATGAACAGCTGTGGTCAATAACCATTCGAAACGACAGCTATAAAAAGCTGCAAGATAGAGAATGCAACTTCTTCAGAGTCACTGGTTTTCAGCATCAACCAATCGCAAAGTGTCAGTCTGACTACTATTTCACCATTGCTAACCATAATAGCAGATGCACTGATTCCATTGGCTTCCTTTCAAAGTAAATATACCACGATTAAAAAGTCACAAAGTAGACAATATCTGAAATATTTATATAGCTGTATGACAAGTCTTGAATCGTCAGAGTCGTCCACTGCGTCAGCGGCAAGATGACAGCTTATAGTAAACAATCAATCAATCTAAATACACACCATTTCACATATATTTTGCTTTTTGTGATCGATATATACATCTTTATATCAGAACACTTACTCGGGCACCAATAAAGCAGTCTGGCCCGGTATGTAGCCCACTTCAAAGACGGAAATCCAATCGGAATTGGACAATGTTTACTGCTCTTTCCTATTATGGTCAGAGTTTCTTTGAGCGGGAGAAGCAGGCGCAACCCTTTCTTCAAATCCGATCAGCAGAAAACTTTACTTACTATTTGTTCAATTCTGCCATAAATCAGTATTACCTAACCAGTCTGAGTCAGAATTATCTGTCTTCACTCAAGATTCTACTTAACTTGTTTAAGCAGGCACGATAACGACCTTAATTGAGTGGCATGAACTAATCAAGATCCATTCACGCATTGAGCGCATTATTCAGTTCTTCCCTATCTCATTACAATGCCTTATGCAAATATCAGAGCTTATTGGGATATTGAGAATCGAATGTTCAGATCGTTCTGGATGGGACCTGCTAGATGCTACAGCAATATATAACGATATCATATTGCAACGGCAAGTATTGTTATGTAGCTGACATAATGATACATTCATTTACTCGTTCGAGTCTCAGTCTACCAAAAGTGAAATTACCGAAACCTATAAATCTGCGTGAAACATACGTAGCCTAATTGCGAAAATGTATTGAAAAATTGACTGTGATTACTTAACGATTATTTATGCATCGCCAATAATTTATATGTATTGACTACTGATTCAGCTGAGCGATTTGTGTAAGTTGTTCTAACCACTGTGCCGCATCGCTATAGTGTTTGAAGCACGCAATACAAAAAGTTTTCACGTGATTTTGTTTATTGTGGTTCACATTACGAACCTTACCACTGGAAAGAATAAACTATTTGCAAAGCTGAATCTAAACAAAACATATATACTCGCGCAACAGTCAAATTTGCGCCTCGTGTCGGTTAGTTTATGCTAAGAGAAAACGACAATTACTTGCAGTGTTATCTTGGTCGAAAATGAAAAGGTACGATTATAATTGTCTCAGATAATTACTGAATAGTAAACACCAAACGTCGAACGTGCTAATCAATATGTTAGGCAGCCCCGGTATTAATTAAAAGCTTTTTTGCTCTTTACTAGGGTACAGAGCAAGAAAACTGAGTTTCATCAAAGTACATCTTACGCAATAGCTAAACCGATCTCCGTGGTAAAATGCATGAATCCATCCCTTATAAAACATCACTAGAGCATAAAACGGACGTGTATTACACTACAAATATATGTATGCTCTCTCTAATGTCCGATTTTTGACTCATTGTGGCAATTCGGTATCTTATATCAAGCCAGGTTTTACCCCAATGTTTACTGTACATCCAAGCATGCCGGAAAATGAGCATTACATCCTGATTAGATAAGCGTCTGTACATGAGGTTACACACATGTGATGTGGAATATTACCTTTATATTGTGCGGAATTTTCAAATCATTAAAATGAATCACGCACCACAAAGATTAACTGGCCGGTGTTAGCAAACAAAACGATGGCTCCAGGTATTACATCATCCCGGAAATTTGACATGTGTCTACTTACTCGCCTCTGATGTCAGACACCTTTGTCCACGAACACCGGAGCGATATTTATCGAGTAAATCATCTGGATATCTGGATATTTCGCACACAGAGCCAATAAATAATCATAACGAAGGGCATATCACTCTGACATGGACAATTTATACATCAGAGAATATAGTGCATATTGTAGTTAGCTTGAGGAGGACAATCCAAATATCAGCTCCAATCAGAGCTCGCGATTTATTTGCCCCGGGCGAAGAGCTGTTGATCAATCAACTTCCGGCAGCAGTAAACTTGCTAATCGGCTAAAATAGCATTTGAACTCGAACAAAGTACCTTTGTGGGTGGCAAATGTCGCGGCGGATGGTTTTGTTAGGTAGAATGACATGTTCTCAATGGATATGAGGCGCGACAGGGCCGTAAACGGGAGTTAAGATGATTGAGGCGAGATTTTGGGTGAGCTGGTGGTGAAATCACTGTGCCTCTTGGGTTTATGTATACAAAAAAGATAGCGGCCGGCATGCCGATGAAAATCTTTGTGACGACACCAGCCTACTCAGGAATCACCTATGACATCTTTCCAAGGCATTCCTCGCAAGGGCTGCTGGTCAGAATTAGTCTTTATGAGGCGAGCTAAGAGCAACGTCCAATTAAATTTGTCGTCTGAGAAAGCAACAGTGGGGCATAGTGCGTCAACATTTGCTATCAAGCGAATAATCGCTAAGAAAGAGTAGCATTAATTTGTTTCGGGATATATCAGCATGGGAGGCATATCATGCCCAAACGATGAATATGTTACATTAGCAGTTGTAATTTCGGTCAATCCGGGGTCATAATTTGGTAGCCTGATATTATTGACAATGGAGGCTTTAATTATTTCGTACACATAACCACAACAACGGACAAAGGATATATCGGCATATCTGAGTGTCGACGAGGCATAATATATTATCCGTTATGGTGCAAAATGCTACATGTAATGTCGCTATTTAATTGTAAATCGCTAGATTACTTCACATAACTTAATCCATGGTTAAACACGTATAACAACACGCACTAGACTCGGATTTCCGAGTAAACGACCTAATAAAAGAGATAGCGAGTGAGAAAGCTTAGTAGGTGGAAGGTTTATTTCTATAATAACTGTTGTTGCTATGACAACTCTACAGGACGGAGCAATAAAACGATATCAACAGTTTCCAAATAACGGAAAACGACAATTCGAATGAGTAGCCGCGGCGACTGATTATGATGCCTGCGGGGTTTTTTTCCATAACGATGCCAATTAGCAATGAATAAATGCACGAGCGGCGATACCTTCATAGAATAATGAGATGATATGGCAAACGAATCCCCACTGCAGTTGAAATACATTAGCTGATGACTAGAAAGCGAGGCTCCATTTAGAGCTCTGGTTTTATATTTCAGGGCTTAATAGTTCTGGACATTATTATCATCAAGCGCTTTGATGATGAATAGGTCACCTTTATGAAATCTGATGCCTCACCCATCACGGCTTAGTAGGTGATATAGATGGTATTTCATTATTATGAAATTGGGTTAAATGGGAAGATAACATGCCTCCCCTCTGCACCTGTTTTGAACTGAAATCCTTCCCTGTCGCATCTGGGGGGAATTACTGGTCCCGTTTGGCACGGCACCTCCGCGGACAGGTATAAGAGTCATGAATTTTGGTTCCTGCTTATCTTCCACTCCAAGACGACAGCCCAGCACGCTACAGCAGCAGCGACAGCAGCAATAGTAACTTTAGACTTTGCGGCGCTGTGAATCCTGTCCACAACTCTTGGAGATGGAGAAATCTGCGGTCGACACCACCCCACTATCGGGACTTCTGTCCTATCTACCGCCTATGGTAGAACCGGACGCCACATCTGTGGCTTTAGCGCCCCCTTTAGAGGTGCTCAACGCGGAAGCAAGACCGAAGGAACCTGCCAGGAGACGAGACCCCCCTGCACCTAGGCGCCTCGGTAACAATTTCGCGCCGACCCCGCAACCACCGCAGCTTACCCCTCATATTCCCGAGTCATCCCAATTTGCCTCTCAGGCACAGGCGAGGCTCCCGGGGGACCTAGGGCAACCACCACACCCGCGATCCGGATATTCTGCCGGTGAAGACACCTCCATGGACGCACTGACACTATGGGGACAGCGAAACAACCTTCCCGACTCCGTCATCGACCGTCTCCGGTCGGAGGGCTTCCGCTCTGTGCAGCAGATTTGTAGGCTGCGACCCTCCGACCTACCTAGACTTAACCTGCCACTGGCAGACGAAATGACTCTTCGGGACATTATAAGCACACATAGAGTGGCCTCAAAACCAGCTGACCCCACCCAAACGCTTCTTCATGACCTTATCAACGGAGCCAGCGAGGACAAACCCCATGATGACCAGACGCAAGCAATACCACCCTCACACGACGCGCGCCTCTTCTTGGCGTGCGGAGGTAAGCAGGCTCCAAATTCATTTCATGACATATGTGATTTTGTTCCTGGGGTGCTGTGCCAGCGGGATACGGTTGTCCTGCCGGGTTCCGAGGGGAGGGTGTTTTATGAAGCCGGTCCCAAAAAGCCGAAACTGGAATCCATCACTCCCCATCAATGGTGTGCCGCTAATTGCCGGATTCTGTATCAACTCATTAAGGATGAGGTATTAAAAGGGTCGGGGGTTGCTAACTTTCTGGGCTACACGGTAAAAATTGCACAATTGGCAGAGAGGTATGCTTGGACCTCCGTACTTCAGTACGACAAGCAATACCGTGAGCTTCAGTCTCACATCAAATTCGACTGGGGAGCAGATTGCACCCATCTTAATCAGATCATTTTGAGGGAGAAAACCCATACCGCACCCTTCCCAAAGCGTCCTCATCCCGTGTCAAGCATTCCCACCAATCCCACAACTAAAGTGGAAGTGTGTCTCAACTACAACCGGGCAAAATGCAAATTTGGGGCAGAGTGCCGCTTCTCACATGTATGTTCCGAATGCTTCAAGAATCACCCCCAAATAACTCACACCTCTGCGTAGGCCAGAGGAGCAGCACCAGGGACACACCACATCCTCCTGCCACCCCCACCCTCTCTCCCCTACCCGCCCTACTAACTCCATCTCTGACAGCTACGCTATCTGAGTCCGATCCTGACCGGGAATTCCTTCTTACAGGCATCAAAGATGGGTTTCATATTATAGACACAAACCACCACTTAGTTGATGTAGAAACAAAAAATTACTCATCAGCTACCACGAAAGATTCTCGCGAAATGGTCGAGGCGCAACTATTATCAGAACTTGCTGAAGGCCACTACATTGAAGCTGCCTCTAAACCGACGATAGTCAGTGCAATAGGCGCCATCCCTAAAGCAGACAGCAAAAAGGTACGACTCATACACGACTGCAGCCGCCCAGCCAATCACGCAGTCAATGATTACGCAACCAATGACAAGTTTAGTTACCAAACCCTGGAAAATGCTACTAAATTATTAAGCCCAAATGCGTTTATGGCAAATGTAGATCTCTCCAACGCCTACCGATCGGTCCGTATCCACCCGAGTAATTACTCAGCCACGGGTCTAAAATGGCAATTTCATCAACAGCCAGGACCCGTGTATTTGACTGACACTCGTCTTCCCTTTGGCGCGTCAAAAAGCCCTTTTATTTTCAACTCGCTCACTCAAAGTGTACGGCGCATGATGGCATCACGCGGTTTTCATGGTATCGTCGTATACCTTGACGATTTCTTGATCATAGAAAAGTCCCTTTCGGAATGTAAAACGCCCTTAGTACCTTAATAGCCTTATTGCGCAAATTGAATTTCAAAATTAATTGGTCGAAAGTAAACGGGCCTTCGCAAACTTTGACCTTCTTAGGGGTGGAGATAAATACCAATTCAATGATGCTGTCCCTCCCACAGCGCAAATTGCAAGATCTAGCAGCTCTGCTAGGCACCTTCAGCAGCCGCACTCGCGCAACACGCACCCAGCTTCAAAGCTTAGCGGGTAAACTGTCATGGGCATCGCAGGTCGTACGGGGAGGCAGAACATTTCTCCGACGCATACTGGATACTATGCACGCAATTCGCAGGCCTTCCCACAAGGTCAAACTTACTCAATCTTTCCACCAAGACATGCATTGGTGGCGCACGTTTTTACAAATGTTCAACGGCACGGTCGCCTGCGCTGTAGACAAACCAATAACCGAGGTTTATGTAGATGCGTGCCAGTATGGCTCTGGTATAGCCTACCTGAACGACTGGCAGTACACGCATTGGTCAACTGACTGGCCACGTGCGCTCAGTCTACATATCAATTACAAAGAAGCCTTGTCATTTGTCATAGCAGCTTGGCGATGGGGCCATATCTGGTCCAATCACAGGGTGATCATTCACACGGATAATATGACTGCCATGGCAGTCATTAATAAAGGCACATGCAAAAATCGCCTAGTAATGGCCGCCCTACGCGAACTATTCTGGATTTCTGCCCAATGTAATTTTGAAATAAAAGCTGTACATTTCCCAGGCAAGTTGAATATCCTTAGTGACACCATCTCTCGGTTACCCCAGACGGGCATGCTCAGTCAGCTGTATTCTCGTTCATACACAGGGTCTTGTCCTACCTCCTTACACCTCTTCCTCCAATCCTTGCCTTCCCACGTCTCTAACATAACCCTGCCGGTTCTGTATGCACAGATAGCCGTATTACAACGTTGGAGAGACGATTGGATGCAGAAATATCACACTACCGGTCGCGGGCCTTCTCAGATAATAACAAAAAGACATACTCCTCCCATTTTAAGAGATACCTGAACTTTGTGCTATACTTAGTTACTCCCCTGTCCCAGCCTTGCAAGTTGCGCTCTAGATACGTTGCTCTCCTGGCTACTGACCTATCACCCACTATCCAGGCCAAAGACCGAGTTTTACTCTGCGACCCCTTGCAACCACCCATTGCGTCCCTGTGCTGCTCTCTCAACGCTCCACCAGAATATCTCACCATGCCTCTACCTTACAAGTTCCTTTCCCTTGCACATTTTTCACCAAATCTACCTTACTACATAAAAGTAAACTCTTACTTGGATCCTTGGGGATTTCTCATTACTTATTGTCATTTCATAATTCAAAATTATTAATATCATGTTATGTCATTAAGTATGAGTAAATATTAGTTAGTGTTACGTAACTGATTGTGTAATGTTATGATTAAAGTTTTGTCATGATCGATTATGCAATGCATAGTCAGTTACGTAAATAAATCCCCTTGGTCGGTCCAAATCTATTATATGATGTGTTCGTCTAATTTAAAATATATTTAACCTTCATTGCTATCATTATATGAAACACGTATTGTTTTTGCTTCCATTTCATCCGAAAGTAGCCGGTTTTCAGTGAAACTAGCCAGGTCGTTTATCAGGATCAGGACCAAGTTCTAATGTATCATTGGGGCGACTGTTAAGCAATGTGGCAGTCACAGGAAGATCGTACAAATCAACTACCTATTGCATGAGCAGGTCCGATGTTGAATAAACATAAAACCAAATAGGAACCTGCAACTCCACAGTAAGAGATCAATATCAGAAATGGGTATAAATGTGTTCTTGTGTGCCGTTTATATATAAGCTAATGCTGTGTGCTGCTGACACTTAACCTTAGCATTTGAATAATAATGAAACATATTTTGTTCTTCTGTTGGTAAGCAGTATTAGAATTACAGGATAAAGGTACGCTGATGTTTCGACCACGTGACTTTGTAAATAACAAGCGTCATCATGTCAAGTTACCTATCAGCATACACACCGATTTCATTGACGTGAAAGCGAAGTAAACTGTCATAAAAAGAGATTAAGTAACCGCGATGCCGTTTTTGTCTATTCACTGTCCCGTTGATATATATGAATCGTATCCTGTTCGCAAATGACATAGGATGCCTCACCCGGCAACACCTGCATATATATATATATATATATATATATATATATATATATATATATATATATATATATATATATATATATATATATATATATATATATATATATATATATATATATATATATATATATATATATATATATATATATATATATATATATATATATATATATATATATATATATATACATATATATATCTCTGTATATATATATGTATATATATGTGTGAGTGTGTGTGTGTGTGTGTGTGGGTGTGTGTGTGTGTGTGTGTGTGTGTGTGTGTGTGTGTGTGTGTGTGTGTGTGTGTGTGTGTGTGTGTGTGTGTGTGTGTGTGTGTGTGTGTGTGTGTGTGTCTCAAATGCACTATCCCTTATCCTATTGTATAGGGGCAACACAACTTGATGAGGGAAGTGCCCATTGTATGGAGCCGCTTAAAGGCTTGCCTTTTGTTTTACACTATCGTTTGTGCTTAATTGGTCGTATACGATAATTTCAAAGATTAAAACGTTAAAATCGGGTGCGATTCATTCAGGTCATTATGCGGTGACATGAAGCCACTTTGCAGATCTTTTCTTAACTATTATGCTACATTTTCAAAGCAATGCCTACTGAACTGTATTTTCAAAGATAGAGACAACGAGAAAAGGTTACAATCTATATTTGCGCTGCATAGCTTCTTAGATTGAAAATTCTAGACTTTGCTTGTGGTATTAATGCATACGAAGCAAATCAAACGAATGCATACTCAAGTAGCGAAAGACGCAGGCTGTATGACACTATTGCGTAGATATGTCACTTGGCTATTGAAGCATCTACAGCGTGGTAACATCAGACATATAAATGACTGACACCGGCTCTCATGGTGAATCAACTAAGGTCAATATAGTTGTTTTTGAAAAAAAACATTATCTGTACGCACAACACGAAATGTGGGCGATAACAACATCACTGCAGCGTGATTGCGGTTTTTGTTTTTAAAGATACGACATAATTCATTAATTTGCTTTGTATTCTAATGCGACGCAAAAAGGCACCTGTTGGCACGACTCCTTTGGCTATTGACGATATTTTTGGTCTGTGTTTCTCTGACAATTACATTCTTGGGGACCATTAAAATACATATCCACATCAAATTAAGTATTGGTATGTAAAGACATTCAATGTATATTAATATGTTTTGTCGGACAGCTCAAAAGTGCAAGAATGCTCTGCTGCCTGTAAACGCAAACTTGCCGAACGAATTGTGACTGGTGATCTGATGGTTAAAGATATCAATAGACGGACAGCTTAACAACATGCTAAATAGAAAATTGGACAAATATCATGGATGAACCTGAGAACCTGAAACCAACATCCTGCTGATATGTTGTACGAAGCTATTGGTACTATATGGTCAAAGGAATATTCAGACCGTGCCGCTTGCAAGCGCATGCTACCAAGTAAAGCTTAGAATATAACTAACATGCAATTGTATGGAACATCACCATGTTCTTTGGCCTTGTTTTTCTTGCCCAGAGTGTGTCTGACCGCGGCATCTTCGTGAAGAGAAACCGCACTGTTGTTCTCCTGTATAGAATACACCTACTGAAACCTGGATAGATCTCAGAAGACACATGATCAGACGAATCGAGGACGTTTACTGGCTTCCCGCCTCTCAAGCGGCTCCGTCTCTAATGCAACCACATAAACTTCATATCTATCTGACTCTGCCTTCGCCGGAACCTCGACACGCACTTTGATTAAACTGGTAACCGACTGACGACTCTGCCAAGGTTCGCAAGCATCGACTCTAGTCTACTCCCAGCAGATGGGCGATTGAAATCGACATGGAATATGAAAAGTATAATTATGCACAACTATCAAGTGTCGCACAAAAGTATGTATGTATGTATGTTTGTATGTACTTTTGTATATATATGCATGCATTTATGTATTCATGTATGCATGTATTTATGTATGTATGTAAATATACGTGTATATGTCTATCGGTGTATGTATGTATGTTTTATGTACGAATGTATGCATGGTTGTGCGTATGAATGTATTTATGCATGTTTGTATGTATGTATGTACATTTGTATGTTTGTATGTATGCATTTATGCATGTATGTATGCCTGTATGTATGTTTTTATGCAATAAAAGTGTGTATGTCTATATGTAGATATGTATGCATGTATTTAGGTGTGTATACAGTGCGTGTTTGTGTGTACATGTCCGTCTGCAAACACGAATATACATGCATGCACTGGTGTTTGTGTGCAGATATGTATGCATGTATACCAGTAAGCCTCTCGTTTTCGCGGTGTCTCCAATACTGTATATGTATCCAGCCGAATGGCAATTTAATTCTACATGAAATATTTAACGTTTCCAGTGTGGCGCTAAATTTTACACATATTCCATCTAACAGGAAAAGGAAACAATATGTTATTATGGTTCATTAGACAGTAAAATTAGTAAAATGGCAACGAATGATCGATTTAGACGAAGGAATCCAAAATTACTTTTTTTAATAATATAGTCTAGACCTACCGTCGTTATCGTTTGTCAAAACAAAGTAAAAAAAGAATAACCTTAAGTCCGGTTTTTTTATGAATATGTAACCTTTATTCAATCAGACTGCACAATATCATATGATATCAAGTCTTATATACGGTGCAGCGCTTGGCCATGAGTTTCAATAACGCATATTCTCAGCACTCCGGTCTACGGCATTGTTTTCCATGAACATGACCGCAGCGTCATCGGCACGATGAACCATTGTTTCTTATGGAGACGTTTTACGCACTTACAATGTTTTATAGTCGGCAATATAATCACGGCTTATCCACACGAGTGGGTAATAATTCAATCAACCATGCTTGCGCTAATAACATTGTTATTCCTCGATAAATATAACACTCCTTGTTGAGTTTTGTTGTTTGACAGTCCGTTGGAATTCGTGCGTTACTGGGTCATTGCGCGTCATTAATGTATGACGTGACTTTGTCTTTGATGCATAAAGCGGAGTGTTTATCGCGTGAAAACCCTTGTCGTTGGTGTGCTGTGAGAGCACTTTCAATACCTGCCGTGTTATCGTGAGGCAGATTCATAGACTTGTAGGGTTGGTGCCTTTTTTTCTAATATTCAATAATAAGAAATGTGGATCTTGGCGCCGTTGCTCGTATTTTGAAGCTAAAGAAAATTCACTTTCACATGACAAATCGTGAATAATGGCGTTATTCATATAGAAACTCCTATCTACTATGATCTTCCTTTTATTCTGCGCGTTCGCGTACCAACAACCAAGGGAGCCCAGGTAAATAGTCGGCTATGCAGGGAGCATATTGTTACATCTTCCCTGTTAACGAAGACTATTTCATATAAAACATTAAAGTAAAAGTTCCAAATCCAGTTCTTGTGGAAATTAGTTCTTATACAAAAAACCACAATGAGTCACTGTAGCGGGACGGTGGCTTGATGATGCGTGCACTCCGTGTCTGGATAATTCTGGTAGGAGTTGTGATTTTCGACGGCGTCTTAACGAACATTGCTTCAGGAGATTGAGGTGTTGTGTTGCGCTTCGGGTCGTGTCGCTTTCCTCTGTGGTGAGGTAGGTTTGACTGGTGTGTCGGTCACTGATGGAGGTTCGAAGACTTCCTTGGTTCTTGTTTCGTTCCTTTCTCGAGTGGGGTTGAGGTCCACACGGTTTCTCCTGTATGTGCCAGTATTAGTTGACACTTCATACGACCTTTCATCAAGTCTCTAAGACACAACAGCTTTCTTCAACTCGGAGTTGGCTTCATTCGTACCATTTGACCTTTTTCCAGGGGTGCAAGGTCATGTGCATTTCGATCGTAGTATGTGTTTTGCCTCTCTCTTACTTTCTGCTTCATCACATATTTGTATGTCACGGTAGGTCTTAGCAGTGATGTCGACAGTAGGGTCTTCGTCCTTCGATTCATTAGTATCTGTGCTGGACTAGCTTTCATGATTTCTGTTGGTGTATTTCGGTGATCCATGATCGCCAGATACACATCAGCCTTCGCTCTTGCTGCCTTTTTTTATGATTCTCGTTGCAGTTTTGACTGCAGATTTGGCTTGCCTGTTTTCTTGTGCATGCCCGTCGCTGCTGGTTAGATGTTCAAATTGCCAGCCTTCGGCAAACTTCTAGGAAAGAAGAGCAGATAAGTTGATCATTTTTTTCCACGCGTTCGCATACCAACAACCAATGGAGGCCAAGTAATTAGTCGGCTATGCAGGGAGCCTATCATAACGAAAAGCACATGAGATTGTTGATCCGACGTTTTGGGGTCGGCGTCTGTTAAAGACTTGAAGTCATCTGATTGGTCAAGGCGACCACGGCTCCGAAATAATCAGAGAATTCCACTCGGTTTTAAGGGACGTTATTACAAAGCAACGCACGGGGCCTAACAGGTGGCGTCTACACATTTTTTCTCGGGCTGAGGCTTGAGTGAGCGTTCTTAGCGAAGCTATACACTACTTAATGCCATCGCTTGATAGTTGTGCTAGGTGAAGCTCGCTAACGGCAGATGCGTTTAGTAAGGTTTTCTTGGCACACACGATATAATTTGTCAGCGCTTCAATATTGACACCGCTAAGTGTTAGATCCAATGATAGCCTATGCATTAACTATGATAAAATGGGTCGCATTATCAGTTCTGTTTTTGCATTGAGATTGAGTAAAATATTGCGTCAATTACAAACGTTTTCTTTCGTAAAATTTTAGTCTTCGCTCATAGGATGGTTGCGATGGTCATGAACGAAAATGCTTGACCATTTTGAAATTTCGATGAAGGCATTTTTATTCAACTTTTTTGAACAATCTATTTATTCGTAGATGTAACACTAAGCTTAATAGTATTTAAGCTATGATGATTTGATCATTTGCCTAGCACGTAAATCGTTAAACAACGTAATAACTGTTTTGTTCGCCTAAATTACGAGATGCCAGTAGCCTTGACGCAGCGAATCACTCGTTGTAGGAAATCACATGATATTGTTGATGCAATTGCGCGGATGTAATGCAAAAATATACCTCCTCAGTTGGATATTGCATGTACGCTGTGTGAAGCAAAGGGTACAGTGAGAGGAGGGAACTTCATAGCTATGGGCGGCACTCTACGCGGAGACTTACACCTCCTCGTCGTCGTCGGCAGAAATCTTCGCCGTCTGCCACCCATCTTCGCAAGATCAGCGAGTCTCATCAATGATACACACCAATCGATGACGCGTGGTGATTGTCGTAATTGTTCTGATCGATTTTGTGACTACGTGTTGGCATATGTCACTTTGTTTCGTTTGTGTTGAATTTCGTGCATGTTATTGTGGTCCTGGTGTGGAGCACGCCAAGATGGACGCTGTCGATGACGGTTACTAGATTTCACTTCAGCAAACGCCACAATCATTTAATCGTTCAACTGATGACCCCGAAATCAAACGTAACCTTGGTGTATGAATCCAGAAGGAGCGTGACGTCACGCGTATGAATACCGACTGTAGCGATAGGACGTTCCAATATCTCTCTGTTATTCCTGACATTTTGCTTAGAGGAGTACGTGTAACCTCTTTAAGCCACAACATTTGGTTGAATAATCAAATCAAGCTTGGCTGTTCATGAGCAGCTTTGTGCAACATCCCTTAGTTCTGAGTTGCACAATATTTCCGCCATTTCTTAACAGAATCCATTCATTTGGGAGAGAATAGGCTGTAGTCATTCTACGAACCATTCGACGACTTAAGTTAAAAAGTGAATGTGAGGAGGGCTCGAGTACGCCATGCTACAAGCCCGCATCTTCTGCGACGTGGCAAAGATTGCACATACGCAGCATGCTAATAGGTCGCTACGAGTCTGGTGGAGAGCAAAATGCTTGTCTATTAAAGCATCGAGTGGAATGCACTGGGAGTGATCAAAGTCAACTTAATTGTCATAAGTTGATGACCACCCGCCACAAGTATTAGTATTAGAAACAGCCAAACCTAACGAGCTTCTCTTTAGCAGCATAGACCAGTTCAAGATCAATGATTCCGTAACGAGTGATCCCCAACTATTGTCACAATGCACCAACACTGCTCTTAACCTCGTCTAACGCTTGGTTCATTATAGCGATCTGATGGCTATAAGTATGGAAGGTTAAGTTTTATGCGGAATGCTTAGTGTTGCAGGCAGAGGCGAATTAAGGCGTGAGTAGGTGTGGTCATTGAGTGAGTGTGTGCTTGAGAGGGTGAGTGAGTGGGTGAATGAGTGGGTGAATGAATGGGTGACCAGTGGGAGTTTGAGTGAGTGAGCGAGTGAGTGGGTGAGTGAGTGAGTGAGTGAGTGAGTGAGTGAGTGAGTGAGTGAGTGAGTGAGTGAGTGAGTGAGTGAGTGAGTGAGTGAGTGAGTGAGTGAGTGAGTGAGTGAGTGAGTGAGTGAGTGAGTGAGTGAGTGAGTGATTGAGTGCGTTTGTGAGTTAGTGAGTTAGTAAGCAGCTGGTAAGTAAGTGCGCAATTAATGTTGGCGGTTCCATAAAGGGGTAAACATACTAGTCACTAAGCGGGGATTGAAATGGGACTAACCATTGTCAATTCTGCATTACCATAAAACGATGTGGTATCATTTAGTGTTATCCATTAAATTGTTGTCCCGCTACTGTTTGAAGATTTCAATGCTTACACCGTTATTGGGCTGGCAGCCTATATGTTTGGATTCGTCTTGGGAAATATGTTTCTCTTGTGTTCAGCGACGGTTCGTTTCGTCCGTGGGATTCTAGCATGAGATCGCACACACAGAGCGCGACGGTGACTAACTTCTGATAGCTCGTACCTCATAGTTTACTGTTGCCAAAGCCATTTGCGATACATACCTTGCTAATGTTTCTAATCTTTACGCAGTACTATTTGAAATTGGTCTGAATCGTGCCAGCGGTTTATTCACTTTTACATTGAACAATTACTGATTTCCGTAAATAAATCGTTATTCCCTTGCTTTACGATGCGATATCGTAATGACGGACGATGTTTTAATCGATGTTAAGCGTGGCTTGAAAATGCGGGGAGAAATCGAAATGGTTATGGTGGAGGA
>CM067349.1:60278385-60285885 GCA_034190875.2 Urechis unicinctus | reverse complement strand
TTTCTAATATTACTGATTCACATAGCCAAGTAAAATGTATTGATCTATGAAAACAGAACTTACACACCTAATATAAACGCGACAATATGGACGGTGCGTTCACAAATTACTTTAGTAAAGCCTATCAATGTGTTTTGGATATTGAATATCCCGGCAAGAAAGTCGTTATTGGCCAACCATATTACCCAAGGTTTTAACATAGATATAGCAAGGGAGCAAAGATACGATTTTCATAAATATATTTGCGTCAATGAATCGTACATCAGATATATTTGAATAAAACAGTTTGATTTTGACAACACATAATTTATACTTGCTGCAGTTCCAAGGTAATGTTTTGGACGTATCGGAGTAGTCATCGGCTATCAGTGAATGTACAAGGCTGATTATTTACCCAGGAAATATAATTGAAAACGCAAATTATCGCGTGTACAAAATTGGATTCATATCATAGAAAATGTAATAGAATAACAGAACACCATGCAGTCGCTTATGCAAAATGAAGCTTCAATGTATCCATGCGTCGTAGTAAAATACCACTAATCTGTTGAAACGAATCGTAAACGGTGTTTTATAAAGGAGACAAGGCAGTGTACAATGTACAGCTTTTACATGCATCTCGGCTGCTGCTACATTCAAAGCCTCGTATCTAAGTTCTCTATAACAATACACGCACATAGCCAAGGGCGTATAAATGAATTCCCCACAGTTTTACCGTGCCTTCATCGGATTACGACGATGTTCGCACGTTTTCTATTAGCGCTCGGTTCATAGAATGTAACTCTAAATATCGTATAGGATTTGGCCATTGAAAACGTAAGCAGTGTCCTGGGAATGCAGAATACTACGCATGTTGTTATGATCCATTAACTCCCGATGTATTGTATATACGACATGTGATGTGATGAAAGGGAAAAAGCTTCCATTCAATAATGGAACAAACATACAAGTTGTTATTACATAAACCAGCAACGATCGCTATGATCAACAAATAACATTAGTTTTATTTGAAAGCAAAAACAATTTATCTGCATAGTTCTCATTGAAGGCCACATTTGCCTGAATAACAGCAAGACGCCCATGGATACATGGGAGAACTTGGCGAACTGTATGAAGACGTTATAAAAATTTCTAAATCGGTCAAAAATGACCAATTTATTGTGGATTTAAAATTTCCTTCTATGAACATGACCTTAGATTACAATCTAGGTCAAAATAAAACCTATGGGTAACGCATATATTTGACGCCTTCAATTAAAACAAATTAATCACAACCATATGTTGAAAATTGCGTTCTCTATCGCGAGACAAAAAAGTTAACAAATATTGATTCAGAAGCTAACCAAAGTTAAATAAATTAGCCTATGAGTACATTGAAGAATTATGCGTACTTTGATGACATGTTTTTAATCCAAGTCATCATCATCACCATTGAAATCATCAAAACTATCTTCAGAATGATCTTCATCACAAAGATCGTCATTAGCCTCATTATCATCGTCATAACGGTTATCGTCATGCAAATCTTGTAATTAGTTACGTATAACAAACGCTTACAATCAATTTCAGCTACAATAAGCTGTAATTGTTTTTGCAATCGAATCATTTTCCAGACGATATTGAAGATTTAAAATTTGTTTCCATGACCTTGAACAACGATATCATTAACCAGTTGACTGATCACTCGAGGCTTTATTTTCTAATTGCTGGTATCAGCTAGCCCACCGTCAATTAGCAAGATGCTTCGGCATATTTAGAATTGAACAGCCGGACGATACATCTAACGCTCGGATATTAGTCTTGAACTCGTCGCCATGACACATGCATCATAGCCCTGCATGCCTCACATCTTTAGGTACCATTACTTATCCCCAGTAACCACCCGGTTGGAAAACGGCTAACACTTGACAAATGGACACGTCTCGAAGGTCACCAGGGATTTGGTGAGATTGATCACTTTAGCGACAGAGTCAAGATTTACAAATGCAAAGCTTAACCACGAACATTGTTCACATTGTGCTGTAGCGCACCCAGTCGGCTTATTTTCCACAATTATCATTCTCTTTATTCTAATCCAAACCAGGAGGCGTCATTAACGTTACAGCCCATGTGTATGGCAACCCAAACATCCAGATAAGCACATAATAACAAATTCATTGTTTACCATAGTCAGATTTTCCGGAGTTATTCGTGTGATAAGTAAATATGCTGTTAATTTGACTTCTCTGATTCTCGGATTAATTATCTCATCATCGCAGCCAAATGCTTGTGCATATCTAACGATATACATGTGCGTCGAATAATCCGCCAGCGTGCTATTTCCGTTTGCAGACAATCGAATTAGCATCCTTCACGAAAGCCGCTTTGATTGCTAAAAGAATTGTTGTCAATAGACGGCCTTCTGACTCTGCGTAATGACATTAAATCATGTTAAAGGGCTCGCCAATCGTAGGAGAGCGACAACGCGTTCCAGCGGGACAGGTGTGTGGCGCTCGTAATATTGTGATATGCTTTGATAGTTCATATAATTAAGCATTCAACCATAATCGGAAGGTTGTCTATTGAATGGAACATGAAGTGTCCATGAATAAGCTGGTGCGCCATTACAGTTCAATTATTTCAAGCAAGTTGAAATTGAAAACTAGTATTGCCGTAGCAGCTGCCAGGTTGATAATGGGTTTCTCTGCGTGGTAGATGGCATAATACAAACTAACAAAACCCTTTAGAGCAATAATCAACAGCTAAGGAAGGATGGACTTAATTATCTTTGTTATTTATTGATTCTGCATTCATATCTAGCCACAGTGTACCTTGCACTGATATGACAATGAGGCTGTCGCTGATTTATACATGGGATAACCGAGCCCATAGCTGACCGATCTTTACATGTGCTATTGATATGTTAATTGTTATGGTTGGTCATTAATGTTTACAGCGCTGGTATCAACTCACAATCAGTAATGCAAGCCGCAAAGTGAAGCAGCCAATTAAGTTTATTATGATTGATATAATCGGCATAAGTACGCCTTTAAATGATAGCCTGCCTTATTGTCACTGCATGCTACACATACATCTTGTGCGCACTCATGTATCCTAATGAAATTCAATGGCCCGGCAACAATTGTTTTCGCTATTGTTTAAGCTATATCACTCAATAATTGCAGGCGTATAACGTGCAATCCGATATCCTCAGCCTGTTTGCAACATCTTCACGATGACATTGATGGAACGCTTTATTTATCGCTTTATTTATCGCTAGTCGATAACTTTGCTCTCTTACCGTGTGTGATGGACGACTGTAAAGACAAGAAAGGCGTATTGATGCATTGTGTCTTTCTCACATGGTCGCTCTTGTATGGTTTTGTTGCACTTAAGGCCAAGAAAATCTCTTTGTATTCAACCATGCAGCCATTAAATGCTGCTTTATGCGGAAGATACATGGCGATTGGATGACTGAAAGAAAGGTTTTTATAGCCATTGCATACTATTATTATATGTTACGGTCTCACGTATGTTTATAGAGTAAATGCGCATTTAGTCAAAAGTTTTATCCAACGACATCCACGGGTTTTTTGCAAGGTAGGATATGTTTCATTTACTCGATAGAACAAAAGATTGCGTCTCACTGTCGTCATCAAGGGAAGGTAAAGCAAGCATGGTATTAACGGCTCACAAAAACGATAGGTTGATAGGGCCAGACGTGCAGTTAGTAGTTTAAATTTAAAGAGTCACAGCATATTTGCTCCGATATTATTGTCAACCGTTGAATGGTAAGTAGCTGTCGTTTACTTTTGTTAATAAACAGACAATAGTCAAGCAAATAATCGGAAATGTTAACCAACATTAATAAAATGAAGTGCGACTGATGAGCAATCACGACGGGTGACACTCTAATGGAGACAGTGGTCATGTGATTTTCATCTGTGCATGACGAAATAGATGACAGGCAGTCACAATACCGCCAAGTGTTCTGTGAATAATAGCAAACCGAGTGTCGCAAATATCCCTGCCATCTTTGGACAGATGTGACATTAGTTGTACAGAAGGTACAGCTACTTCGTCATTTTTCATTTGTTCTCTGCTTACGCAAATGAAAGTCAAATTAATACATCAGACCACTTATATTTTTTCGGATTATAGCCAGTCTCCGACACATATTGGGCCGATTTCTCGATTTCTTATAGCATAAGGTACCTAGCGTAATTTTGTGGATCCGTATGTCGTAGTACATGTTAGATTATCATATTTGGCCAACAATCTACAAACTAACATGGCTTCGTACAAAGTAGATTTCATGAATAAAACTCGGCTTGATCCATCTCAAATTAACTTTTGGATTCGCTTCTTAAGTGAATATAAGTGTAAATTAGGTTATGTAGAAACCCTTCCTATGTGAAAGGTGAGTGCAACAGTGAAGAACAGTTTTGTTCTTGCAGGAATGCGTCTCAGTTTGTTGAGCAATACATACAGGGTGAAGTTTATATTGTGAATCACAGAGGCAGGGGTTGTGCTTGGTCACTCATGCAATATGAACTTATCATATGTTGATAATTATCCCTGTTCTTTGGGAACCGGCAGGTCATCAATAAAACTGAAAAGATGAAAAGCAAATCTATATTTGTGTACGATTATTTTTTCAGCTTTTCAGTTGTACCGATGACTTCAGGGTAAGATTCATTTACAGAATTAAATTTATTAACCTTTTTGTGAACTTTTTACATGCAAGTATTTTTACAAATAATTTTGGCATAGCAGCATGCGATACAAATCATAGTCTCCGTGTTTTTAAGGCAGTCCATCAATTGATAATCGTGATGTTAACCCTATTGGTACACATTTTGTGCTGTTATAATGTAAACGTCTGCTTCAAAGGTAAAATCTATCATGCTTCCCCAATTACATATTGCTATTTGTGAGGAACATCACCTTGCTTTTATTAACTAGATGTTGATGGGGTTAATAAACAAAGATCCGTCTGCTGGAGTCTTTGAGTATTGGTGGACACGATAGTAATGGCGAGGTACGTAAATTTAGACATATTTGATGACAAGACCCTCGCGTGATGAACTCAAATAGACGGTGCGGGGCTATTGATCTATTATAACCTCCACTTTATAGCAGTCTTTATGTTGATCGTTTACTTATAGGCGGAAGTGTTACTAAGGTTTACCCTAGGAGAGGCAGTGAGTTTTATGTCGAGCAAGATAACGCCTCAGTAATAGATGGTTGAATTCGCTATTGGAGGAGAAGCCGCTCTACGCATCGCTACACATGCCTTCGTTAGAGTTGTATTGATGCAGTACCTGTGCCCTTTTGACGGTCTTATAGACAAACCTTTACCTAAAATATTATAAATGTATAGCTTATGGGCAAATAAATGAATAAACACTGGGGCCGACTACAGTAAAGTTCACATATACATTGGCGTGCAGACAATAAAACACACGGATGTCGACCTAGCCGTACTTCTAGACGAAAGGGCAAATTGTATAGCAGCTGAAGGCTTAATTTCAATCGCTTGAATTACAATTGACAATTGAATTGTAAACATCATTTTCCGTTTAGCAGTATCTGACAAGTGAAGTGATTGGACGATTGACTGGCGCACTAGAGAAATGCTACTTTATATTAAGGACGATTCATAACGAGGCGAGCTATGCGAAGCATATATTTGCAATACCATTGTCGTTATAGATAAATTGATGTTGGGTGATATTAAATGTAAGAGTTCTGGTATCGTAACAAAATCCATATCGTGCGATTTCATGCAGCCAGTTGTGTATTGTTACCATTTTAATTGTCTTTGATATTTAATTATATCAAGACAATTGTTATTATGCAGGATAATTCAGTATATCCGACAAAGTAGCACAACTGTTATGGGTTACACAAAATTGCGGTTCAAGAACTTCTTATACCGTTGGCACATCAAATGGTAACATTGTTTACATGCATTATAAAATCGACAATTCCATATATCACACACCTTAGAAATTCTGGAAGTAAAAACAGCCCTGAATTGCTATCATTTGCAATAATAGCCATACGTTTTGACAAGCTGATTGATGCGCTTATACCGCGTGTTCTACTGCATTTGTTCTCATTATACCATCGATCATCAAACATTTCATGCACGGCAAGGTATTTTCTCCGGTTATCCCTTGTGACGATGATGTATCATCCACTAGCATATTTGTAAAAAGTTTCACGAATGACGCTAATAACCATATCAACATTATTACCCAACAAGATTATGTTTCTATTGTACTTGTTCCATTTGCTCCCCTACTCAGCATACGTAGCTAATGTCGTAGCGTGGTTTATATGTGCTTCTTCCGGTACGCATACAGACACATGCACGTGGCATTATCGCTTTACTGAACTATTTGTAAACGTGAATTTGACGATGATTGATTGGTTTTTCTTCTCGTCTCGTCTTTTGCTGCCTTATACGTCTCATCTCGCAATCCATAAACATCGAACTAACGGACGCAGGCTCTCCAAGAACAGATTATTTTAGTAATACCTATATTTTATTGATAGAATTTACCTTGTCATAATTGTTTCAGTGATCTACCTAGCCTCGGTTAAAATGGATATTATATCTATGCATTCTTGCCTGTCTGTAGTGAGTTTGCATGAGGGAGTATGTTAAACTGGTCGGTTAAAGTGGTTATTCACTCTGATTCGATTGTTTATATACGCCACCCTTGTAGAGTTTTGCTGACATGGATCATTACTGATCATGCACCGTCAACATAACCTTTATCTTGGTGGGGAATATCAACATTCAAATTATCCAATTAAGAATAAACGCCTTGAAAATCGACCAAATACATTGTGCCTTTATATATCCTATCCTGTTAACTAAATGATATTTGAATCTCTGTACCTGATCCCATCATAGGATCACCGCAGTAAGCACTTAAAGCCTTTCCTGTAATGGTTAGTTTATTATACTTGTGTCATATATCAAACATCGTACAGTTTCCCGGGGATCTTAGTGTCCTTGCTACTTGCAACTTAACAATTCCACTAGTTTTGGCAGTAAATATTACACGCTCTCGCGTTTGTCGTTGTTATGAGCTTACCGTGTTTTGAGGGCCGCAAGAATTTATTGAGGTTTTGATTGTTAACAATGAAATGGCCGGAATAGCATATTGATATAAGGAACGTACCTGTCAGGAACGGGTTATATACATTGCATTTATTTAAGCTCATTTGGTTATGATTTATGTACAGCTATTATGTCTAAATGCCATCAGTCAAATCAATGATGTTCTTTATAACTAAGTGCTCATTCCTGGGATGATAAATCAACACGATGGTCAGTTGGTAAGCGACCAGTGAATGACGAACCTAATTTACGGCAAGCTTTTAACTAATATGTTAAACCCTGTGCGTCCCATTTGTTTAAAGAACACAACGAGACAATTATAAGCCAACTGTTCTGTGTCGTTAAATCGTTTGTTTTAATTTATCTGTCGCACGAAGAATTAT
>CM067349.1:60260885-60270885 GCA_034190875.2 Urechis unicinctus | reverse complement strand
TTGCTTATCAACTGGGAATAAATGATGTTGAGTAGTTCATTATATAAGAAACACTTGTTTAGCTTATTATTGTGTTGCATAACTTAGATTGTTGGCGTACGAAAGGGTTAACCTGCAACTAGCACGTTCCAATGTGAATTTGCATTACTATCTAATTATTCTTTTAGTATCATAATACTATTACTTATTTGCGAACAAAGCTTCACTTAAGTCGATAGGTTAACCATGGCACATGCACATTATACTATAACAGAAAAGCTGCAATCTGTTTGGTTGACTTACTTAAGGACGTGCTATGAAGGGATGCAGACAAAATCCCGGATATAGAGTTTCATCTCTCATCTGGACCACGACATTGGATATGAAAAGTCCGCGCATAAGTTTGGTGAACTTCAAAGAGTCACCGCCTAATTGGATAATTTGAATGTTTATATTCCTCGCAAGGACAAAAGTTGTATCGCCGATGCTGCTCTGCATCTAAAATGACCAGAGATGAGCTGTGTGAACGAGAGTTTATCTAGATTGCGGATATTAGACGATGACTGATAGATCCTTCGGTAGGGAATCCATATCCAGGGATTTTCATCTGCATTACATAGTCGGTTATATGCTATGTTCTGCGGAAGTCAATACTTTAAATGCTACATGCCCACATAGTTTTATGGCGTGCGATACATGAAAGTACGCAAGTATAAACACCGTAATAAGTCGCTATAATCGCAAAAGCACACCAAGCAAATATGACATTGCATAAACATCAAATGTTCTTACGATACCATTTCTTCGGTCGAATTACGTGTATATTGTTTAGCCCTTATATCCAAATAATTACCAACTGCTGAGACCCACATAGCTATAGTGCTAACTTTGTGTACCTACATATATTTTCCTTGGAAACAAAATAAACGTTCCAAATATAGTGTTTAGTATATCCTACTAACATAGCATGGATAGCGACGAGGTGAAGTATATTAAAGCTTTTGCATGCAAGTCACGTGCACATAATTTTTCCAGCGCCTTAGTTCCTATGATGATTCATTACCGAACAAAAACGTTATTATTATTTATGTTAATACTTCATAACGGCAAAATTAGCCACGTAAATGGGAGTAACTCAATAAAGTATTTGAAGGGTAAATTGAATTTTTCGTCGTTCAAATTAGATTATGGTGGTTTACTGCTGGCGCCAGGCGAGTAGCGCTTTGGCGCTTTATTTTATATTTTGTGGGGTTTTGGGCGACAATTGGGGCCTCTCCTCATCTACTCATATATTGCTAGGTGTCTAATTGTCTGTCCACTTTCACAAGTGCCGATTTTGAAATTCAGCCATTCGATTGTAGTTAGTGTGCTTGCTCTTCCTGTTTATAAATGTTGTTTGCTTTGATAAAATTTGTCTCCTAAATAGTCCACGTGTTCTCGTTTTGGGCAGAAAGAGGTGCAGCATTAAGATCATTAATGACTAAGTGTCTCAAGGCTTGTTCTGGTCAGACAGCAGAAAATAGACGATTACTGAGGTCAACCAGGTAACCATCGGAATTATGATTACCTCGGGCGAGCGGCTTACTTCAAGTTTTTGTGCCTTTTCATGTCACAACATGGATGCTTTGAGGGCATTTCCTAATTTGGTGATTATACACCATGTTTTTTTTTATATTAAAGTATGGTTACTCCCAGACAATAACAAACGAAGCTTACGAAATAGTTACTATTCATAGCCTCGGATACAAATGGTACTGGCAACCCATATTGCAACCAATTGTTATATTATCATCCAAACTGCGAGACAAATATCGCAGCAAGTGTCTTTAGGCTAATGAAGCCATGAATGATAGTTGACTGAAGCAAATCGATCATTCTATGCGATGAACGTGATGATCGAGGGAAATATAACACAGAGTAAGTGTACATTATTGATATATTATATCCTACATGGACATGCTATTAATTATACACGTCTCTTTATTAAGTTGTACTATGGGCTACTTAGAAGCTCCCTCTTTCTAAATATTCGTTTCTTTCTCCATTTTACTCCCGCCTGGTCGCCATTTTAAAATCTCGAATGTTTTTATTGAGTTGTTTCGATTTTCCCTGTCAGATGGTGCAGTATATCCTGTCGTCGTTCGGGGCGTTCCGTAAGTTGTTTTTCGTTACACGTGTTCAAGCGAGTGGCTCGAGTCAATGGTAGCCGTGTTTAGGTACTTAATATTGTATGGAATTCCTAAACGACTAGATCTTTAACGTTACCATTACACATTTTAGTATACATTATTGCTATTAAATGAAAACTGTGAGACAGAAAGGTGTACACTTTCATTTGTAAAAAAATTTAAACGCAGCTTAGTCAGACAGATTTTGTGAGAATGATAACACTGAGTATATGGGTTGAACAATTAGAGAAAACATGATTTTCGTATGGCCTCTTTCCTAAAAGGTAACAAAGAAATACAATAGTGTCAGTTGTAAATATTTGCATGAAAAACGATGCTAAATCACCTTTTCACTCATTTTCAACAAAACTACTGAATATTATCGTTATAACTAAATCTGATTAAGCTGTGTTTGAATGTATCCATGTAATCCCGGACGAATATGCCTTTCTGACTTATTCCATTTCGGGTAAAGGCTAGTATATTTTATATGCAGTTTTAATTTATTACTATTTTTGGCAGAAAAGCTATGTTGACCAAAGCATAGGCATACGTTAAATGCAGATTATGTTCGATCTCTATTCTGTAATTTAAATCTATACATTTCTTAGCTTAAATTTGTCAGATCACCCTGCTCAACGATCATTCAAAACGCCTGTCAGCTTCCATTCATTATCCATCAATTACTCGACAGGAGATAATTCGTTTCAGTGTGGCTACGCAAGTCGTCAACATGGTTTGCAAATCTGCATTAATAAAAGAGCTCACAACAATGAACAAGTAGTTAATATGTATTCATTGACGCAATGCCGTTAAATATTGACACAGAGCTTGTAAATTTGCTCCCTTAGTGATCAAATATAGTTGGCTGATTTTTGCCCATCCTGACAAAGCAATCACATGAAAAAAAATGGCCGGTGTTCCAAATGGTGATTATAAAAACAATCTATGAGTGTGGTTTTTCAATCCCCACTTCGTGTTGGTCAACTGAAGTTTGGTGTACGGTTATTTGCTTGAGTACACGTCTCATGACCAAATAAAAATCTTAATCGACAGCACCACTCGATGCGCACAAAAATAAATAGTCTTACATAGTTAGCCTCTTATTTGGGTAATGTGCCGTTTGGGATCAATCTGATGAATTGGTCCGAACTCATTGAGGCGTTACAAATAGCTAATGGTTGCATTGGAGTGTAACAGACTCGATGAGGCAATACAGACTGGACAATCTAAGTGGCAAAATACGTTTCACTGTTAAATGGGTGATATATCCTGCTAAAGTCTTACCGGACCGGCATTTGCTACGATTGCTTGGTTATGTACGCGCGCTTTCTGACAGGAGATAGCAATTTTAGTTTTTGGTACACTTATAATAAATTCAATGCATACATTTTGACTAGTTAATCGATTGTTTGTAAAAGAGCTAAGGATTGCACTTTATAGATTCATTGATGAAATCCGCTATTTCACGCCAAAAACGGGTTAGACCTACAGCACGCTAAATTTTCCGTTCATGCAGATATAACACAGCGACAGTTATCGCTGTCAATAGTCGATAAATAGTTAAATTTTCTGCTTAAAGATGCTTTGAGAGAAAGAAACGATCTTGTCTTGCGTGCGGATATTTTAATTAAGAAATAATTCATTCCAGTTACATGCTATTTACATCGTCTATTTGGGTGAATCATGACCCATGTAGGCACATTAAACGGAAATCCCTGTGAGGTAGACCTCATAATAAAAGCAAACAAAATAAAAAATAACAACAGCGATAAAGTCTCTTTGTCAAGCTACGTTTACATATGGCAGTGGTGTATCTCGTATGAATCGTATGACAGCCATGACTGATAGTCTGAGCTATAACTTGGACAAAAACGCACGCAGTTGAATGGTTTATATTTATACCTTATGTAGGTTTATAATAATAATTGATGCGTTAGTTATGAGAGCTATTGCAAACTCAAAATGTATCAAGCACGCCGCTTAGTGAACCAATACAATGTACGATGGTCAATATGATCTTATATTGATGTTGCATAACAGGTCAATTCACCGCGATGCACAATATTCTATTAAACGAAGCCAGTTCTATTACTACAGCCTGAAAGCTACACATAAATGTAGCACGCGCGCGTGTTCCTTAATGAAATTCAGCGGCCCGGTGAAGCATTAATGCCATTAGACCATGCACCGAATCATCTCTTGATTTACGAGTCACTATGCTGGGTTGATGCAGGTTATAGCAGTACTTCTACTCACAACCCACACAGTTTCACCGATTGTCAGGCAAGTATCAATGCGACCCAATTTCTGCGGGTGCATAATGTGTGTTCCGTAACACTATGCCGTTTTGATGTTAGTCCGACTGACATTAAAGGGGAGCTTTATTTGCCGCAAGCTTAGCTCACTTACCATGTGTGATGGACGATCAGAAATGGCATGAGTTGCGTGTTGATGCATTGTGTCTTCCTCACATGGTCGCATTTATGTCGATTTGCTGCTTTGTCGCTTACCCTTCTACCATTCTACTCATATACTTTGCCTGATAAATGGCAACGTCATGACAGAAAGGCATCGAATAATATTTACATTTATTTAAGCGCTCGATTACACTTCTGGATTATCAATAAAGTTACTAATTATCCGTTGATCTCTTATTCAATGACCACTCGATAACGTATCAGTTGTCAGTGTCCATTTACTCGGGGGAAGTCATTAGTTGATATCGGACACCTGCTAAATGCCTATATGGGGCCATAAACGAATGCGTGATTGAAACGGCTAGAAGTATGCAAATACTATTCGATGCCTTTTAGTCACGAAGTTGCAATAAAACGGAGAAAGGACACCCGCATCTATCTTTCTTCAGCTTGCCATGGAATACACGTAAGCGTATTCAACAATGGCTGACAAAATTGACTGCATTCTAGTGATGTCTGCCATATTGATAAGAGCATCATAAAGAAATTGTTTCAGAAAGCTAACCGGCGAGGCTGCATTGAGTTGCACCAGTGGAACACAACCATCACCAACCATCTGTTTTATTGAACCCAAAACTGTAAACAAGATCCACATATGCTCCATGAGAAGTGGCTGTCCATGCAGTATCATGTGGCGAACCAGCATGAATAGGGTTTGTATGATCGCATCCATCAATGTGATCATAATGTGTTAAAATATGGAGGTTGCTTGTAAGAAGAAATAACTCAAACCCCGGCCAGAGGCTCATGAGGCACTAAAGAAAGTGATTCTGGACAATACCCTTGTCACACAGATCCAGCAAACCAATCTGTCCATTTATGCTGGTGAACTTACTCGCAGGCCAACAAATACTGTCCCAAGCGTCACAGCTTCTCTTTTCCAGGTATGCTTATTCGTACAGAATTAGCCAACTTGTACTACAGCAACAATGTTGGTCGTTAAAGCGGGTACCAAGAATGGGAAATTGCGCTTCAACACGGTATTCTCCGCAGGAGTGGATCGCCAAACCATAGACTGAACCAAAATCGCACACACGGAAACTTGATTTGATGGCCAAGCCGGTTTTCTGCAGACAAGGCTCTTTTGAGACCCAAATTTTTGTTTTGCCTGCTGGCATCTCGCAAAACATAGCATCTGTTTACAAACCCCATAATGAGGTTATCATCAGCAAAAACCGGTCTTGCTTTGTGTTCAAATGAATTGTACGCTTGTACCTCTGGTTGTATTGATATAGTTTATGCATGACTGGTATCAAGATTGTATCACATTATGCTGTACATACGGTGTATACAATAAAATGTCATATATCTCAGTTTGATTGTATCCATGTACCGTGACAATGTACACCTGTTATATGTGTATTTCAATAGTTACAACAACTAGCATGTTCATCCGTATTTATTGATGGCAGCGTTTGTATTGTGTTCAATTAAAACTTGTACTTGGACTTATGGCCAATAACTATAACTTCATGTTTACCAAACAGTGGTACAAAATTTAATTTTATTGATATCTGTGTTATGTATCATGGTACACTTCATACATTCTATTCATTTCGGGCAAGCCATTTTTGAATTGCATGAACTACACACGATGGAAAAGGAATAAGTGTCTTGGCTACCAGCTTTCCGTATATCCAGCCTTCAAGGTGCCATGCGATATGCTCTTAACACATTGTATTGTTACAATTGTATTTGGGACAACTCATTTCTATGTATGCCTGAAATATTGTATTGACTATCATACTACTTTTGTTGTTCATATATTAAAAGGAATCGCCTCAATAAATATGATTTACTACCTAAAATGTTAAAAGTTTAGTTCATCAATTACAAGCAAGCTTTAACACTGTAAAAAACCAAAGGTACATTGAAGGAATTTATCACTATATCATTAAGATATTCGATTGGCCTAGACTTCACACCTGTTTTTGGATGGGGACACTCAATGGTCCCTTGGGCGATGTATTGTGGATAAGAAGGAGGCTTATGGTCAGCACGTGTTGATCCAGACATATTGTGTCGAATTTCGTAAACATCATAATGCAAGTAAGCCCTGACGTCTAACTCAACCTTCTGGTCAACAAATCGAAGATGCAAAGTAAGTGCAGGAAAGCAAGAATCGCATTTATATGACCAGAGACCAGCTGGATATTGCAATCATTACAAACAAAACATATAATAAAGAATATTGCATAACACTCTAATATGAATAGACAATGAAAGAAGGACTGTGTACCAACCATAAGCATTGTGAGTCAAATATGTTCTTTGAATGTGTCAAATGTTTATGAAATGCAATTTGATATTCGGTGAACACTCAGAGGTATTTAATGCCGATGCTGTTCTAGGACAAAATCAATCAACATAAAATACAAGTTGCTCAGTGTTACACATGGGCAGATAATGTAGTGTTCATTGCATGTTACTGTGATGGCTGATGTACAATATGATATGAAAGTAGCGGTGGTTACTTGGTAAGTTGAACAGGGGAATCAATGGATGATACCATATCGTGTAAATGATGATGTTGGAGATTAGCATTTTTCAGGGTGTCAACTTTATGTATGTAACGTTTTACATATATGTTTGTCTGCTTATGGCTGGGATCTTATCACATCTGGACTAAGTGGAAAATAGATTATGCATTACACGCAATGATTGATAATTGACGAAATGATGATGACAACTGAGCAGCGATCAAGTTTTGAAAGCCGCGTTATTAAAGCATAAATCCAATGTCTACGTATAAAGTACAAACTTGGGATGTTTTTCCATGCTAATGCTGTATGATTGTTTAATGAAACATCATGACCGGAAGTACGCGGTATACATATTAGACTGGTAATGAACATATTCGTTGCTTAACTTGGAACTTAGTGTATTCAATTAAAACAAACCAGTATCGTACAGAAGGGCATTAAGTGCATCTGAACTGATTCAAGCAAGACGCCAGATCGTACGCGGCCAATCTACGAAATTGTAAATAAGGCTAGTGTGATAAATGCTAACAATTCAGAGTCGCAGTTGTTTCCAAAACTTCCGCTACATTGCATTTTAGTACTTCCTCAGTCAATAGATTCCGTACTTTGTCCCGACGTTTAAAGTGCGTAAGTTCATTTTTTTAGCGTCTGACAGTTTTCTATGTCGAGCAGCGACGAACGCTGTACTGAAATATTAGATTGTTGTAGGATTGACCGACCATTCGTTTAGTTTTGTGTGCCGCAATAATGCCCCAATAAAGTGTGCAACAATCGGTAGAGTGTTCAACCTGCCAATAAAACATCCTACCAACAAAAGACAGCGAGCGACAAGGGGATAACTTATATACATTATCATGCGCATCGCTTTTGAAGCAAGTTTTGAGTTGTGTTATTTCCAACTCTGATTAAGTTTTGGAAGAGAACAGATGGCTTTCCATCAATAAAGAATTTGATGATATTCCATTCATATCAATAGCTCTTAAAGCTTCAACAGGTACCTCAATGACGGTAACTCAATAACAAATGTGTGTTTAATGTGTCAGTGCACATACGCTAATTAATGCTAAATAGTGATCGAAAGTTACCGCTACAATAACATGGCAGGACCAAACTAACCTCACGCCATCCTAGAACAGTTGATAATCTGCCGGGTTCATTTCATTGCGGGCATTGTCCTTATATTTTACAATAGGGCGAGTTAAAGAAGCAATAAAAACTATATTATAGGTTCGTCGTTGGCTGTCGTACCACAAGACAAGAAGCAATACTGTCTGTAAATGGAGAGATTAAGAACTTTCAGCGATTAACTGCGCGTTCAGCTGGGATTGGCAAATGTATCCAGGCAAATCCTACTTAGTCTTTTGGGACTAGTGTTATTACCTTCCTAGATCGCATTTGTATCCAATGGGCTAAATTTGCGCCATATTTTTTTATTGAGAGTGAAGCAAAAATCGATATTTCCCATGCAAATCGTGTGCTCATAATGTTCTTAAATGTCACGCATTCAAATGTATGCGTGAGCTTAATTTTCCGTCAGCACAGCTCCTTGGGGAAATCGGACAAAAGTATGTACATCCGGTCACATTTTCTGCCAATGTACATGTACCTGCTGTTCCCATAAATGTCGAATCTAACATTTTTTATATGGCTTGTATAGCAAAACTATTAATAAGACAGTCTGCTAGATTACAGCTCGAATTGATCACGCTGTATCTATAGTTTACCCATCACTGGGGCTGATGCATAGTTATTCCATATAAGGTTGACAAGCCGGTTGCCATTCTGTCAGCGAAAGATGTTAGCGCTGGTGCAATAGATGAGTCATTAAATGTTGGTATTCAATAATTCAAGACATTATTAGTAGGTTCCAAGTTCAGTGTACATTGCAAGTAATCCGAGCAGTTTAAGCCATGCATACAGATACGATATAGTGAAAAGATCATTCAGCTCCTCAGAATTAAGCAACATATTTAGCAGGCAAACTTATTCAGCATATATGCCTGGCAGAGAGTTAACAATCAGAAGGAGCATTTGTTGCTGTGGTAACATTTTTCACTTGTGAAGGTCATGTTGTAATGCAGCGAAAATAATCATCGCGAATGTGCCCTGTTGGTGCATTGTCTCTGCCATAACTTGTAGGATATTGCATCGATTTAATGTCCTCTTCCGTTGACAATAGCTCTTTGAATCTAACCATTCATCACATAAGTAAATCTCAATTCAGCCAACTGATGTCTACATTTTTGTATCATAGTATTGTATCTCCGCCGTGCGATTATGATACGGGTCGGATGCTTTTAAACTGTCGCATCCATTTTAGCAATTTTGATTAACTTTTCCACCTTGTGGATTTCCGTTTGACCATAGCAGATGAGGATCACTACGAATATGTTAGATATGTTTCCCAACTTGCCCTATTAAATTTCCACTAATATGCACATTTTGCTCCTCAACAACATGATGTAAACGGGGTAAATTATGACGGCGATATGATATAGCGCATTATTTGCATGAAATGTTGGTACTGACAACGCAGACATGGGAATTTTGTTTTTAAATAATTACGGCGTGCCTGGCAGTATGTCTGGTCTTATTTGCGACCATTATAAAGGCACACATAACGACGGCCTTGCTTGTGAGTGTATAACAGGGATTTGTGGACCCAATATCGATCATACCACTCTGAAAGTCTTTAGTTGAAATAAAAACAGCAAGTATAGATTTGTAAAGAATCAGTGCAGTAAAGAAGAGAAGAATAACATCATAACAAGGAAATAGTGGACAGGTGCTCGCCTGTCCCGCAGCATAATGAGCTCTCTCAATCTGTGTAGGTACACACTCAGCATTATTTCGTCTGAGAAAATAGTGTTGGTACTAATACTCATGGTGG
>CM067349.1:60200885-60253385 GCA_034190875.2 Urechis unicinctus | reverse complement strand
GAGGACCAGCGCGTAGGCCTCAACAAATTCAGGTCGACCCCAGACGGGAGTAAATGGGCCCAGTGAACAAGCTGCTGGCAAAACATGGGGCCACCGTCAGGCGTGGCCGTGTAGATGTCTATCGAGACCAGGCTATTGTTGTCAGTCCCTTCCAACCAAGGCAATTGAGTGGGTGGACCAGCCAGCCAATCTGCAAAAACAAGACCATCTTGACGAAGCCAAAACCGGATATATACTCGAAGTAGATCTGGAATATCCTGCTGAGATCCACAATGCGCACAACAAGTATCCACTAGCACCAGAGCGACTGGCTATGCAAAAGGAATGGCTGTAAGACTACCAGGAGAATCTCCTGGGTGCATTGGGGAGCACCGCGGAGGTCGAGTACCCAACCTACGCAACAAAGATAAGTATGTGATCTACTACAAAAAAAACTCTACATGTCGCTAGGAATGAAGTTGACTAAGATAAACAGTGCACTCTCATTCGACAAAACCCCATGGATAGAGCCTTACATTACAATAAACACCAACCTATGTAAGGATGCCACCAGCGACTTTGAGAAGTTCCTGCACAGGCGGATGAACAACTCCGTGTTCAGTAAGACAATAGAGAATCTCCGCAACCGCATTAAGTGAAAATTGTACGTTCATTCGAAGAGGAAATAACCCGCAAGTTAGTGGTCAATCCTGCCTATACAAGGCACACAGTATTTGACCATGAACTTGCGGCCCTGCTCATGCATAAGACCCACCCAGTACTTGACCGTCTGGTATATGTGGGGATGTGCATTCTTAACCCGTCCAAGCACCTCATGTGCAACTTCTTCTATAACACTATGAAGTCCAGATATGGTGATGGCGTGCGCCTGCTGTATACTGATGCGGACTCGCTACTGATCGAGATCCGCCCAGAGGACGTGTACACTGATATACAGGAGGATGTCCGACACTTTGACACGAGTAACTACTCGGTGAATCACGCACTGCATGCCAACACTAATAACAGGTCTTGGGCTTAGAAATGATTGAATGAAGAGTTCCCTATAATACTTAGCAGGCACTAACTATACTGGGGAACGATAATTCTACCTGAATGTTTTAATAACAGATTAATCTAACAAACACGTTCTTAAGTACTTTAACCAGTAAAAAAGTACAATTATCCACTTACTTATTATTAGAGGGAATTAGTGGAAAGTGTTCGCTTATTTGGTTGAGATAAAACAAACATGATGTTTGTTGGTTCAGCCAATTTATTACAGTACTACATTTAGTCAATCAATTAAACAACCAAATTAGTTTTTCAAGACTTCTCTTGTCAAGTTCTTGCCTGGAGTGATCACCTACTTGGGCAGAGAACAGGACCGTCATCAATAGCCCATCAACATTCCACAGGAATCACTTTACAGCATAACCCTGCAATGTTACACATGCCACAAAATTGATACATAATTAGTGCACTGAGGTAGCCAAAACAAATCCCATTCTATTTTCAAAGAGGACAATAATTAGTGATTGAATAATTCCCACTTTTCTAGCTGGGGTCAATAAATCATTGGTATGTAGAGCCATGGTAGACCTTGGTAATAGCCCAAAAGACCAACAGTCGATCGGGTACTCCCTGGTTGGTCTAACAAGAAAACCCTCTTTTATCGGTAGATTGACAAACATGCCTAACTTATCATCACCTATCAACGGTGAGAGTATTGATTGAATTTTATTTTTCACCAATATATGGAGAACACTTGATATTCGATTAATTCCTAGCTTTTCGGCGAAATTCCACTCCGAATTCTGGTGGGACGAATTCCCTACAACTTCCGGTGTCACCGACCAGTCTCTTGCATGCCGTTGTCGTAAGCGACCGCGCGGAATTTGCTGAGTTGTTATTATACCATTATTGTCATTATCTGCTCGCTAATACACATCACAGGTGAGTCAATTTATATTAGAAGCATATCCAACAACTATCCCACCGAGTTGCCCATTCCTCTCCTTCACTCACCAGGAAACACATCCACTCCGTCTTTGACCAGGCAAGAAGCGTGGTACCACTCATAGCGGTGGCAGCCTTTCTTCATGGCACATTGCACCATACCAAAGTCAAGAGACAGCCGAGGATTGCGGCTGTAAAAAATGATGCCCAGCATCACAGCAAGCCGAGCGTTCCTCTTTTCAAGCGCCTCCACATCAATTAGAAATCTACACAGTCAAAGAAGGAGCAGACTTTGTTAATATTCACAGCAGCACCATGATCGGTCAGGGTTAAATCCGATGTAAGTGTTAGATAGGAATAGATAGGAACGGAAACGATCAAGTTCATTCAATGATGGACAAAAGTAGCAAAGAGAGACAGTACTTGCCTTCTTTCGGTGCGCGGTCCTCTGGTAAAATGCCGAGCCATTACTTTAGTGGATGGCATTGCTACCTCCAGCACTTTGACCAGCAAAGGAAGTGTGGTACTTGCTTCCTCATGCCACGAGAAAACATCTAGCCTTTCCTTCGAGACAGGAGACTGCAGGGATGAGATGGGACTGGTTCCATTGAACCTGGCCTGTACCATCTCCCTTCGTACCTCCTGGGCCGCTCAAGTGGGTAGAGCAGCCCTGGCAGCCGAAGAGTTCGACACGAGGGTCCGAAAGGGCTTGACATATTGACTGTCATCAATATACGACTTAGCCCGATCCTTGAAGGATCTTCTGCTTGGCTGGGCTGCTCAGACCAGAGAAGGCTTTCCGTGCTGTATATGGGGAGGCTACAGTGAGCAACTTATACTTGATATGGCTCCCTTCCGGCAACTCATCCTACAGCAGGCACAGCACGACATCTGTTACCATCAAATAAGCAAATTTATAAATCAATGTAGAAAATCGTACTTCTCACATTTGGAAGTATCGAGCATCCGGACCCAGTAATCGTGGAGTAATAATTCCAGGGTGTATTTACTGAGCTCCATGCTACAAAAGCCAACCAATTATGTGAAATCAAAGTGTGGTATTATTAATAAACGGGATATATATATATATATATATATATATATGTATATATATATATATATATATATATATATATATATATATATATATATATATATATATATATATATATATATATATATATATATATATATATATATATATATATATATAAATGGAAAAGAAACGAGGGCCTAAATATTTTGCCTATGTAAGTGTCCAGTAGTGGCTTCTAGCTAGTAGCGTCGTTCTCCGGACCCCCTACTATGACGGCAGCAAGCCTATCTTTCTTAGTCATCAAAGAAGACATGTCTACTCTTGGTTCGTCAGCTGGGGCAGCAGGGCGCTGCGACTCCTGAAAACACTCTGCAAGGAGTTGATCAATCAGGATTCATATTGCATGCTGTTTCTAATATAAACTGCCTCCGTCTAATAGATTGTGTCTTCATGAAGACTACTACCCAGATATTAATACCTTACCCAACAACGGATGAAACAGCTGCTGTTCATCTGTTCAGGAGCAAGATCGTTTCAACCGCGCTCAATGGCTTATGCTGTATGTTGATCATCAGCATGGTTGCATGCTTGGTCTCTACCAGTAGCTGGTAAACTGCAGCACGTTCCTCCCCTGTCAGATTCACGTCATTCGCACGCAGGGCGTCTTTAAACTAGTCACGTCCTTGGTGTGAAAGAGCACAAACCAGCGGGTCTGCTCAAGGCTGAAGGCTAGTTCGGACAACATGTCTTTCTTCTTGGTTAGGGCCATTGTTGACGGCCGAGCAGTCATTAATAATGTACAGGGTAGCCTCGCCCTTTAACCTGGAGTCGCTCCCCTTGATCAACCAAATACGCCTCTGAATCAGACTACACCCATGGCCGTGACTGATAAGCCTCGTTGAAACTGATTGTAGGGCAGAGGATACAACATGCTCAAGTAGGTCGACCATGAAGAGGGTTGCTCTGCATCCGGTCTGTCAACAGACAATAGCCAAGCAGGGACCATAGGGAAATGTAAATAAGTTGGAACGACTAGTAGACTGCGTTGACAAACATATCATGCTTAATGTTAAGCTGTGCATCCATAACAACGTACATATAGACGTCCAATGCGCCTCTGCTTATTTTGTGATGTAGATGGTGACACTCTCAGACGCATTCGCCACGCGCCTACCACTAGTCACCTCGACATTTGTAGTCGTTGGGTTGTAGAATGACTCCGTCGTCCTGGCAACTGAGGCATTGGGTAGGTCTTCAAAGAGCAGTAAGAAGCCCTTCATGCTGCAGTTCGGCACATTCAGGTTGATGTTCCACAGTGTGTCACTCTTATTGTATAGAAGCTCATACAGAATCACAAGCCGACAAGTATACTGGTTGGGGATCATGCGAGATAGCTCTGGTTTGGCGACTATGTCATTCGCCAAGGGGATGCCATCGATTGTGTAGCTGTCAATGCTCTAATACTGGGCGTTAGTTCTCTCCTGCTGGGTTAACACAAGATCAGCTGGGATACCAAGTTGAAACAAACGAGCAGGCCACTCTGGAGTTCAGATCGTCTACAGAAGGTGACCTTTGGGTTAAGTGGGGTCGCGAGTGGAAGCTTCTGACATGGAAGGCCAATCTCAGCAAATTTGGTGATAATATAACCACGAACATCGTTAATCCTGTCTCTAGGCTTGTTACTAGCGGAACTGTGTATGAGTTGAATGTTCAGTTACGCGATAATAAAGGAAGATTATTGGATAACCTCGAATTTCTTGTAAGCGTTTATCTTGAATTGACAAAATGTCTGGGAGCAAAAATCGAAACCTTTGTCTAAGCGGAACTGGCCCCCAAACCGCAATTTTCTATACTACTTTATTAGCGATGGGACGTCACACTTTGCAGCCCTATGATTTTATAGCATTGCAACTGGGCGCCCTTATTGCTTGAGCTAGTATGGTGATTTTCGCGCCTTTTCGCGGGCGCAAAGTGGGGTCGGATGGGATTATGGCGACTTCGCTTCCTAGCCCTATATCCCACTTTGACAGTTTATGGCGGACAGCCGAATGAACGCGCCACAAAAACGCGCGCAAGCGAAGAAAGCGCGTGTCTGCCATGATTCACACTTTCTACGTTGTGACATTCATTGCGAAAGCCAACCTCCGCATCGCGCTTAGGGTGTTGTGTACTCCCAGTCCCCATTTATTCGCCATATAGGCCAATCGAACTACCCTGCCGCGACCCGGCGGTCACCTGCCTGCCATGCGTTAATGCGTTTCAATTGACTGGCGCATCTCGTAAAGAATAAAAACCAGGGGCGGAGCCAGCGATACGCACTAACTCACGTGCGTAACATCAATTTGAAAAGTGAAAAAATATGGCTAAAAATGGCATAAAAGTCATAAGCTAGGGGGTTTAGACTTTACTGTCTGAAACTATACATTTCTTCCCCGTCTGTGCGTAACCTTCCTTCAAGCCGGTCTATATATATATATATATATATATATATATATAGAGATATAGAGAGAGAGAGAGAGAGAGAGAGAGAGAGAGAGAGAGAGAGAGAGATAGAGAGAGAGATAGAGAGAGATAGAGAGAGAGAGAGAGAGAGAGAGAGAGAGAGAGATAGAGAGAGAGAGAGAGAGAGAGAGAGAGAGAGAGATATAGAGAGAGAGAGAGAGAGAGAGAGAGAGAGAGAGAGAGAGAGAGAGAGAGATATCTCTCTCTAGAGATCTAGAGATCTCTCTCTATCTCTATCTATCTATATATCTCTATCTATATCTCTCTCTCTCTCTCTCTATATCTCTATCTCTAGATATATATAGATATATATATATATATATATCTATATATATATATATATATATATATATATATATATATATATATATATATATATATATCTATATATTTTTTCTTTGAGGGTCATATATGAGATGCATCAATCCTGCCAGCTTAGATCTGGTAATTTATGTATCATTCAGTAATTTGTAATATAAGCATGCAATAACATGGTTCGTGTCGCAGATGGTTCTAGCAGCGGGAACGAGGGAGGAGGTACCATTAGTCGCATTGTCTTGTTTGATCATATTTTGTAAACATGATGTTGCCGTTAAAGACCACAACATGTGCATTCTAGCGACAGTATTTACATCCTGAAGACCGTATTTACATCCTGATGACCGTATGGACATCCTGACGACCGTATATACATCCTGACGACCGTATGTACATCCTGACGACCGTATTTACATCCTGATGACCGTATGGACATCCTGACGACCGTATGGGCATCCTGCCGACCGTATGTACATCCTGACGACCGTATGAGTATCCGAGCGACCTTATAAGCATTCGTTACATATTTATTATAGAGCTGCGCATGGGTGAATGTTCACTTAAAGCTACGGCCCGTTGTACTGTCGCCTTTAAACCGTTGGACAGTGTGTCTCGGTGATCTGGCCGCCCTCCTACCAAATTTGTTTATCATATTTTTGTCCCATATATTGAAGAGAACTGAAAAGAGGGAGTAACTCAATAAAGTGTGCGTGAAGTGTCTTCTGGTAGCCTTGCGGTAAGTTATGTGTTTTAGTAATTGAGTATATTCCACGAAGCTAGTCCGAATGGCAACTGGTATTCTTATCGTTAAAGAATACATTTTTTTCGGTGCTATGTCCAATCTTTATGGGTTTTTTGCCTGGCTGTTAAAATGACGCAATCGGAATATTAGGTAGAGCATATCATCGCTAATTTATAGATATCGGCGCTCTGAAAACAGTATTAGCATGCGCAATTTTGCTTTCTTCTTGCATTATTGCCCAAACTCGGTGTCTAGTAGCGCCTACTGCGTGTAATATTTTAATTATAATTCATGTCCTGTCACAAACAAGGAATTTGACTTTAGAAAGGGCCGGATCTGATTCCATAAGCAATGGGGAATCTGTATGTGAAGTGGTTTTTCTCTCTCTCGGCGAAATGCATCTTTACCTCAACCCACATCCTGAGAGTGTTTTTTCTTATTTGTATTATTTGAAAACAGGCAAATGTTTCTTTTACTCAAATACCATCGGCAAGCCATGAATGCGAGGCCCCTGCCTTCTAAGTAGAGTTCTAATATAGCTTATGCAAATATCCGAATCACTCACTCACACACTCGCTCACTCACTCGCTCACTCACTCATTCACTCACTAATTCGTGTTGTCTTCGTTCTCTCACTTAAACGCACATTCCCCAACTCAATCTTTCAATGACTCCCGTCTATACACGATTACTTAAAATTAACACACTTATTCGCTCACTCGATTATTCACTTACCCAATCACTCATACACTCGTCCAATCTTCATCTTTATCTCCAGCTCTTATGGTCGATTCATGCAATGCAGTTAAGTACGCAGTGTGGCAGTGATCATGCAAATACGTACGAGGTTTGTCAATAAAATAGCACAGACATCTAGACAAAGAAACAGCCCCCCAAAAATACAGCATTTTAGTTTCGGGGGGATAAAATGTGATAACAAGTTCATTATTAACAGCGTTTCAGCAATTCATGGCTTTGCAGTTGCGACGTACAATTCTGTCGATGTATCGTCTTTATGCTATCATAAGTCCAAGAATATACACGAGAGGAGGAACGACAATGGCCGCTGCATCATATGCCAAGCTAACCATTGTCTTCATCTTTATCACAGGGATCGGGTTAATCGTCTGCGTTCGAACATATGGAATATTGACCAATCTTGCAAATTCTTCTTTCAGCTAAGATGATAAAAAAATAAACCTGTATTTGTTTTGAAGGGTTACTCTACAGATTTCTTCTTGAGACATAATACAGCATTTTCTAATGGCACATTTGAGATGGCAACATCGTAAAACCAATCAGTGTTTAGAAACGTCATACTTCGGTAAATACTTAGAGCGGCTAGTAACACAAGTAATTATGCTTAATTATAATTTTCGGCTTGTTAGATTGATTAAGTAACTTTCACATAGCAATCCAGTCCTGTCGATACATAATTTACTGAGCATCTCTTATGATAGTGGAATTTTTGAACGGCATATGAGATATTAAAAGTGGTTGATGTGACGGTTTTTTAATAAGCAATATAATTCATCCATTTCTCTGACATTATATGACAAAAACACTCTGTCATGACAGATACGCCCACACAATGCAAGCACGTTGTCCAAATGAAGAGCGGATGGGGAAAGAAATGGACGGGGGCTGGAACATCTGTATAGCCCCGCCCTTTGCCTTAAAGAGCCCGTGTATTGTGTACTCGTTCGGGTAAGTAAGCATATCATATCGTGCTTCTTCTTATGTGCAAAAATCTTATATCGGTGATATCATAACCCTTTGGAAATATGAGGAAGTCAGTAAAATACATCTTCACATATTGTTAAATGAAGTCATGTAAGCGTCTCATTAGAATATACGTTGTCGTAATGTGTGTATTGCCCAGAATCGCCAGAGATTGATGACGCTATTTTCCCATTTTTGTCACGTGTACTCTTTTGACCCAATGTAAGCGTGTCAATAAATATCAGAACACAGCACTAACAAATGTCAGTTGGGTTGATGCGTAATCCTTACAATATTACGCGTCATACATGTAGGGAATCAATTATAAGTATGCCTGATATGCTTGATCGTCCATTTTGTGCTTTGTATAAAGATGCCAGAGCACCATAGATCAGAGCAGATTTGGTTCTATCCAATCGGCCTCCATGGCAAAGTGCTTCCGGAAACCTTCAAAGAAATCCTTGCATTTCATAACCACACCAAGGTACACGTTCATGTATTTAAGTTATGCAAGTCTGAATACGCCAAGACGACACTATATCAAAATACTAATAAAGTGAAGAATATGTCTGATCTTTCAGGCGAACATTTACGTGCTAAAAGTTGACATTGAACACTGGTAGTGGGAAGCACTACATACGGCGATTGAAGAGGGTTCGTTATGTAATGTCAAACATCTGGCAATGGAAATACATTAGAAGACATCGGAGGATCTACTATCATTCTACTTATGGAGCATGATAAAAAGTCTGTACTTGACGGGGTTCCCGTTTGTGGAAAACCTATTACAATCCTAGATGTTTTAGGTGTTATGAGCTGTACTTCATCAAGTACCTCATTCAATGAAATATGGCACATTCGTTGCTAATTGGCTGTTAATCCGGGAGTTTTCACTATTGATCTTTCTGGTTCTAAATGATTGGTTGGGATGCACTTCAAAGTGCTGAAATAAACACAAAATTATATTATTGGGTTTTGCATACTTTGCGTTACATAAGTGTTGGTGCTGACGGATTGGAGACATGTATATGTCGTATGCTATGAGCGTACGTTTAATCTGTGTAAAATAGCACCTCATGTTGGAATGCACGGCCTTAACATACTATTTAAAGAGATCCAAAATACCTCTGACACGCCTTGTACTCTACGCAAATGTTCCAAGAATATGAGGGCAAGTGCCTTTGTGTCAGTGCATATTTAATGATGTCAAAACAATGCTATACGACTTAAAGTGAGTTGTTTATGAGTAAAGCAACTAATCTGTACTTCAAGCACCTAAATTTTCGTTGGAAGACGTGAACGTTATCGTGCTCTGTTAATTGGAGGGGATGATGCATCTTGCATTTTGAAGCTCCTATAATTGGTCGATGTTGCTTGAATATGGCATGCTTCACTCAATCGATAGTGACGACTAGCGCTCCCATGAATAAAACAAGGAGAGGGCCGCAAATAATGAACTTGCCAACACTTGTGCTGTGCCTATGTTTCCTATGTTTACTAAATGATGGTTTCCGACGTTCGCAATTTTAGTGTGAATTGACTATCGCCGATTTTGATCTAGCTTGCTTAATCATAGCCAATTCAATATATTGCAAAGCAGTAAAAGATTAAATGAAAATGATCCAAAGTATAGCTCAAGGTCACGCCACCCAGTTCTCTTCGCGGCTCCCGGCCAGTAATCAAACACTGCAACGAAGATTCGTAGCAAACTAAGATAAAGCAATTATTATATGTTCTTATGCTTAGTTATGTGGTTCCAATCAGCGAAAACGATTGTTTTTATCAACCGTTCCAAGAATGATAACACGAGACAGAAAGGAGAATGTAAGCACAGTGCGTTTAATTTGCGAATTCAAGTCAGCGCAAATGGACAAAAACCGCCTGCAAGATGAAAGAGCATAAAACAAAGCGTTATATTTCTGAGTTAACAAAAGTCCCTTGATATATATATATATATATATATATATATATATATATATATATATATATATATATATATATATATATATATAGATATATATGTATATATATAGATATATATAGATATATATATATATATATAGAGAGATATATATATATAATATATATATATATATATATATATATATATATATATATATATATATATATATATATATATATATATATATATGTATATAGCATGGCCATGAATCATATATATATGATGTATATGTTCCTGAACCCATTCCAAACACACACTATGTTAAATCGTTATTATCAGTCATTCAAAGAACAGAAAAATGCATTCATAAGCATGGGTCGTGAATTTTCAATAAAGAACAAGCACAAACTGTAAGTTTTGCATTAAAAAATGTTCCTGAACCCATTCCAAAATTGTATTGGCACGAAATTCAGAAGAAAAACGAAATAAATCAGGCATTCGATACAACGAGATCTAGCGCAATGAAAATGTATGGAAAAGCAGATCGGGGCGGTGTCAGCACTTGCAGTTCTGGTTGACCTTTACGTGCAACTGTAAAATTACCGACTTCTCTCATCTGTTCCTGTAGCGGAGTATGCATCGTCTACCTGATTGCAACAAGTTTTGTCACAACATAACTGGCGAGGCTAAGTGTAAACAGCTTTAGGAGATTCAATGGGGCAGGTAATAGCAATATTCGCCCATGGTTTCACACCACTCAGATCGTTTCCCAAAATTGCTATCACGAAATTGTTCGCCAGGAACATCATATATCTGTTCGATATCTTAATAAATGCAATATGTCAGTCATTCTGTGACCTTCATTTCAGAATAACAATTCACTGGTTGCAAGTCACTGAGCAGAAACCGCAAAAATACCAAAAGGAGCTGTGTAGCTAAATTTGCTATTGAAGGGGCAAATTTCCTCACTGAATCGAAAAGCGGCCTTCAATAGATCAGCCGCAGTAGAATTTGAGTTTGAGGCAGCAATGGTTATATTGCAGCATGATAAGCGATGCAGAGATTGATTGTTTCAAACTGGGTGAAATGTATTTATTTCAGATAGTAAGTTGACATACAACGAGATAATAAAACACCATGCTTTAACTCGCGTGGCTCATTGATCGGAAATGGTGCATTAAACTAAGGGTACTGTGATAATGAGCTAGGGGCTTATGTCATGCCAGTCTTCTGTGATAATGAACCAGGGGCTTATGTAACGCCAGTCGACTGTGATAATGAACCAGGGACTTATGTCATGCCAGTCTTTTGTGATAATGAATCAGGGGCTTATGTCATTCCAGTCTTCGGTGATAATGAACCAGGGGCTAATGTCATTCCAGTCTTCGGTGATTATGAACCAGGGGCTTATGTCATTCCAGTCTTCTGTGATAATGAACCAGGGGCTTATGTCATTCCAGTCTTCGGTGATAATGAACCAGGGGCTTATGTCATGCCAGTCTTCTGTGATAATGAACCAGGGGCTTATGGCATGCCAGTCTTATAAATTTAAACCTCACAGCGAGCGTAGGCCCACAAAATACAAATTCCAAAATGCCCGGATAAAGAATCATAATTGTTAGAGCACATATATAACTGTAGTGATTCAGCAACCAGTTGATAGCCTAACGAACAAAGTATAATTTATAACTGGTGAGAGGAAAGTTACTCACCAACGACTAAGCCTATGTCCCTCCGTCAAACGATGGAAACACTGATACTATCGCTAATTCATCTGTGTCTGTCTAGGTTCTCACTTTTTCAATAGTATCTCATGTTCTTGCTGACACGATCGTTTGTCCATTCACCCACTCAACCCTCCTCACGCACTCAAGTATCTACTCACCCACTCACTTACTCGCTCACTCACTCACTCACTCACTCACTCACTCACTCACTCACTCACTCACTCACTCACTCACTCACTCACTCACTCAATAACTCAATAACTCGCTCACTCACTCACTCACTCGCTCACTAACTCATTCTCCAACTCACTTACTCACTCGCTCACTAACTCACTCGCTAACTCACTCACTCACCCACTCACTCACTAACTCACTCACCCACTCACCCACCCACTCGCTCACTCACTCGCTCATTAACTCATTCACCCTGCCACTCACTCACTCACTCGCTCACAAACTCACTCATTAACTCACTCGCTCACTCGCTCACTCTCACACTTTTATTCACTCACTCGTTCACTCATTTTATTTCTCGCTCATGAAACCTTTCTGCAGCTCGGAAAATCGAAAAACAAGATGCCAACCATTTTGAAACCATTCTTTATTTTTGATGACTTTAAAGAAACCCACCGACATCAATCAAATAGCAGCAAAAACATTAGGAAATCATTTCTGCTGTTGTTGTCGTTGGAGTTCGGTATAACAAAATAAACAGCGAGCGTTTTTACCGCTTTTGGAATGACGGCCTTGGACGACTCGTATTTATCCAACCCACGCTAACCCCTTTCTTTTTTAGTGTTGGTGATCATTAAGGTAAATACACTGTTTGGAGCCAACATGTAACCATTGGTGATGGTGTTATAATTTCCTATTGAGCGTCGGTACGGCCGTTAGTCTAATATGCAAGTTCACGAGTCTATATGAACATTGTGGACATATTACAATACATGTACTCACAAATATGTTCAAACACCGTTACACTTACACTTTGAGGAGAGGGTTCATTTTAGAGGCGGTTACCCCAAGCCGGTCAAATTACGGCTTATCGATTGTACACAATTCAGGTGAGCAGCGGTAGACGCCAACAAAAGGACTTGTCAGTGGCATTTATTAAAGCCGAGGGTAATTCACTATGGCTGGGATCGGTATTTCGTATCCTTTACATCAAGGCGCCACGCTCGCCCCGCGCGGCTATATCCGTGCGAAATGTTTGCGCAGTAAAATGAATGCATGTTTGTCACAAGACGAATGTCGCGCCGTAGTGGCCTTTAGAGATACCAGAGTTGTCAATGCCATGTAGTTAAATGGCAGGTGACGTAGCGCTGCAGGTAGCGTGCTTCCGTCGGTTGGCGGGATTTCTATAGCCCTGGACTCCTGGTCGTGGCTATCGTGTATTTTAATACTCATGCATACAACAACACATTAACTCATTGATTTCCTCCCAACAATCGCATATTCATACCGCGATGGTTAAAGGACACCTGCGTTAAAAAAAATCAAAGAATGAAACCAAAGAACTAGGTTAACTATTCTTTAAATATAATAAGGTATTGAAACTGCTATGGGTGAGAAGTAAATCACTATGCCAGAGCAGCCATTATACCTTCATGTTCCATCTGCACTGGTTTGAGACCTTGTCAAGGTGAAGGTTGAGCGAAATCTCTATTTATCCGCTCTCCTGTTATCACCTCGATTTTCAGATCGATTTAAAACTGTGATGATTCACCACATTTACCACATTATCCAGACCATCACTTGTTCGTCCTGTTTACCTCCGTTCGACGAATACTTTTAACACGCGAGTGACATATTTATGTGTTAAACGTAGTTGAGAGCCGTCGGCGCATCATGGTCACTCGTGAAAGCGTTAGGATCATTGCGCAATAACATTAGAGGTATTTGGGTTCACTGGCGTTGCTTAAGCTGCTGAAATATTTTGGATTCCGTTAAATAATTAACTCAATCTGTGTCTGACCCTTGATAACAAGGTTGTTGGTTAATATAGCGTCAAAATCGTATCTTTAGTCTTTTTGTATAAAGTGGTTTTTTTACATTCCCAATATTATTCAAACAATGATTTGCCTTTGGTTAATTTGTCTTTTTCCAAAGCAATGACGACCAACAGAAGCCCACCTTGCCATAGCTGTAACGTTATTGACGAACATTTATTTTGTACGCTCACTGCATCGGCAGATACATACGCAGTATAATTTTATAAAAGACGCAGCGTTAAGCTCGTTTATAAAATGTTTTACTAACGAACGACAAAGTGAGTGCCTCATTTGGATCAGAAGAAAAGAGTCAATGGACGTTTCAACAGCAAACTCTGATGTTAATAACTCATTGAAAAGAATCTGCACATGGTGAAGCTAACAGTATGTGAGGGGAAACTTGTATTGATACAACATGACCTGTATCTTAATTGAGTGTAGGCTTTAATGTATTCTTCATTGGTTGACAAGACAAGCGCTAAGACGCTAATGACAAAGTGGCCCATAGTAAGCTTCTCAATAACGTGGCTCAACAAAAATAAGCAAGACTACCTATACAATGGAGATATATATGCAGTGGCTGTTATTACCAGCACGTTCAGTGGTAATATGCAAAAAGTATCAACGCGAACTGTTCTCAGTCCCTTTGAACTAATTTACTTGACTCGCTCGAGCGCATGTTCACCCCATACCCCACACTTGCGCAATATTTGTGCTTAATATGGATACAAAAATGATCTTATTGATGCGAACGTTTTCCTTATTTGGTTTCTAATGACCCGCAATCAAATGCATGTGAATATACCGGTTTTCATGAGCTGTAACTCTCATTCAAAGGGATCGGACAGAAGCTTCGTGGTATTAATGTAGTTAATCTATTGTCGACTATACACTCTTAACCCAATCTAGTCAAAATGACTAGCTAACCTGGTCACCCAGCTATCGAAGCTAAGTCGAAGTCAAAAATCTGTAACGACTCACGCGATACACTCTTAACCTTATTTGGTTGCACTACCGGTATGGTCGAAGTTATCAAACTCTTAACGACTAATCACATGGTCAAATCGACTTTAGCAACATAGTCACAATGACTAGCAAGGCTGGTCAGGTGTTATTTGACTAGTTACCTAGTCAATTTGACCACCCTGAGAGCGTTATCTTCTCTTTGTTGGGAGACCGCGATGCGCGGATCACACGGGTTGGTTACATAACCACAGATGCGCGCCGCGGCATACCGGAAGCTTGACCTTTGCGGCGGTTCTTTAACCAGTTGCTGCAGGAAATTGGAAATCTTCAGTTGAAATTTTCTGACAATCGCCTCCATACTATTAGGTGAGAATATTAAAAAGTTTTTTTCTGTATTTTTGTATGTATTGTCGTGTACCATTGCTGGTATCAGTACTAATGAGTGCTTAGCTTCAACCATAAGTCTACTATGTGTTTTAGAATGTCGCAACGCAGGACGACACCAGTAATAACATCTGTTGGAGAAGCTGTGGATGTAACAGAGTCATGGCCATGGGCATGCTGATGGCCGCCATTTATGTGTTTATGTGCCTTACCACCTATCGACCAAAAAGACGTTTCGTTATGTACAGCAAGGTGATGCTGGTCGTTGATGATGAGGCTAAAGACCCAGTTGATGCGAAGCTTCTTTGTTCAGTCAGGGCTAGTATGTCGTGGTATTAGTACCTATCTGCAGGGACGTTTCTGCAGATGTGATGCTGGTGATGTGAGGCTTAAGACCCAGTTGATACAATAAAGGGCTACTATTACAGAAGGGCATGCATGTAAGTGTTTATATACTAAAGTCTACTTGTTTTGCATATTAGTTGTCTGACTTGTTTTTACACTGGTTCTTACACTGGTTCGACCTTTAATCATAGTCAAACTGACCTTCATTCATAGTCAAACTGACCAAATCTTCTAGTCGGTCTGACTAAGTACAATAGTCATAACTACTTACGCTATAGTCAATGTGACTAATGAGATAGTCATAGTGACTAATAGATTAGTCTTATTGACCACTAATTTTAGTCGATCAATACCCTTACAAGTTTTACGTCAAGGCGGAAGTAATGGCCTATGGTATCTAGACTCTGACTATGTGTTTCCGCCTAAAATATACCCTTTTCTACGCTAATACAACATTGTCAGGCATTACGCGCTTTGCACCGCGATTAGGAAAATATATGCGGTGATTCTCCCTTAAGCGTGTGTGCCTAAGCTGAAAAACCTAATAGATATTAAAAAGTGAATCGTTACAAAGCAGCAAGCGGGCAATCAAAACGCGAACGCGTGTAAAAAACTTAAAAACCTAATCATTAAAAAAGTGAATCGTTACAAAGCAGCAAGCGGGCAATCAAACGCGACAAACGCTTCCTTTGTCAAAATCCGTTACATAATGCCACGACTCAATTTTAAACAAGCTTCATCCGTATTATGGTGGTTAGATGATTGATTTGCTATACAGGGTCAGTAGGTTTGATCTACCTTCTCCCGGAATGTTAGTTATTCAGCAAGGTATATTTAATAAGGGGTACTCCAAGCAAGATGCTTGTCATAAACTTGAAACAAGATGAAGCAGAACGCAGAGGATTCCAGTGAATACCTCACTGATGGAGCTATATCAAAGACTATTTGGCGATCAAATATTCCTGTCTTTCTGCTATCAATGTTTTTGCATTCAAGCATACAATTTGCAAAACGTGTCATAATCCCCCCGTATAACTCCCAATTACTAAATAAACTGCACATACAAAGCACATCGGCCTATCTATTAAAAAAACAATTGCATTAAATAGCCAGGTAGAGTACATTCATGGTTAGCATGCGAGCTTTTTGTAGGTACAGATATTAAATCATCTCCGCTGAATGTCCAAGCTAATAACCAAGGGTTAGTTTTGTCCAGCATGAATGCGCGCAAATGTAACCAAGCTGAATGTCCAAGCTAATAAATAACCAAGGGTGCAACAGAGAGGGGTTGTGGTGGAGTGGAGCTAGGGGGTGAGTGGCGGTCCAGAAAATAAAATCCATACGCATTTTCTGTCCTTCGAAGATATGTTTGTGCGCTGTAGCAACAGGCAAATAAATCTCTTGTATTTGAGGCACTGATCTACAATGATTGATTACCTACAAAAGGGGAGCTCGCATTGTGATCCGAGTGATAAACGCAGCTACATAGATAAGAAGAATCAAGCTAAAAGTAGGTAATTGGCAACAATTTCCGTTTTATTGAATATATTGACATGCATTGTTTGTTCAATTGTTGTGCGCATGCATTCAGCATTGCAAGCTTAGTGAACTGTTTATCATATCTATACATATAGTCGTATAGGAAGAGAAGGTTTTTGATAGACTCGTTACGTTAGATGCGGAAAGAAAGCCTTTACAGTAAAGGGCACTGACTAAGTCAGATTAAGTGCGCTTCGTCATAGTCAGCTATTATATATAACAGTCATATCAAACCTTACTATTGGTCGGCATGACTCGCCCTATATTTTAAATATCGACTTGAAGAACCTACTTGGTCGGCACTCGCCCTATTTTAAACGACTAGAATATATCACCTTAATTGCTGTGGAGGTGTATGTACTGCCGCATTGCGATATAAACCGAGGAACCCTGATCTGTTTTAGGGAAATAATCTTCAATGTGACGAATCATCGTGAACAATGGACAGTTTAAACTCTGAATCCGTCCTCTTTTATTGCAAGACATTCCACCTGGCGGGCTGACGTCTTTCAACAAGTCTGGTAAGTGAAAATATGAAACTCACGTCCTCAGACTATTCTAGGTAACACATAGTATCATTAACAACAACTTGATACATCACCGAAAAAATGTGACACATAGTTCCGATAAGTGAGTTTTTTTTTTAAAAATATTTGCCAGCATTCCTGAATTGATAGATGATTCAGCAGGGCATGATTCGGATGCCATAGCAACATGTTAGTTTTCTCCAGTGTGAAGAGTGTCCAAATAGCGGGCGACGGTGAGTGATACGAGTTCCGTCCGTTTGCCACAACACTCTCGGAGTGAGTGATTGGGTAAAATACTGAGTGAGGTGAGTGAGTGGCGTAGTGAGTGAGTGAGCGAATATATGAGTGAGAGAATGAGTAAATGAGTGAATTAGTGAGTGAACGAGTGAGTGAGTGAGTGAGTGAGTGAGTGAGTGAGTGAGTGAGTGAGTGAGTGAGTGAGTGTAGTGAGTGAGTGAGGTGAGTGAGTGAGTGAGTGAGTGAGTGAGTGAGTGAGTGAGTGAGTGAGTGAGTGAGTGAGTGAGTGAGTGAGTGAGTGAGTGAGTGAGTGAGTGAGTGAGTGAGTGAGTGAGTGAGTGAGTGAGTGAGTGAGTGAGTGAGTGAGTGAGTGAGTGAGTGAGTGAGTGAGTGAGTGAGTGAGTGAGTGAGTGAGTGAGTGAGTGAGTGAGTGAGTGAGTGACATATGGCGATTATCGCCAGATAGTCACTTGCTCATCTTGTCATTCGCTCTCTCGAACCCGACTCGCTTGTACGCTAACTCAATCACAATCACACTGTCGCTCAGCCTTTTGGTAACTCATTCTTGCGGGCACTCACTTGACCAGGTTCGGTTGATAGTACCAAAGAGTTTATAGCTAAGCTTAGAGGGCTCACTTCGAGTGGCTCTGGGGTGATCGCTTCCCTAATTATAATACATTGCAATCGTAAGGTGACGCTACCGTGACACAAAAGTACATGAGAATACTGGGCTGCCGTCACTGCGACTGATTAGATTAAATGTCGTTTCGCAGAGCCTCGTCGCTGCCAAAACGAGTCGCACAATAGGCTTCTGAATAGCGAAAATAGCAAGTACAGTACTAAATAAAAGTCAACTTTATAAATTCCCCGGTCTGGGGTACCCCTATCGAAAACCGTTCGCCTCTAACAGCGTCCGCGCAGTTCACGATCTTCGATCATTCATATCCACCACTGTGGATGGTAGTTTTTAGATTGTCAATAACTGTCTGAAGCGAGGGAACTGGCCTGGGGTCGACATTAACATTTTTGGCATGTCATGGGGGATGTAAAGGTCTCAAACGAAGTTGCGTGACGATAATGAAATTACACGAAAGACACCCCCGACATCTGGCGACGATTCCATGAAATCAACAAAAGCACATGGGACTGTTGATCCAACTTATCGGGGCTCGGTGGCTGTTAAAGATATGTAGTCATCTGATTGGTCGAGGCGACTACAGCTCCAAATTAAACAGAGAATTTTACATGGTTTTAAGAAACGTTATGACAAGACGCTATGACAATAACGCTTTGGCTAACAGATGGCGTCTTCACGCCTCGGGCGGAAATCTCGAGTGAGGTCTCTTAGCGACGCTATAGACTAGTTGATGGTACTGTCACAATCTCACTCACTCACTGGACCGTTTGTTTGGTCGCTAATCTAATCCCTTACGCAGTTTGCTACTAATGTATTTCAAGAGCAAGAAGCTGCCATTCAGGAATATCTTCTGGTCCAAACCTTGGCTCAATGACCTCGAAGAGCAACACACGGTTTCTCGCTGCGTTATTCTAATGACTTTAAAGATGCATTTTTTGAAAAAAATGACATGCGGTTTTTGCTCCATTTAATAGAACAACTCTTTTGGAACCCATATAAACCATTTTGCGGACTAGTTCAACGCTATATCGTCGATTACACCGTATCGAAATCTGTCGGCCACACCCATGTTTACAAACATGAGCACATGTCGATGGGAAAATGACGCATGCGTATTGAAGGGTCATTTGTTGACAACACATAGTCGTGACGTCACGCGCAGCGCAGATTCGATAGAAGGTGGAAACGCATGCAACCGAAATGGTGAGTGTTTTGATTCCTACATTTCTCTTCTTTCTTCTTCTTTGATTGGAGTTTTCGAATGTTGTATATAAAAAAGAACCCGCCTCAATTAAGTGAACACTATCAGTACAATAGATTACCGTAAATTTAACAACAGATAGCCTGCGAACGAACCCTGAGGTAGCCCTTAGACTTAGTATATTTATACTGAGGCTGCGCATGTTCAAGCGTAATAAAAACGATATTCTTGACTAGTTTTTCACGTTTTGGAGTGTAAAGCCGTGACTCTTGTTCGAAGTTTGATTATTTCTTATGCAATTATCGGTGCTTTTTCATAGCAAACTATTGGAATATTCCTGAATGAACTCATAAATTGTATTATAAATCAAGGGACTGGGGTCTCCCTCGTGACGTCTACTTTATCTGGTTATAGTGAACTGAAACATGGATTTGAATTGGCTGGCGGGTCGCTATCTTCTATGCATACATAAACCCTACAGAGAAGATAACGGCCAGCCAATGCAAATCCCTGTGTACTGAAACGTCAATGCTAGGAGTTTGGGGTGGTATGTATCATCGTATGGGTTTGGCTGACTTTTGCCGGCTTTTGGCTCAAACACTGTAACATTATTGATTGAATTATTCTTGTCATGTTCATTCATTGATTAAATTGAACCAACCCACTTTCAAATTTAAAGGAAATCAAAATGCCAAGGAGGGGATCACATACAAGAAGAGGCAGTGGAAGGGGTCATGGTACAGATTCTGACAACATGTGTGGAATTGAGGTTGATTCCTTTATTATTTGATTCTTATCAAGGGTATTTTATTGAACTCAACACACCCATTATGACTGGGAAGGATGTGTTTAATGGTTTGAAATTGTTCACCATGACACAGGTGTCCAAGTTGGTGGAGGTTGCAGACAAGCCTGAAGAGGTGGCAGAGGAGCCCCACCTTCTTCAAACAAGGTACTTTTGGGCTTGCCTTACCTAATTGAATCACTTTGTCAGTAAATAGGTCCAATGTTGAACTATCAAACCATAAATTTTTCCATTGGTTCTCATTTGTTTGTAGACCTCGACAGGCCGAAAGCGAGTCAATCTTGTTTGCAGTGGCTACCTTTGCAACACACCAATAACTAACCAGACCCTACAGCAGAGTAGAGTGACTGCTAAATCTTTAGAGCTGTCACAGAAGGAGAAAATGAAGGTATTGTACAACTCAGCATTTAGCACTCTAAAGCTGCTCCAAAAACCTTCTTGCAATTTTGGTCACAGAGAGAGATTTGTATTGGAGATATTCAATCCATCAAAAAGAAGACTTTTGATTACTCATATTTTCAGAATTTAGTGCGGTGGCTGGATTTGGATGGGGTGGGTCAGTTGCTGGTTAGAAAGACAGCCACAGTTTGCGCTTACAATCACCCGACAACCCACACCGCCGAAAGAAGGATTCCACCCTCCATCAACTACCACTTCCCCAGACTGTTGCATCTGCCTTCAATGTAGGGAAATGCCTCCCCCTGTGGAGCGGCAATGGTGCACTAACAGCCCAGACTTTTGCACATATGCACTACCTCAGATGGAAGGAGTTGTGCTTGACCCGATGGTCATTGAGGTTATTAACAGGTACCGGGTGGACTTGCTATGGGATGCGGTTGTCGAGGACAAAAAAAAAAGATGCTTAGACACGGCGCCTATCAGCAATTGGTTCAGTGGATTCATGTATTTTTGGAGGAGTGCAACAGGAGGGTAACTCCGGTTGTGTAAGGAAGATCAGAGACCTCTTCCTTAACAAGTATTGACAGTATACAGGCTTAATACAAAATAGGTTTTGGTAATATACTAAGCCTAAATGTTTTAATTTTAATCCGGAAATATCACATTGTTCTGATTGGTATTTTTGTGTAGATTATAAATTGCTTAGTCTTACAAAACATGTGGTATTATTTGTTCTGAACATTTTTTTGCTTCAACAATCTGATAACTTATTGTCTATATGTTTTATGGAATGAGCATTCATATATTAGTAAATTTTTTCGTCTCTCAAACACAGAAGAAAAGAATTATGCACACATTATTTTGTCAATTAGTCATGACACTTATCTTCAGATTTGACTTTTTATGTTCATAATTCTAGCCCTGATAAAAAAAGAAGTGACATTAAAATGAGTTCATGTATTATTTATTTGCCAATTACATGAGTTCTTCTATTACAGTTTGGATTAACAGACAAAAGAATGTGACTAATAAAATATTTGTACATTTCAACAAAAACAAATTTCCAAATCATATTTTTAATCAAAATGAGACTCCTGCAACTGTTTCTTGGGTAGATGGCCTGGCACAGGAGCAATGTTCAAACTGATTTTGCGGGGTCATCAGCAGAGCATTGTGGGTGTTGTTGTGATTGCTGTCGCATTGCTTGGGCCTAAAGATTTCTGTCATCATATCTGGTATATGGGCGCAAGTCTTGGCCTCTAAACCGATGACCACGTCTTTGACTGCTTGTTGAAGTGATTGCTGGACCTGTAACACAACAAATGGCATTATATGGCCAAATAGCTAGAACACATTACATGTGCAGCATCAGTATTTTGTTTTCTGATAGGACATTTAGTCAGTGTGTAGTTGAGTGGTCAGACTTACATTGGCTGACCAACCCTACTTGAGTGCATATGCCTGTTGTGGTCCATTGTCACAACTTGACTGCAGGCAAGGTTAGACGAAAACTTGATCACCAGCCATTGAATTAGGGTCAAGAGGATGCAATAATTTCTCTACCTGAAATTTACAAATTAAGTAAGGTATGTTTGCAACAACAATCTACAAATCTAAATGGTGCAATGGACTCACAATAGGCCCTTTAGATTTTATTTAATCGGTGACATTTACACAAGTCGAATCAATACAGACCGATTCGATAGCAGGGTATTCATAATACAACGAGATTACTAGCTCCGGTCATAACGGTAACATGAATTTATACGCAGACGTCTTGTAGGGCTACGAGATTACTTACATGTCCAGCTAGCCCTACATGACGTCTGAGTAGACGTCTTACTTTCTCAGAAAACGACGCAATGAAAAAGAATTGAGATCGATTCAGACAACTACCAAACACCAAACATACCCAAGTGATGGAGTTATTGAATGCAATGATGCTTTACGGACAATTTTATCCCTTTTCGGCGGGGGATTTCATCCATGGTAATTATTTATAGTTCGATCAATTTGGGAAGCGGTAAAAAGTCCGAAACACAACAACATGTTTGTTTTCAAGTTCAAGACCACGTACATCGCGCATGCTCAGAATGACGATTAACGTTAAGCCCGGGGGGGGGACACTTAAGTGTATAGAGGTATTATACATGTGCCGCGCGACCGAGTATGTTTTTTCGGCCTCTCGTCTTGTACGACGGTTTATACATTCGCATTATACCTTGTACGACGGGGTATACTTTTGCCATTCTCAACTTGTTCAACAGGTACGGGTTTTCGAGGTCCCGCGGCACACCCCCTATCCGAGTTAGGGTCAAGTGCCCCCCCAGGATGCTACAGCAATGCAAATGAAGCGGCGGTAAATCACGCGACACAATATGTTTTCAAAATGGCGGTCATGGTATCTTGACTGTTCGGAAATGATGTATCGATGGCATTTCTTGAAGAATAGCGTCGGGTTGGGGTAATTTTGTTTGCGCGTAGGGACTGTCTGTTGTACAGGCTATTGATATATGTTATTTTTTGGATGCGTAGTTGAGCACCCAAAAGCGTAAAGACACAAACGTGTGCTTTTAATGAAGCGCTTAAACCGTCGTATCGTAACGGTATAAATTCATGTTACCGTTACGACCGGAGCTAATGTCCAGCAAAACTTTGCAGCTTCTTCGTTGGTCACACTCCTCACTTCCCTGAATGCCTATCTTAAGACACCCTCGTGTTAGACCGCAGCTGGTCTAGCTCCCGCTTCCTTCTCTTAGTTGTTGAATCTATTAACAGCTTCTTTCTCCCTCCACCTTTTCTTCGTTTCTTGGTTTGATCGTCCTTTATCGCAATGAAAATAGCGCAAACTAAACACCCGCCGGCGGCAATCGGCACAGAGTGATGACGTTTCTGCGCTTCCGGAATTAATAATACATGAGCTTCCAAATATGGTCTATTCTTGGCTGGAAGTGAAAAATAAGGAATTGAAGGTTTATTCACGAACAACAAGAAATATATACGGCCATTCCAACTTTGGAATCCGGATATCAGCACCATTTAGGGTACTCTTGCAGTTAGCAACTTTTTTTTTCGATTCGATTTTTTTGAAAAAATGCACCTTTAAATACCAGCTCTCAGGTTTGATACATTTGTTGCGTTACTACCTGTCGCGCTTTGAGTTGAAACAAAGCACCTAAATTTGGACAAGTCGGCTGGCGTCCATCCCGGCTGAAATTCCATTTGAACATACGTACCTTTTACGACCCAAGAAAAATATACCAATTCGTTATGATGTTACCAGATCACGTCCCGCCTAACTTTTCCGCGTTTTATCAGGTGACAGAGTGCAGGTAGTTAATTCGAGAGTGAGATATCGCGCGGGTCACGTGTCAAGTGAATGAAGGATATAATGTACATGAGTGAATAAGCCAGTGAGAGTGATTTATACTGTGAATGTGTGACTAACTGACTGAGAGAGAGAGAGGAGAGAGAGAGGGGAGAGAGAGAGAGAGAGAGCTAGAGAGAGAGGGAGAGAGAAGAGAGAGAGAGAGAGAGAGAGAGAGAGAGAGAGAGAGAGAGAGAGAGAGAGAGAGAGAGGGAGAGAGAGAGAGAGAGAGAGAGAGAGAGAGGAGAGAGAGAGGAGAGAGAGAGAGAGAGACTCTCGAGAGAGAGGGAGAGGGAGGGAGAGAGAGAGGATCGAGAGAGGAGGGAGTGAGAGGAGAGAGAGGGATAGAGAGAGAGTTGAGGGAGAGAGAGAGAGAGAGAGAGAGAGAGAGAGAGAGAGAGAGAGAGAGAGAGAGAGAGAGAGAGAGAGAGAGAGAAGAAAGAGAGAGAGAGAGAGAGAGAGATAATGAGTGATTGATTGAGTGGATTCGCGTATGAATGGGTCAGTCGGTGAATCAATGGCCCGGAAGGGTACCAAGGTCCTTAACACCATTGTCCTTAACTGAAAACTGCATCATTCCTTACAGTGTAAGTAAGATAAAAACCATCAGTATTGTCGCTACAGTTTAAATAATTCATTGTGTCAGGACATTTCTGCGACAGCCGTAGCAAAAGCTATGGGCGTTTACACAGCTTTTAGATGGGCTGTCGGTTTTCAGAACGTTAGGTTAACAGTACAGGACGGTCGCTTTCCTTCACAGGTGGGACAGTCTTTAAGGGTGAATGTGCAGTTTGAAATACGCAACCAGTGGTAATGCTTATCCCTCCTATATCAAGAGTTGGTTCACCCGTAAGTTTGTTTTGACGCGAGTGGAAGTATTGATGGACGTTGTTGGCAAATTGTTATACGTGAATATACGAAATATTTGCAAACCTTTTTCAGTGATACCGATTTGTTAATCAGCCTTTGATAAATAGAAGTATTTATTTAAATCATTACGGACATAATAATAAACATGCATTTATTCATAATGCATTCTTGAAGTGCGTGGTTTCCAGATGATATCCGACATTTGATGTGCCCGTGAACAATAGGGCAATTAATATATGAGGGTTTTTAAAAGTAAATTCAATGGCTTTAGAAGATCTGCCTTATCACGGCGGAACCCAACCGGCAACGCGACGCAACTTCACACATAGCTACACGGTGTTCACAAGCATGGTTTGCCTACGGGTCATTACGGCGCACCGCCCATCACGAGTCGTTGCCTGATGACAAACATGTCCATGCTATACTGTGCATTCATCCTGCGCAGGTATGAATCTTCCAAGAGCCCAACACTTCGTACACGTGCCCGCTCCTCGCTGAAGGTCACGGACAAGTCCCATTTCTGGTTGTATCACTGTTAAAAATGGAGGAGCCGCCATCCGCCTGAATAGGAATGTCGTCCGAAACTTTGAAAATGTTTTAATTCCTCGGCGTCAATTTGTAACCATGAGGTGTAAGAATTCCTGCCGCCAAGTTAGGTGCGTTCCTTTTCAAATAACTGGCGGAATTGGTTTGATATTGCGCATTACATGCAGACATTTAAATAATACTATAACACTGCTACAACAATGAGATTGTAGTATATTGTAAAGAATTTCTTTGGTAAAAACATTCTACTTGTTATTTATACTCTTAAACTTCATTTCCGCGCATTCCTAGTGTGTTTAAATGGTTACATGTACTGCTACGCACATTTACTTATCACTTGTCGGTACCTGACAGTCGTATTATTCCAAACAAATGAAGTATGAGTTTCCAAAAGGAAATTGAAGAACAAATATAGATCGACTAGTGACAAATGGAAGCTGTTATATTGTTCAACTAATTTTAAGTCGATGACAACTATGAATATCGTAAAATGGCCCCTTTTTATGCTGTGGATACCTTTGTCAGAGATGCCAGAAACAGCACAAAATATCCATCCTTTTGTTGCAGAGAATAGCACAAAAGAAAATGTGCCAACCTTGCATTCGCTAGATTGAAACTCACACTGTTGTCAATCACTCCGGTATTGTAACATGCATCTCCAATTAGTGATCCGGGAAACTGTTAGAGCAATTTTTGGCATGATATCTCTGTCAGTACCTCCGATATCTGGGATGATTTCATCAATAAGAATGTACCCAAATCTTAATCACTCTTTTTGCACCGAATCGCACAATGCCTCTCTGTTATGTGACTGACTGCTACTACTTTCGTCATCGTCTTTAAGAGAACTTGTATACAATGCAAACAAGTCAAACACGCTGCAGATTTTGTATCGGTTAAACAATTACTTCATGGCAATATTCAGAACGTCAACCAAATTAGCGTGCATGGCAAATGCATACGCTTTATAGAATCATCCGGGTTAAAAAAACGTCCCCAAACAAACTTGTATCGAACGAGCGACTGGCACTCAATTTAATAAAGGTCAAGTTATATCTGTGTTCCATAAGCGACTGCCAATTGACATAGTTAGTGTCATACCCAAGCTTTAGCCTCAGCCCTTTCTTCTCATTATCGCTCAGCTCCTAAGTGTCGTCCGTCATTCTGACATGGTCAAGGCTCTCGAAAACATCTTTTATCTTCTCAGGAGCGTAGCCGCTCTCATATACAACTACTGTTGGATATTGACGCTCCGCATAATAAACAAGCTGTTCCAGGAGTTCAGTTTCGTCGACAGTGGCTCCACCAAATACCAAATTGACTAAACTCACATCTGTACTTTTGTTTTCGCCTGCAGGTATTTGATAAACTATCTCTCTTCTGAGCGATACTGCATTGTTAGCGTTAGGTTTCATCCGACGTGGGGCATTTCGTGACATCAACTTAGGCTCATTGTATTGAAAATAATGTAATTCGTGTAGATCCACATGACTTGGTCCGTGCAAAAATGCCTTTTCGTCCGTTAGTCTGGACCATTTCGGAAATCCAATCAATTTGATATTTTTGGTGCAAGAAAGTTCTCTTGAGAGTAACACCGAAGCGCTATGGTGCATTCCATTAGTAACCAACCTCGTATTTGCGGGGCGATATGTTCAATTTACCGTCGTCCACTGCCTGTGATTATAAACATATGATCAAGTATGGGTGTTGTGGATTCTAACTCTTTGTAAGCAACACCCATACTTTACTGGGGGGATCTGAATCACTGCGTCGTAGCAGATATTTTCCCTTATCATAGAGGATATGACTGCTATCGAAAACTCAGGGTATCAGTACATTACCAATTGTCAATCTATGTACGGGTCTCCTCGACCCTGGGCGATTGTCTTCAGTGAAATGTTGGAAATTTCCCTCTGCTGGGCAATTTGGCAAGAAAGTCGCTGTCATTGGTAAATATGTGTATTTCGTTTTCATGTTTGTATCTTTTTTCCATGCAATGTACCTTGTAATATTGCTCGGACTCGCCGTCGTACTTGGTCAAGCGGTGGCATCTGCAATGTATTACCACTTTACATACATAACGTTGGATAAATGATTTGGCAGAAACCAATGCACATTACCTCCATTGAAGTGGTAATAAATGAATCTGACGCTGCTTTGACTCCTCAACAAACTGAATCTGCGTATTAAAGGACATACATAGCAGAAATTGCTCATCGAATGTTTTGTTTAAAAGGCTTGTCGTTTCAGTGATATTGTTCAACAACTGAATATGAACGAGTCACTAGAAATAGAAATGCTGATATCGACTGAACAATTTGATTGAATCCTCAAGGAGTCTTCCTTCATTATCGCAAGTGCGTATTGTGTGTATCTCCACACCAGAGATCACGATACGACACATGGTGGAGAATCCATTTGACCCACTACCTCAGGCCAAGTAAGTTACCTTTATATTTCGTACACTGTTCTCCTTTATTGTTATACCGCATGAGTACATTCCTCCAAATTAATCATTTGTGCACGAAATTTGACGCTGACGCTATATTTAGCTTTCTTATCGATCCATTTAATTGCTGTTATCCCGTAGCAGTTCGGATAAGGTCGATATCAAAATCGTGGAGGACATTCCACTTAAAAATCAGGCATTATTGAAAAACACGAGAACATCCGCAAATGTTCAGTATTGCGGAAGTAGTCACTATAGTGGCCGATTTAGTGTCTTAGTGTGTGTCTATAGTTGAACCGCTCACCAAAGAAGTGGCAAACTTTAAATCAGCAATGCCCCCTACCGAAAGCCATACTCCTCAGGCGTGTGCCAACTCCCCTTCACCCCCGACACTGACCGCTGCTCCCCCTCATTCTTCCCGCAAACCTCTTAGCAGCACCATGCACCAGTCCACCACCTGACCAATCAATCAGCCCCCTTTTAACCAAGAGCAAACATTCCCCGCGCCTTATAGTAATTCATCTAATTGGACTGGGTCCTCAATTTTCGTTGACCTCCCCACTAGCTCAGTTCTCTGGAAATTCCGAAGTGTGGAAGGATTGGTACCCAGAAACGCAAACCTACTTTTCCCTCATGGGTTGGCCTGATCAGTAAGCTGTGTGGGTATTTGCCCGATTTCTAGCGGGTAGAGCTCTGAGTGAGTACAAAAGAATCCTACAAGATCTCCCGGTGATAGGTCTCATTCATTTGGCAAAAAAGATGGCCGCTGGATTTGGACAGGATGTCTATTCGGCTCCTGCCCACAGCAACCAGAGGCCTAACGAGTCCGTGACCGATTTCGCTTGAAGTTCGTTTTTGAGATAGGGGCTAGAGATGACCAATCGCAAGCTGGCTTCTTCGTCGTTACCCTCTTGTCTCATCTTCAAAACCAGTTCATGGGTTTACGACTAGGACATTTGAGGAGGCTGAACGAAAGGCTCTTATCTTTGAACGTAAATGCCGGGGTCAGAACCGTTCAGGTAATCCCAGCGTCATGGCTATGCTAGGAGCGCAGACGCATGTGTCATTTGCGAACGCAGGCAGGGCTCGAGAGCGTCGGAGAATAGAAGACATGACAGGTCATCCTCTAGACACCGTTCATATTCAGGAGACAGAAGATGCTTTACATTGGTCTGATAGAACGAGAGACAGACTAAGTCACGCTGGGGACCGATCAAACTCGCGTCGATCCTTTACAGGTGACAGCAAGGGCAGATCACTGTCGCCGACCCGCTAAAACTCAATTGCTAGAGGCCGTGCAAACCCCAGGCCCATTAAAAGTTTCAATTGCAACGAGGAGGAACACACTTCCTTAAATTCTGCCATTTAAACTAGTACGGCACTGTCTTTCACAAAGAAAAGTCGCACAAACATGAAGCCACCTAAATTTAATCAGCACCGCCTTCTTCAGTGAACAGACAGTGCTAGTCGAAATTAGAAATCTGTCGCCCTTTTTGATACTGGTGCGTGTATATCTTGCGGAGACCAAAACATTCCATGTAGTGGACAGACTTAATCCACCACTTATTAGAAGCTGATTTCCATAAAAAGTACCACGCTAAATTTGATTTCAAGCAGAATTCTTTACGTATATCTGACCCTGTCCCAATAGTCGCCTTGCATGACATTTGCGTACCACCGAAGCGTCAAGTTCTGTGTGTCGGAGTGCCAGAGTCCCAATCCGTTATCCCATCCCCGGCTGGTCTTTCTGGCAAAGTCTGCCCACATCCTCTCTCTATATAATCCTCAGTCGAGCCGATCACACATTTCACATGCTTGACCGATAATCACATTCCCACCCATCTTTACAATTCATCTCGTAAACCCCGGTACAGTACGAAGGGCATTAATATCGTCAGCTTCATACCTGTGCCCACTTATAAGCAGCCCATTAATGACACGGCTGAATCAAAAGAATAACACACGAACAGCTGATGTTAAATTAACAGGAGGTCCTAATGCCCGCGATACCGAACTAGTCATACAAAACATCTCAGGCCAAATCGGACTGTCACGGTTCATAGACAATCAACATCTCACAAGCAGCCTCTCTGGCAAGGTCAGCTCATGCTGTCTGCTCCACGAGGTGCACACACAACACCAGCCTATGTGACAAGGTCAGCTCATGCTGCCTGCTCCACGAGGCACACACACAACACCAGCCTCTCTGGCAAGGTCAGCTCATGATGTCTGCTCCACGAGGTGCACACATAACACCAGCCACTGTGGCAAGGTCAGCTCATGCTGCCTGCTCCACGAGGCACACACACAACACCAGCCTCTTTGGCAAGGTCAGTTCATGCTGCCTGATCCACGAGGTGCATACACAACACCAGCCTTTCCGGTAAGGTCAGCTCATGCTGTCTGCTCCACGAGGTGCATACACAACACTAGCCTCTGTGGCAAGGTCATCATATATATTTATTTATATAAATAATATATGTGTATATAAATATGTATATATATATATATGTGTATATAAATATGTATGTATATATATATAGATATTTATATATATTTATAAATTTGTATATTTATATGTATATATATATCGTTCTTTGAGATATATATATATATATATATATGTATATATATATATAAATATAAATATATATATATGTGTATATAAACATGTATGTGTATATATAGAGATATATATGTATATAAACATGTATGTATATATATATAGATATATATGTTTATTTATATATATATATGTATATTCATGTATATATATATATGTATATATATATATATATATTTATATATATTTAAATAAATATAAATATATAAAGCTTGGCTGGACGTCTTGCGCCATCATGGGAAGTTTGGCTAGTGTTCTTGAAAAGATGTTGTCCATTCAACAATGAGTCGGAGCGCATCCCCGCCGCTTGGCAGGGACTCCATAGTGATTTATTCATTGTGCCAGTCGATGATTATATCATACATTGTGTCCCATGCATTGTTCAAGGTAAAACTCAATTGACTGGACCTCGCAACTCGGTCAAGACCAGGAGTCCCCTGCCATATTTCGAAAGGCAGAGTCACTCTCGTTCGTCAACTCTCTTTTTCAAATCGTTCGTGACAGTGACACAGGGCATAATGTACATGCACTTGTATGTGGTGACGACCGCTATTTCAACATTATGTTTATCGACTGTTTTGGCGTGCGGATCATAACTGAGTAGATTCAGGCTTTCTCTACCCCATTGAAACTACATGATCGAACGTATTGATAGTTTTGGCTTGCCCCGACCCTTTACCTTTCTACCAGGGATTAAGGGAGAGTTCGCACTAAAGTCTGCTTTCAAAATCCCATTGACAAAATAGTGGCGGACGAGAAATACATGGCAATGACAGATTAATGTCCTGCTAATCGCCCATTGCACCACGGCGACCATTAGATACTACGTCATGGTCTGTGGGGAGCAAACGACCACGTACTTATAAACCACTAACGGAAAGGTACCTGGCAGAGGTTCCACCTCGGAAGCTTGATACGTCCGCAGGTCTGTGTACGTTTTCCGAACTCTTCTTTGCCATATGTCCGACAATATCCACCCTATAGACCGGGAGTTATTATCGTAAGCACTCGACTATTTAATCAACCCATCGCGCGGTCCGGAATGGACATTTGATGGATTCACCCAGCCGAGTTACTTTACTTTGTTCTGTTGTAGTCGACATCGTAATAAGCTACGGGGAAATCGTAGTCTTTGAATTTTAGGAATATTTTGCATTATCATCTGATTTGTCTGTGATATTTGAAGGGTCTGGCAATGATTTGCTGCATAAAGTATGGGAATTGTATGATATTTAGACATTGTTTTTGGCTCATTACATGTTTAAAAGGTAGCATTTATCGGACAAGTCAGCTTGAATCGACCACAAGGATGACCTAAGCATACTCTGTAATATTTGTTGAGCTATAACCACTGGAAAAAAAACTGGCTTCTGTTGCAGCTCATGCTGGCCTTCAAGCAGGTCTTTATGTCAATGATGACGACGTTCTTGGTGTCGGAAGCGTACGACATTCCACAACCCACCGTGGCCATGTTCAACGCAGGCCTTTTGAATATGGTTCAGGAGACTGTTGTTTCTCATTGGCAACCAAGCCCGCCGCGACGATGGTTCCAAGGCTGCGGTCGACGAGAGACTCATCACAAAACTGTATGCAGACATCGTGCAGTTTCGCATGGAGCTGCTGCGATTTGTAGGTTTCGGCCGTCCCTGAGTACAAACTGGTTCACGCTGAGCTGCTTGTCACTTCTACCTCGTAGCCAGACCGCTATTGGCTAGTAGTGCATAGCCGGTCGAATGGTCGGCAAGATGTCGCCCTCAAAAATGTGAATCTGCCCGGCTTGTATAAAATTAGAGGTCTTTCGAACAGACGCAGCCGTTGTGGGCGATGTTGCATTATGAAGCCCTCACTAAAAATCATAACGTCCACTTCATGTGTTGGATGGTGGTTAAGAATAAAGACAGTTCTGTTCCGGTCTACATGGTGTCGTCCTCGTGTGTGTGTTTCTCAATATAGTTATTTGGACATAACATAACATGGTGGCAGCAAGTGAGATCTAAAACGACCCATAGTGATTAAAAACAGTGTTTTTATCTTCCGCTAGTCAGCAGTGGAAACGACTGTCGTCTTGAGGTCAGTGACAACGGATTTCAGTGAACCGAGCAATTCACCTCCTCAAGGCTCAACGACCCCGCTCAAACGCACATGGTCGGCGACGGATTGTGTGACTGTGGTGTTGGAATGTCGAGCAACAAAACGAGCGCAAAGTGCAAATCGCAAGTAAGCTTCTACATGTGACAATATCAGGTCTAGTGATCGTGTTGGACGTTGTGGTAAATAATTGCATCGCGTCAGTGACAGTGTGCAGTTTATCGCCCGCCAAATCATGTCGGAATCAAACCCAACAGCAAGCGTGCAGTACGTGCACTCAAACGATCTAGCCGGTATCAAGTTGCCCTCATTCAACTGGGACAGTGACGATTTGCCTCATCAGTTTCGCTCATTCAAGCGTTATTGTGAACTGTTGTTGTCGACTCCTACGTACAGTAACAAAACAGGTCACGAAATTGTTAACTACATCCTACTGTGGTTGGGATCCAATGCTTTAGAAGTCTACGACAACTGGTCTCATCTGACAGTAGAGCAGAAGAAAACGCCAGAGTCAGTGTGGCAGGCATTCCAAGACTATTTTGAGCCCAAGGCTAACTATAGACTTGCCCGTTTTCAATTTCGCGACATTCGTCAACAGTCAGCTGAGCCCATTGACACCTTTACAACTCGTCTTAAGGTGCAAGCACGGAAGTGTAAATTCGAGGCTGCTCTCGAGGACATGCTGATCGACCAAATCATTATTGGCACTGTGCACTACCCCGTTCGTAAAAGCTACTAGACCACGATCCAGAGAAGTTGACACTTGACAAAGTTCTTGACTGTGCTCGAACATACGAGGCCACACAACAACAACTCAATCAGTTTGGGCAGGCTACGAAGGTGGATAGCATCCATCAAAAGCGAAACAACCAAAGGAAAGGACCGATTCCACATGCTGAATCGACCTCAAGGAACACATGCCACTTTTGTGGTGGGACTAGACACCGTCGGGAGGAATGTCCCGCTCGCGACCAGAAATGCAATAAATGCTTAAAAGTTGGTCATTGGGGAAAAGTTTGTCGCAGTACTGCTGCACACAGTTCTACGCAAGGACATCGCAGTGGCTCAATAAAGTACAGTACTTCAAAGTATAACAAACAGAAGCAGAAGCCTGATGTACACTCTGTTTGTGTTGAGAATCAGGATGACCCACAGTTTGAAAAGTGCACATTCGACACTCTCTCCATTTCAACAGTAAGCCGGGACAAAGCATTTGCAATCTTGTGCATTGAGGCATACCCCAACAAGAAGACAAATCTACGAGGTAAAGTGGATACAGGTGCTCAAGGGAATATCCTGCCTCTGCGAACGTTCCGCAATATATACCCATCGCATGTAAATGAAGATGGACTGCCAACAACCTTAGTTAAAAGTGACGCCAAACTCACTGCATACAATGGCACTCCGATTCGTCAGTACGGTACACTTACCATCCCGTGTCGTTACGCGGACAGCCAGTGGCAAGCAACAAAATTTTATGTAACTGACACACCAGGTCCTGTAATTTTTGGATTGGAAACTTGCGAAGCTCTCAGTCTGGTGACCATGAACTGTACCATATCTCTCCAGACTGACACTGCAAACCTTAGAAAGCTGAGTGACGTCAAGTCCATGTACCCTGACCGATTCACAGGCTTGGGTAAATTCAAAGGAGAGCATTCACTAATCCTCAAGGAGGATGCTTGTCCTGTAATCCATGCGCCAAGAAGAGCTCCAATCCAGCTCCAATCTCAAATCCGCTCTGAGCTTGACAGAATGCTGGACCTAGATGTCATCCGCCCAGTGAGTGAACCTACAGACTGGGTCTCGAGCATAACATATGTTCAAAAACCAAACGGGTCTCTCCGCATTTGTTTGGATCCGAAAGACATCAATAAGGCGCTAAAGAGGGGTCAGCACCGCACCCCCCACTTGAAGAGGTCACACACAGACTCAAGGGCGCCAAAGTGTTTAGCAAACTGGATGCCAAGTCCGGCTATTGGAGCGTGCAGTTAGATGATGCCAGTCAACACCTCACTACGTTCAACAGTCCATTTGGAAGGTTCTGTTTCCAAAGGCTCCCATTTGGCTTGAAAACTAGCCAAGACGTTTTCCAAAAGGCAATGGATCAGATACTCGATGGACTGCCTGGCGTCATATCCATTGCAGATGACATCACTGTGTTCGGTGTTGACCAAGCTGATCACAACCGCAATCTCCATCAGTTGATGGAACGTGCTCGCAAATGTGGTCTTGTCTTCAATGCAGAGAAATGTAAAATCAACCAAGACGAAGTATGCTTCTTTGGCAACATCTACGGGGAGTCAGGGTCAAGCCTGATCCAAGCAAAGTGCAGGCTATCATCGACCTAAAGCCCCCAGCAAACGTCTCAGAACTCCAGTCATTCCTTGGAATGGTCACATACCTTGCTCCGTATATCCCTAAGCTGAGTAACGTTACAGGACCATTGAGACAGCTACTACAGAAGGACTCTGAATTCCAGTGGCATCCAGAGCATCAAGCAGTTTTCAGCCAACTCAAACAGCTCATTAGTAGAGCCGGATTGCTCTCATACTTTGATCCAACCAAGCCAGCTGTATTGCAAGTTGATGCGAGTCAAGAAGCCCTCGGCGCCGCACTCATTCAAGATGGTCACCCAATCTCGTTTGCCTCAAAAAGTTTGTCTGACACCGAAAAGCGGTACGCAAACATAGAAAGAGAGCTACTTGCATGTGTATTTGGAGCAGAACGCTTTCACACATATTTGTACGGCAAACCATTTACCATCGAGTCAGATCACCGTCCACTGGAGATGATCTCAGCCAAAGCACTCACATCTGCCCCAGACCGTCTGCAGCGTATGCTGTTGAGGTTGCAACGCTATGACTACGAGATAAAATACAGACCTGGCAAAGAGATGATTCTAGCGGACAGCCTTTCTCGACTCCCAAAGTCTAGTGCTGATGAGCACATTGAACTGAATATTAAGGTATGCTTCGTTCAATTCAGCAACAGACGACTCGATGAGCTTCGTGAAGCAATAACAAATGACGAGACACTCAATCGCCTGTCAAAATACATTATCCAAGGATTTCCCGGACGCCAAAGAGACGTCCACCACAGCATTCATCCTTATTGGCCTTTCCGAGACGAACTAAGCATTGAAAATGGTCTCATTCTGAAGGGAAGTCAACTGCTGATCCCAGAGATCCTCCATGACCAATATCTAACTGACATCCACACTGGTCACCAAGGGATTATCCGCTGTCAGATGCGCGCTAGAGGTAGCGTGTACTGGCCCGGGATCAACTCTGACATCGAGGGCATAATATCACAATGCGCCATTTGTCAAAAGCACCAGGCATCGCAGAGTAAAGAGCCAATGGAACCCGTTATTACAACCGTTCCACCATATCCCTGGCATACAATTGGCTCAGATCTCTTCACACTGAATGATGAGAACTATCTCATCATAGCAGACTACCACTCGAAATACCCGATTGTTGAATGCCTTGGACGTGACACTTCCAGCCGTCACGTAGCTGCTATTACCAGTCATGTATTTTCAATGTTTGGTTGTCCAGACACCATCATCTCGGACAACGGTCCACAGTTTATAGGCAGTGCTTACCAGGCAATGACAAACAACTATGGAATAGCTCATGTCACCAGCTCCCCTCACCATCCTCGTTCACACGGTTTTATTGAACGCATGGTCCGGAGCATGAAAGCCCTCATTAAGAAGTCACCTGAGGAAACCGACAAAGCTATTCTTGTGTATCGAACAACCCCTTTAGGCCCTAAAATCCCCTCACCAGCTGAACTCATTTTCCAAAGGAAAATTAACTTCAACCTACCAGTCTACCATCAAGGCAACGCCCATGACATAACTGCAGCTAGACAGCTAGCCCATCAGAAATCTGAAATGCGTTACAACAGCCAGAGCAAAACCCTTGATGAGCTTGACATCAACCAGCCCGTTTACTACCAGGATGTGGCACGTAAAAACTGGCTCCCCGGCAAGGTTATTGGAATTGGCCCCGAACCACGTTCCTACACAGTGCTATGCCGCACGACAGGTCGCCCTCTAAAACGCAACAGAATATTGCTACGACCTCGACCCATAGCCACTGACACTTACACAAGCCCAACTCCGTCACCACCAGCTGCACCGATAGTTGCCCCACCTACTCTACAGCCAACACAGGATAGCCCCGTGCCTGATCCCATCTCCACGCCTACTAGTAAAGTGAATCACAACGCAACAGTCTCCTCACCTGCGATACAGAAAAGTGGAAATACTACAATACCTACACCACGTCCCAAGCGAAATGTCATGCCTCCACGTCGTCTCATAGAAGATATTTAATCTAAATACATATCCATATTGTAGCAGAACCAGATAGTATTGTTTTGTATGAATGTCAACTTGGGACTAGACTTAAATTGTATGTCATTTTATTGTAACAGGCAGACAGCTACCTTTTTGTTTGTGACTGCAGACAAGCAACTAACATAATGTCTGTCATTGATGATTTCTTAAAAGAAGGGGGATGTTGCATTATGAAGCCCTCACTAAAAATCATAACGTCCACTTCATGTGTTGGATGGTGGTTAAGAATAAAGACAGTTCTGTTCCGGTCTACATGGTGTCGTCCTCGTGTGTGTGTTTCTCAATATAGTTATTTGGACATAACATAACAGGCGATGGCCTCAATGAGGCCTGACACTTGCCGCTGTCGTTTCTATCCCAACTAACGTGTATATCATTTACACATGATCTTGATATAATTGATCTCTGGGCATAGCGGGTGCATTTATCCAGGTGTCAAGCATGTAGAGCCCCCTAGCAATTCCATTGATGTATCACACCGCCCCCAACAATGTATATAATATATATATATATATATATATATATATATATATATATATATATATATATATATATATATAGATATATATATATATATATATATATATATATATATATATATATATATATATATATATCATATATATATATATACATATATATCAACGCATATATACATATATAGATATCTATGTATATATACACGCATATATATATATATATATATATATATATATATATATATATATATATATATATATATATATATATATATATATATATATATATATATATATATATATATATATATATATATATATATATATGAAGTACAGCTCGAAACACTTAGAACATTTAGAATTATCATGAGTTTTCCACAAACGGGACACCGTCAAGTACATACTTTGTAACGTGCTCCAGTAGTAGGAAGCAATACTCAGGTTGCGCAGATGTATATCTATTGCCAGCTGTTTGATGTTGTTTAACGAACCCGCTTCAATCGTCGTATTTAGTGCATACCACTCATAGTGTTCAATGTCAATTCGTAGCACGTCAATGTTTATCCATGGTGTTGTTCAGAAATGTAAGGCTTTGCTTGAAGGTTTTCATTGAAGGACTCGGTATCGGATTGCCATGGATACCTATTGAGTAGAAGCAAATGTTTTCTGATCTTTGGTGTTTAGGCGTGTTGATTTTACACACAACTTAGACGATCGGTCGTATCAGGCATAGTTAAAGTTAACTCCCTTTCGTATATGACATGTAACATTGCAATGATTATTTATCAATCCAAATGACACTTGTTAGGACCGTTTCCTGGTAAGAAGCTACGCATGACTATACGCTTACTTGGGTCAAAGAAGTACACATGACAACATATTGATATAGCATCATCAAAAGTCAAATCTTTGGTAATTCTGAAACATAGAACAATGTATACGTTGATACAACATAATTGTAACTCAACTGTTCTTTAGTACTGGTTGATGTTTCTATGATTTCTTAAACGTACATGTGAAAGGGCATTATATACACTGCCTCGAATGTTTGATGGGTTACAATATCTGCACTATGTAATACATAGAGAATTTAACGATAAATAAGAAAACGCAAAAAATAACATGCTTCCTTGCCCAAACGAGTACAAATGGACGGGCGCTCTGAGGCAAAGGGCGGGGCTACACAGACGTTCCAACCCCCTTCCAGTTCATGCCCCATCTGCTTATCATCTTGGCAAAGTGCTTGCATTGTTTGGGCGTATCTATCATGACACAGCATTGGTGAATTTATAGAACTAAAATAGGTTCAGTTGGGGTTACTTTTGTATTTGGTTGATAATATGCACCAATTTGTTGTCTCATATGGCGTTGAATAATACCACTTTTTTAATAAAATGCCTAATTAGTTTAGAATCGACGAGCTTAATTTGTTCTGCGACGAGGTTTTGGCATCTAAGCCGACATCATGGTTCTATATTTCAACTGCCAGATATTTAACCGGTAGTTTATTCTTGACATTAGTGAGTGTGTCACCTCAATACTTGGACCGGTTAAACCGCTTGTTGTATCCAACACAATCATGCTGATAAATCCAATCCATAAAATAATGATGCCGTTTTGAGATCATGGATGTTTCCTCGGTCGCCTAATCCTGTGACCTAGAAGAGTAGAAATATAACATTTTAGCAAAACTGTGATTCATAACTGCAAAGGCAATTCTTGGATCCCTGTAAGCAATAAGTTTGCCATTGTGCCATCATTTCCCGTCATGTTTGGACATGGCTATAAAATGATTCAATTTTTGACTGCTTCATCGTGATTTCATCTAGAGGTTTGCGCCATTTTCTCCTGGTGATCTTAACTTCTACTTTCAAAATATATTAATGATATATATTGTGATGTTGGTATCGTTAATGCCATTTGACTGTGTCGCATACGAAATGATCTGTGATCATTACAACTCAAATTGCGGCATTACAGTATACACGGTTATTGTTAAATGATTCGATGGAAGGTATATCCATAATATATCAAATATGCATAAGGTCAGCTGGCCACCTGCAGGTTTGGCTGAGAGGCGTGCTATTGCACGTGTTATCCTCCTACTCATATTTGTTGTATTTAAATAATACCTAAATAGAGACATAACTAGTCTAATAAGTGGAATATTTCATCTATTTCATGCTCGTGAACCACCGACATTGTTAAAGATCATGATTATGATGACTTCAGCTGCATTGCCGCTAATCGGTCACTTACGCCATATGAATGATTTGGCGATTAATCACATGGCGGGAGATACCAGCTGTAACAATACAGCGTTGTGACGTTAAGGCTTGGCAGATCCTGGTTGAGTTCCGTGTTGGCCGAATGATAAGTCAATGTGAAATATTGATTTGCAACTGACAAATAAATGTGACAACGTAATCACGGGACGATCAAGGACGGCTTCATCACCATCGAGCTTATGTTTGTGCTGTTGTCTAAGGCACCAATATGACACCAGTTTCATCAATCAATCATGTGCGGTGAGTCGTAAGATGGCTGATCAGGGGTCACGATAATCCAATGCATCATGAAGAACAAAAACTGAGTGGCTGCTGCTCATCGACGTGTTTCCACAGATTCAGCCAAAAAGAAAACGAAAACCTCTGATTAGTATTGAAATTTACGAGCGATTTAATAGATCCCACGTGATTAGAATCCGACCTACAGATTGCATGTTCCATCCAATACCAGAAAATTACCAAGGCATTACAGATTGGAAACGTACTGGCAGCTCACAATGTAGACAAACTCCAATAAGTCAATCCGTCAAAAGCTTTTTGTCGAATATTTCCTGACCCATGAAACAGCTGACACGCTTGATCTCTTTCAGTGACATGGATGGTAGCAGGCGGTGATTAGCTGGAAAGGTGGTAATAAAAAGTTGTCTTTTACAAGTTGATGGCATACCGATTTTGTAACGCCAGACTATTGTGTCTGTGATGCTTGAATATTATTACACAGCTGTTTTACACGCTAGACTATAAATATTCGCTGTCGCATTATGTAGTTCGCTGTTTATTAAGTAATTTTGTTGGACGTAAAATCGCAATAAACATGAACGTAACGACACATAAGATCTTAGCAGCTTTTGTATTTGCAAATCCAAGGCCTCTTGGTGCCTCTACTAGTTCAAAATAGCCATGTCAATAACGGAACAAAGAAAACAAACAGCTCTTATACGTGCTCTGCTTCAGCCATCTGGTGCCATCAATAGCTTGATGGACGTTTGTCATTGACATGGAAGCACAACGGGTCATTAATAACTCAATAAGGCCGAAGCATTAACTAACGCTCTAGATTGGACAATACAGGCTATATGTGACATATGAACTGCATGGAATGCTTGAGTGGCTGGACTTCGTCAAGCATTGACACCTGTAGGTATGTTTGAGAGCAGATGGTCAAATGTTTGTATTAAACTATCCTTAGTTAATGCATTTGTTTACTTTTTGCTTATATACGAGAACGCAAAAACATTGTGACAACATCGATGAAGGTGAAGGCCTGACATATGCTCAAAATGGTATTCACCCATCACACAGGTTTTGACTACAACAGAAACAGTACGACCCTTATCGCACTAACGTTGGAGCAGCATTTTGACGTAAATCAAAACGGCTTATACGGGAGTATTTCAACTGTTGTGAATTGCAAATGCAGTAAACAGTCCAAGATGTTAAAATCCTGAGTCAAGACAAAGTAGCTGCCGGACAAGCGGCTGCTCTTTTATTTAACAAGGACTCATTCCACCCCGATTTCTCATCATAATTGCGCTCTAATCTCAGATAGCAAAGAATTTACTCCATGCCCCCCATAGGATGAAATACCCGCCAAAAGCTGATTCCATAGTGACAACGGTTTTTCTGACATTTCTAATTGTACAAATGGTGTAAAGCAGCAAAGGGGCTGTTTCGTCACCTTTGTTGTCGTCACGACTGTCCTGTTGGTGGATTGGTCGCCATTCTGGTCATCGTTATGCTGGTCTACTGCACCATGCTGATGATATGCCAGCCATTTCTTCTTCTCTTGCTGCTGTCAAGGTAATGCTTTAAGCATGCTTGCAGAAGAATAGTGTTATATAAGTGACGCATCAAAGGAACAACTCGTCGCATTCTTATATTACGATGCCCGAAGTAAATTACAAGATTGCATTGTGAAAGCGATCACCCAATATCTTATATCCAACATTTAAAGAAATTACAAAAAATTGCAGGACTGATACTGGACGCAAGAAAACCACATTCATTTTTACTTAGATGCCTCTGGTATTAGGTAACTATCAACATAATTAAAATCATGTCCTTATTTCGTAGCTAGGTTGTCACTTTTATACGTATATACTGTGAATATAATGTTACTTCTATCAACTGATGTCGTGCGATCTTAAATATGCAAAACACATTAAGACGCCCCCCATTGCAGTAGTATTTGAAACCCCCTTCTAATAAGTCGGTTCGATAACAATTCCAAAGAAAAATTCAATTGTTGCTCCAAACTGCCCGGAAAACCACGCGTAGCAAGCGATTAACCGATATGTTTCATCGAGGCTTATGACCAATGAGCAGATGTAACGTTTCAAGCCCTTGTTTGCAGTAAGTTTTTAACATTTCAAAATACTTAGCCTTTGGAATGGCACGGTGCTCCCGACCCCAATATCTGCATAGTTGTTGTGCTCAATGCTGCCTTGAAAACGAATGCAATCTACGCTTAATGTTCAGTCGGGACATTTATTTATCTATATCAGCAGCTTACCAAGCTTTGACGATAAATAATCCTTTTTTTTGTCCTGCATAATTGATAATTAGCCGCAGTACTATCGATGGTCACCTCAGTAATCTTCGGGATGTAAAACGACTCTGACTTCCTGGCAAATGAGGCATTGGCTGGGTATTCAAAGAGCAGCAGGATGCCTTTTATGCCGCGAGCCAGTATGTTCAGGTCGATGCGTGTGTGTGTGTGCATCGAATTATAGTCGTGTTTAGCAACTAGGCTATGTACGACTGGTCGATGCGCCACAGCGCGTCAATCTTATAGACTGTGGCGTAACACGTTGTCACGTGGTCCAGCTCCGGCTGGGTGACCATGTCAAACTCCCGGGGAAATGTCATTGATTGTGTTGCTGGCATTGGTGTCATTCGTGGCATGAATCACTCGACTGTAGTCGTTGAATGTTGGCTCATATTCCAGTCTGTCGCCAATCACGCTCTTGCGCGCGGCTCTCAAAAAGGACAGCGGAATATAGAACGGGCTGCTCTACCTCGGTTTCTTTCTTGTCCACTGCCACCTTGTCATTTGATGTGTCAATGTCCTGATGCTGGGCGGTCTTCCATTGATCGCGTTTACAGTGGTTCACGTCGCTGTCATCGATGGACAAGACCTCGTTGCCAGAAATCTTGATTGTCGCTTTCTTAACCACGGCCCGCCCCAAGTTCTGTTTAAAGCTGTGGTTTTGTACAATGCTGTGGAAGGCGTCGGTCGGTGTGATTGTCAAGGCCAGGGACAATGACGCCTGGACAATGACGTCATCAGCACCCGTGTTAGAGAAGCCAACAAGCAGTTGTTAATTCTGGCCGTTAGTGCTTGGGCTGCTAGTAATGGCTAGTAGTCCAGGCTAGAGAAACCAGGACCATGAGCATGCGGAGCTAAAGGTCAAGCGGCGTGTCTATGTTGAGGCTGCCTCTGTAAACTGGGAACGGCTGCAGTCCCGTAACAAACATTGACCCACTACAAAGTTGATAATATCACTGTCATCCAACTGGAAAGATGTTGTACACATGACGCTGGTTAGTAGTATATTATTCCCACTGTAGAGCAGAGGGTAGACTCCAATAGACACCCCCATACGAAGTCTCCTTCTACGAGGTAGCTTGGCGTACCATTTGCGATGGCGATTAATCCACCCATCGCCCACTTTGATTTAGCACAAACAGTAATTATGTGCTTCCTTGAGTACTTTCGGACGGCCTCCTCTTTCTGTACAACATGCTGTTAGTGTCAGCTGGCATGGTTTCACCAGATGTATCCACAACGGAGGCATATTAAGAGAGGTCTGGATCCGTCTTTTTCCGTCGAGGCTCGCAGATATTCGTAAACTCAAGGACAGAGCTAGTAGGAAGGTCGTGGTTGTCCATAATATCCTGTCACTGAACCTTCAACTCATGCACATGTAAGATCGGATTAAGGACGTTCGTGGTTATTATATCACCAAATGAACCAGGATGATCGAGGTTGACATAAAGTTTATGAAGTTGCCAGTGTTGGTGGGCCATTGTCCAAGCCTTCATCAAGACCTAACATTTTTTATAACTCTGTCTGTCACTCGCACGGACCAATCAGGAGTTATGCCGCCTGTTGCATCAACTTCTGAGGGCGTTGACACATCAAATGACAAGATGGCAGTAGACAAAAAAGAAACCGAGGTAGAGCCACTCCTTTTCATGTAGTCCATGATCGTCATTTGATGTGCATTTCCTCTTCCAAGCTATCAACACCTTTCCCGTTTATTACACGATGCGGCGCCTGCTGGCCGATATGACAATCCACAACAGCACAGGGAGTATGAGTTTATCTTACGGCCTACCACGGAATAACAATGGTCAACAATGGTCCGGGTTGGCCTGTCACGACGTCCCACAAGATGCCGGAGCCTGTTAGTCAGAAAAGGCTACAAAGCTAAGGTTTACCCACGCGAGCTGCCTCAAGTCATTTCAGGAGAAAAACGGTGCCGCAACGTATTTAGCATAGGGTGTCTGAGACTGACGAGGCCTGGAGCCAAGCAGCCAGGCGTTAAGTGCCTCCAGACAGCATTCGGACTTATGTCCTAGTATTGCTTGGGCTCAAGCACAGACCCGCAGCCGGATCCGGGATACTGGCATTGCCTTCGACGCCATGTAACAGTTCAACATGGATGTCAAAACGTGACGGCTCTTAACAAATCTGCGTCGCTCGTTTGCACGCATCGTTGAAAGCTTCTAGCTGTCTCTTCTCAGCCATGGTTATAACTGAACGCAGGACTGAGACACTCTCCCGTTTTATATACACCCTCTATCCCATCATTTAGCTTAGCTCAGCAAACTATGACGACATATCCGACAAAAAATTGTGAAATCACTTTCCAAAATAGAATGACCTCATCCAAAATAGCGCCCCTCCATGAGGTCACCAAGGTCGCAAAGCTCAGCAGTCGGAAACACTTTCCAAAAATAGAATGATGTCACCACCAAATATCTGAGGTGAATGCGAAATCGACTGACAGGAGGGGCAACTCACAATGACTAATTTATCAAATCGTTTGACATGAGTCGTTATTAAATTAAGATAGATGCGCATCGTGAATTCAACGATCGGTAAATCACATTACCAGCTTGTATAATTATACCACAGATTCATCGAGTCCGATTAATAACACAAACACCAGTATAACATTTATATATTTATATTTATTTAATTTTAAAAATATTTAAATTTTAAAAAATAAATTTTCTTCTATCTTCATCCTACAAACAAAACAAATTATTTTTTGTTTTAATCTCTAAGAATAAAATAAAATTCCAGAGAATCTTAAACATTTGCGGTACTCACGGTTCTCTTGTAATAAATGTTTGGGTTCCCTGCATACAAAGAAATATAGACTTATAACAGATACAAAAGTCAACGAATCTATACTATGATATAGCGTGTTTTAAGCGAATACTCACAGTACGGGGTAAGCTGTTACGAGGGACCCACCCTTCTTGATGACTTTCACCCAACGGGTGGGTGCCGATATGTATATCCTCCGGGGTACTCCCCTGTCACCCCAACTATATTTTCAAATCGCTTGTAATGAACTGTTTTAAATCCAAAATATTCCTCAATATCTGGAATTGTCATTGTAATGTTTACTAATTCCGGATAGTTGGAATTATTGAATCTTGACTTTGTCGGATCTGTTGAAACAAAATGGTTGGCGTGAATGTGCTCCATTATGACAAAATATAGAGGAAAACTATTTGGAAGTAAAGTTACCATCCGCTATTTGTAACCCATAACTCCACCCCCATTTTGAGAAATATCCAATGGTCAACTTTTAATCCATCTGTCGTTATATTCTCAATGAGAGTTACAACACACTTAAAGACATCTGTCATTTTTTCCCTCCTATGTAAGACTCATATGCTAGTAAGATTCATTCACGTGAAAACTTCAATCGACCAACATATCTAACGAAAATTGACTTTTAATACCCATTTACAATCTCCTCAATAAAACTATCGAAAATGACCTCACCCAAATACCGCCCATTCATCACACCAGGTCGAAAGTCAACAACCTTCCTAAGGACATAGCCCCAAATGAACTCACTCGAATACCGTACATCGCGTTACCCTCCTAAGGTCACCAATTCAATATATCACCACATGTCATGGGATAAAAGGAAGTTAATACCAAACAAATCACCTCGTAAACACCGTCTTCATATCTGAACAGATGGTGAATACTCCACTAACATTAACACTATCCTTCACTTCTCTTTCAACACCCTTACCGCTAATTGACTTTTAATACCCATTTACAAACTCCTTCTCAATAAAACTCCCAAAAATGACCTCATCCAAAATAGCGCCCCTCCATGAGGTCACCAAGGGCGCAAAGATTTCAAGGGCCGAAAATAACGGAACAGATGGATAAATCACTTTCCAAAAATAGAATTAGGTCAGCAAAATACCGCACCGAATCCGCATGCAATCGTCAGCAAAACATATATTACGCAATACACGTCGTACAGTATTCGTACAGTAGTCAATTTCCAAAACAAGGTGTGAAGGGGTACGTATATCACTACTAATGTTTATCCATGGTGTTGTTCAGAAATGTAAGGCTTTGCTTGAAGGTTTTCATTGAAGGACTCGGTATCGGATTGCCATGGATACCTATTGAGTAGAAGCAAATGTTTTCTGATCTTTGGTGTTTAGGCGTGTTGATTTTACACACAACTTAGACGATCGGTCGTGTCAGGCATAGTTAAAGTTAACTCCCTTTCGTATATGACATGTAACATTGCAATGATTATTTATCAATCCAAATGACACTTGTTAGGACCGTTTCCTGGTAAGAAGCTACGCATGACTATACGCTTACTTGGGTCAAAGAAGTACACATGACAACATATTGATATAGCATCATCAAAAGTCAAATCTTTGGTAATTCTGAAACATAGAACAATGTATACGTTGATACAACATAATTGTAACTCAACTGTTCTTTAGTACTGGTTGATGTTTCTATGATTTCTTAAACGTACATGTGAAAGGGCATTATATACACTGCCTCGAATGTTTGATGGGTTACAATATCTGCACTATGTAATACATAGAGAATTTAACGATAAATAAGAAAACGCAAAAAATAACATGCTTCCTTGCCCAAACGAGTACAAATGGACGGGCGCTCTGAGGCAAAGGGCGGGGCTACACAGACGTTCCAACCCCCTTCCAGTTCATGCCCCATCTGCTTATCATCTTGGCAAAGTGCTTGCATTGTTTGGGCGTATCTATCATGACACAGCATTGGTGAATTTATAGAACTAAAATAGGTTCAGTTGGGGTTACTTTTGTATTTGGTTGATAATATGCACCAATTTGTTGTCTCATATGGCGTTGAATAATACCACTTTTTTAATAAAATGCCTAATTAGTTTAGAATCGACGAGCTTAATTTGTTCTGCGACGAGGTTTTGGCATCTAAGCCGACATCATGGTTCTATATTTCAACTGCCAGATACTTTAACCGGTAGTTTATTCTTGACATTAGTGAGTGTGTCACCTCAATACTTGGACCGGTTAAACCGCTTGTTGTATCCAACACAATCATGCTGATAAATCCAATCCATAAAATAATGATGCCGTTTTGAGATCATGGATGTTTCCTCGGTCGCCTAATCCTGTGACCTAGAAGAGTAGAAATATAACATTTTAGCAAAACTGTGATTCATAACTGCAAAGGCAATTCTTGGATCCCTGTAAGCAATAAGTTTGCCATTGTGCCATCATTTCCCGTCATGTTTGGACATGGCTATAAAATGATTCAATTTTTGACTGCTTCATCGTGATTTCATCTAGAGGTTTGCGCCATTTTCTCCTGGTGATCTTAACTTCTACTTTCAAAATATATTAATGATATATATTGTGATGTTGGTATCGTTAATGCCATTTGACTGTGTCGCATACGAAATGATCTGTGATCATTACAACTCAAATTGCGGCATTACAGTATACACGGTTATTGTTAAATGATTCGATGGAAGGTATATCCATAATATATCAAATATGCATAAGGTCAGCTGGCCACCTGCAGGTTTGGCTGAGAGGCGTGCTATTGCACGTGTTATCCTCCTACTCATATTTGTTGTATTTAAATAATACCTAAATAGAGACATAACTAGTCTAATAAGTGGAATATTTCATCTATTTCATGCTCGTGAACCACCGACATTGTTAAAGATCATGATTATGATGACTTCAGCTGCATTGCCGCTAATCGGTCACTTACGCCATATGAATGATTTGGCGATTAATCACATGGCGGGAGATACCAGCTGTAACAATACAGCGTTGTGACGTTAAGGCTTGGCAGATCCTGGTTGAGTTCCGTGTTGGCCGAATGATAAGTCAATGTGAAATATTGATTTGCAACTGACAAATAAATGTGACAACGTAATCACGGGACGATCAAGGACGGCTTCATCACCATCGAGCTTATGTTTGTGCTGTTGTCTAAGGCACCAATATGACACCAGTTTCATCAATCAATCATGTGCGGTGAGTCGTAAGATGGCTGATCAGGGGTCACGATAATCCAATGCATCATGAAGAACAAAAACTGAGTGGCTGCTGCTCATCGACGTGTTTCCACAGATTCAGCCAAAAAGAAAACGAAAACCTCTGATTAGTATTGAAATTTACGAGCGATTTAATAGATCCCACGTGATTAGAATCCGACCTACAGATTGCATGTTCCATCCAATACCAGAAAATTACCAAGGCATTACAGATTGGAAACGTACTGGCAGCTCACAATGTAGACAAACTCCAATAAGTCAATCCGTCAAAAGCTTTTTGTCGAATATTTCCTGACCCATGAAACAGCTGACACGCTTGATCTCTTTCAGTGACATGGATGGTAGCAGGCGGTGATTAGCTGGAAAGGTGGTAATAAAAGTTGTCTTTTACAAGTTGATGGCATACCGATTTTGTAACGCCAGACTATTGTGTCTGTGATGCTTGAATATTATTACACAGCTGTTTTACACGCTAGACTATAAATATTCGCTGTCGCATTATGTAGTTCGCTGTTTATTAAGTAATTTTGTTGGACGTAAAATCGCAATAAACATGAACGTAACGACACATAAGATCTTAGCAGCTTTTGTATTTGCAAATCCAAGGCCTCTTGGTGCCTCTACTAGTTCAAAATAGCCATGTCAATAACGGAACAAAGAAAACAAACAGCTCTTATACGTGCTCTGCTTCAGCCATCTGGTGCCATCAATAGCTTGATGGACGTTTGTCATTGACATGGAAGCACAACGGGTCATTAATAACTCAATAAGGCCGAAGCATTAACTAACGCTCTAGATTGGACAATACAGGCTATATGTGACATATGAACTGCATGGAATGCTTGAGTGGCTGGACTTCGTCAAGCATTGACACCTGTAGGTATGTTTGAGAGCAGATGGTCAAATGTTTGTATTAAACTATCCTTAGTTAATGCATTTGTTTACTTTTTGCTTATATACGAGAACGCAAAAACATTGTGACAACATCGATGAAGGTGAAGGCCTGACATATGCTCAAAATGGTATTCACCCATCACACAGGTTTTGACTACAACAGAAACAGTACGACCCTTATCGCACTAACGTTGGAGCAGCATTTTGACGTAAATCAAAACGGCTTATACGGGAGTATTTCAACTGTTGTGAATTGCAAATGCAGTAACAGTCCAAGATGTTAAAATCCTGAGTCAAGACAAAGTAGCTGCCGGACAAGCGGCTGCTCTTTTATTTAACAAGGACTCATTCCACCCCGATTTCTCATCATAATTGCGCTCTAATCTCAGATAGCAAAGAATTTACTCCATGCCCCCCATAGGATGAAATACCCGCCAAAAGCTGATTCCATAGTGACAACGGTTTTTCTGACATTTCTAATTGTACAAATGGTGTAAAGCAAAGGGGCTGTTTCGTCACCTTTGTTGTCGTCACGACTGTCCTGTTGGTGGATTGGTCGCCATTCTGGTCATCGTTATGCTGGTCTACTGCACCATGCTGATGATATGCCAGCCATTTCTTCTTCTCTTGCTGCTGTCAAGGTAATGCTTTAAGCATGCTTGCAGAAGAATAGTGTTATATAAGTGACGCATCAAAGGAACAACTCGTCGCATTCTTATATTACGATGCCCGAAGTAAATTACAAGATTGCATTGTGAAAGCGATCACCCAATATCTTATATCCAACATTTAAAGAAATTACAAAAAATTGCAGGACTGATACTGGACGCAAGAAAACCACATTCATTTTTACTTAGATGCCTCTGGTATTAGGTAACTATCAACATAATTAAAATCATGTCCTTATTTCGTAGCTAGGTTGTCACTTTTATACGTATATACTGTGAATATAATGTTACTTCTATCAACTGATGTCGTGCGATCTTAAATATGCAAAACACATTAAGACGCCCCATTGCAGTAGTATTTGAAACCCCCTTCTAATAAGTCGGTTCGATAACAATTCCAAAGAAAAATTCAATTGTTGCTCCAAACTGCCCGGAAAACCACGCGTAGCAAGCGATTAACCGATATGTTTCATCGAGGCTTATGACCAATGAGCAGATGTAACGTTTCAAGCCCTTGTTTGCAGTAAGTTTTTAACATTTCAAAATACTTAGCCTTTGGAATGGCACGGTGCTCCCGACCCCAATATCTGCATAGTTGTTGTGCTCAATGCTGCCTTGAAAACGAATGCAATCTACGCTTAATGTTCAGTCGGGACATTTATTTATCTATATCAGCAGCTTACCAAGCTTTGACGATAAATTATCCTTTTTTTTGTCCTGCATAATTGATAATTAGCCGCAGTACTATCGATGGTCACCTCAGTAATCTTCGGGATGTAAAACGACTCTGACTTCCTGGCAAATGAGGCATTGGCTGGGTATTCAAAGAGCAGCAGGATGCCTTTTATGCCGCGAGCCAGTATGTTCAGGTCGATGCGTGTGTGTGTGTGCATCGAATTATAGTCGTGTTTAGCAACTAGGCTATGTACGACTGGTCGATGCGCCACAGCGCGTCAATCTTATAGACTGTGGCGTAACACGTTGTCACGTGGTCCAGCTCCGGCTGGGTGACCATGTCAAACTCCCGGGGAGATGTCATTGATTGTGTTGCTGGCATTGGTGTCATTCGTGGCATGAATCACTCGACTGTAGTCGTTGAATGTTGGCTCATATTCCAGTCTGTCGCCAATCACGCTCTTGCGCGCGGTTCTCAAAAAGGACAGCGGAATATAGAACGGGCTGCTCTACCTCGGTTTCTTTCTTGTCCACTGCCACCTTGTCATTTGATGTGTCAATGTCCTGATGCTGGGCGGTCTTCCATTGATCGCGTTTACAGTGGTTCACGTCGCTGTCATCGATGGACAAGACCTCGTTGCCAGAAATCTTGATTGTCGCTTTCTTAACCACGGCCCGCCCCAAGTTCTGTTTAAAGCTGTGGTTTTGTACAATGCTGTGGAAGGCGTCGGTCGGTGTGATTGTCAAGGCCAGGGACAATGACGCCTGGACAATGACGTCATCAGCACCCGTGTTAGAGAAGCCAACAAGCAGTTGTTAATTCTGGCCGTTAGTGCTTGGGCTGCTAGTAATGGCTAGTAGTCCAGGCTAGAGAAACCAGGACCATGAGCATGCGGAGCTAAAGGTCAAGCGGCGTGTCTATGTTGAGGCTGCCTCTGTAAACTGGGAACGGCTGCAGTCCCGTAACAAACATTGACCCACTACAAAGTTGATAATATCACTGTCATCCAACTGGAAAGATGTTGTAACATGACGCTGGTTAGTAGTATATTATTCCCACTGTAGAGCAGAGGGTAGACTCCAATAGACACCCCCATACGAAGTCTCCTTCTACGAGGTAGCTTGGCGTACCATTTGCGATGGCGATTAATCCACCCATCGCCCACTTTGATTTAGCACAAACAGTAATTATGTGCTTCCTTGAGTACTTTCGGACGGCCTCCTCTTTCTGTACAACATGCTGTTAGTGTCAGCTGGCATGGTTTCACCAGATGTATCCACAACGGAGGCATATTAAGAGAGGTCTGGATCCGTCTTTTTCCGTCGAGGCTCGCAGATATTCGTAAACTCAAGGACAGAGCTAGTAGGAAGGTCGTGGTTGTCCATAATATCCTGTCACTGAACCTTCAACTCATGCACATGTAAGATCGGATTAAGGACGTTCGTGGTTATTATATCACCAAATGAACCAGGATGATCGAGGTTGACATAAAGTTTATTGAAGTTGCCAGTGTTGGTGGGCCATTGTCCAAGCCTTCATCAAGACCTAACATTTTTATAACTCTGTCTGTCACTCGCACAGACCAATCAGGAGTTATGCCGCCTGTTGCATCAACTTCTGAGGGCGTTGACACATCAAATGACAAGATGGCAGTAGACAAAAAAGAAACCGAGGTAGAGCCA